>BSBM01000248.1:14590000-15133908 GCA_027924585.1 Larix kaempferi
TTGCACACACTTGTAGAACTATGTGTGCAGATTCCGAATATGTAATTTTTTATTAAATCTATTATTTGTTTCTATTTTTTAATTAATTTTAATTGCACTAACATCAATCTTACACAAAAAGTAGGTTATTTCTCTTGTCTATAACTTTTGTTTGGCTCACCTATTTTGAAAATGGAAAGAACTCGCAAAAGTACACACAAAAACCTACATCCTAAAAAAAAAACAAAGTTCATTGATTATGTTAAGACCATGATGTCGGGGACTAACGCTCGACCTAGTTATTTTAGGGCTTGGCTGACTTCCTTAATTAATTTTTTTTTTTTTAAATTAACATAAATAAATATGGAAAAATAACATTGCTCTAGAACGACCTGTTATCTATGACTGTATATCATTTTTTTCACAAAATTCCACCATTTGCATACCAAACCAGGGGACTAACGCAAACATATTCATTATGTTTTCTTAAAAAAATACCATACCAACCTTAGGAGAATCCCTTTTTTTGGGAGTTATACTTAATTTCCATAAATAATATTTATATATTCCGAAAGGTAATCTGATTGTCTACGTTTCATCTTCTTGCGCCATATTCTAAAAAGTTGTGTAGGTAGCTCTAATATTGTTTTTTGATGTTCAAATTTTTGTTTTTCCAGGAGTCCATTGCGACTAACGCGTCATGAGTGACCAGCATTAGCTTGCACCAACCCCTAAAATAAACTGGTGGATTCAGTTAATTGAAACAAAATTAAATCTCCAAGTTGATAAAATTTTCTTTCAACAAAGTACATTCTTTTTGTAACCTATTTCGTTTGACTGAGAGAGAAAATTCAACCTACATGCATAATGAGTGATACAGATCGATGAACGCATACGGGATTTTCCTCAACCAACATATTTACATGTACATAGTAATTTTTTTTCAGCATACACAAATTTTATAAATCTGGAATGAGTGATACAGATCGACGAATGGATAGGGGCTTTTCCTTAACCAACAGATTATTTCACTATACCCAATCGCACAGAGAGAAGATATAAATAAATTTCAGATATACTAAATGACTTACAGATTATGAGTCTGGTAACCTCAAGGCTCGATTGACTCTGATACCAAATGTAGGGACCCCCATTTCTGGGTCCCTCTTAGAACACTTTTATAAAGCTTAAAAAAATAATATTTCCATTACTAAGCATGATCAACACAAAATTTAATAAATTCGAGGACTAACAAGTATAAACACAGAACCTATTACTGTAGGTCGAATTTGCTGTTGGAGGAGAGGTCATTTTTGTCATTCCAATTTTGCTTGTTCTTTGTCATCTGCTTCTCCCGTTAGATTCCTCTAGTAAATTCTTGTTAACCATAGGCCAAGCAATAGTTAGCTTTGCCACCCAACCGTAGGCTTATAAAATTAGTCACATAGCCACCCCCGAACTTCGGGGTCGTAGAGCTAACACACGTAGACCAAGAATCTAGAAGTCGGCATCCCCCCCACTAAGATCCCTTGCCAAAATCACAATAGAAGCAAATCAATGTATTACAAACATTACGGTAACCATCCAGCCATCGAGTCCCTTCCCTTTCCTCTTGCCTTCCTTAAATAGGAAAATTATCTGCGACACATGTCGCTTCATGCAAAAAATACTAAAATTCTAATTATTTAAATATAATTAGCTCACTCAGCCATGTGTCCAATTCCTAAGAGAGTGCACCTACATTCCTAGATTTACTCAAGTCTGTCCTCCTTGATGCTTCTATCTAGTTTTAATTTTTATGGGTGCAAGTGGAGTTGGCTATATGCTAATGTTTAGTATACTATTTGCTCCTAAACAAATATTCTTCATTATTTTAATTACTAATAATCATTTCATGTGAAAATATACTAAATGCAAACCTACATGCTTAATGCATAGTATTCATCAATTGTTTTCATCTTGGGTCTAGGTACCACATCGTCGGGTCCATCCGTCCTTCATTTTCTTTTTATCAACATGGTAGCACATCGTCGGGTCCATTTGTCCATCATTTTTGTTTATCGACAAGGTACCACATCGTCGGGTCGTTTCGTTAATACTTCTTCGTTTAATCTGATTTGTGGGAACTTCATGTAGGGATTTAGGATTCATTACCTTCAATCCTCCATCTACACTCTATTGGAGACTAATGGCGCTGCGGAGTAAGTTCGTTCTTATTGCGCACCCCTCAACCTCAGACGTGACCAATTCCTTCATGTCCCACTTCGCACGACTTCACGCTTCCCCAAGTAAGCGGATAGGTGCTTTTAAAATCTTGCGTGGAATTCATAGGAAGTCAACATCGTTGTCGTTCTTCCATGTGTGATTTATTCATACTCTGCGGCTCATTTTTCGTTCTGTCGTGATTCAGTCAGTAAACCTTCTTACCTATCACTGTACACATACTTAGAGCACACATATCAACAGTACTACTCAAAACCATCATATGATAACTCACTTCATTCATTTCCTAATCGTTAAGCAAACATATATATTTGTGCAATGGATTCATATCATAATCACCCACATAATTTCATTTCCATAATTCAGTATAAATACGACATTCATCATAAGATTTCACATGTGCTAATCAATCAACAATATTTCATCACAACTATCCATAATTGTCATTAAATCAATCATTCACTAGAAACCTATTCATTTATCACATATATCGCTAATTAGTTAATAATTTATTCTAAATCAACACATAAGCAATCATTTATCTTGGTTTCTTTAACTGGGTCACTTACTTATAAGTGTCGTCAATATCAATAGTCTTAGTGAGTTTGAGGGGCATTACAATATACAGGATGAATCGACGCACTATCTCTCCTACTGATGCCACCAGCGGCAGCTGACACCAGTGTGGCCTCACTCCTTAGTGAACGAGAGAGCTATTGATGGCCACCTTGTTGGGCGACGTCAGATCCTCTCGTGGCCCGCCAGGAACGAAGCAATGAAGGTCTCTCTTGAGAACTCTCTGCATCACATTTCAATTTCTATTTCAAATTTCACATTTCAAATTCAAATTCAAATTGCAAATTCAATTCAAATTCATATTCAATTTCAATTTCAATTTCAAATTTCAAATTTCAGATTTCAATTTAAAATTCAATTCCAAATTCAATTTCAAATTTCAAATAGAAAATCAAATTTCCAGTTTCAATTTGAAATTCAATTTCAATTTCAGATTGCAATTTCAATTTCAATTTCAAATTTCATTTTCAATTTCCCATTTCCAATTTCAATTTCAAATTCGATTTCAATTCCAATATCAAATTTCATATTCAAATTCAAATTTCAAATTCATATTTAATTACAATTTCAAGTTCAATTCCAAATTTCAAATTTCCATTGCAATTGCAATTTCAATTTCAATTTCAATTTCAAATTTATGTTTCAATTTCAATCTCAAATTTCAAATTTCAATTTCAATTTCATTTTTAAATTTTAATTTTAATTTTCAATTTAACTTCAAATTTGTATTTCAAAATTCAATTTCACATCCAATTCCAATGTCAATTTCAATTTTCAATTTCCAATATCAATTTCAATTTCAATTTTGAATTTCAATTTCAATTTCATCTCCAGTTTTCAATTTCATATTTCAAGTTTCAATTTCAATTTCAATTTCAATTTCTATTTCCATTTCCAATTCCAATTCCAAACCATTTCCATTTCTATTCAATTTTCAATTTCAAATTTATATTTCAATTCCAATTCCAATTCCAATTTTATTTTCAATTTCAATTTCAATCTCAACTTTAGTTTTGAACCTCAAATTTCAAATCACTTTTAATTTTAATTTCAATTTCAAATTCCAATTTCAATTTCGATTCCCAATTCCCAATTTTCGTTTCCATTTCCATTTCAATTTCTTTTCAAATTTCAAATTCAATTTCAATATCAACTTCCGATTTCATTTTCAATTTCAAATTTCAATTTCATCTTCAGTTTTCAATTTCAAATTTCAAGCTTCAATTTTGATTTCAATTTCAAATTCAAATTCAATTTCTATTTCAATTTCCAATTCCAATTCCAATTCCAATTCCATTTCTCAATTTCCATTTCTATTTCAATTTTCAATTTCTAATTTCTAATACAAATTTCAATTCCAATTCCAATTCCAATTTCCAATTTCAATTTCAATTTTATTTACAATTTTAAACTTCAATTTAAACTTTAGTTTTCAATCTCAAATTTCAAATCAATTTTAGTTTCAATTTCAATTTCCATTTCCAATTCCCAATTTTCATTTCCATTTCCATTTCCATTTTCAAATTCAATTTCATTTCAAATTTCAATAAAAATTTTCAATATCAATATCAATTTCAATTTCATTTTCATTTTCATTTTCAATTTTCAATTTCGAATTTCGAATTTCAATTTCAATTTCGTCTTCAGTTTTCAATTTCAAATTTCAAGTTTTAATTTCGATTTGAATTTCAAATTCAATTTCTATTTCTATTTCAATTTCCAATTCCATTTCCATTTCTATTTCTATTTGAATTTTCAATTTTCAATTTTCAATTTCAAATTTCTATCACAAATTTCAATTTCAATTTCAATTCTAATTCCAATTCCCAATTCCAATTCCAATTGTATTTACAATTTACAATTTCAATTTCAACTTTAGTTTTCAATCTCAAATTTAAAATCAATTTTAATTTCAATTTCAAGTTAAGTTTTCAATCTCAAATTTCAAATCAATTTTAATTTCAATCTCAATTTCAATTTCAATTTTGGATTTCAATTTCAATTCGCAATTCTAATTCTGTTTCCAATTCCCAATTTTCATATCCATTTCCATTTCAAGTTTTAATTTTCAATTTCAATTTTCAATTTCGAATTTCAATTTCAAATTCATCTTCAGTTTTGAATTTCAAATTTCAAGTTTCAAATTCAAATTCAATTTCTATTTCAATTTCCAATTCCAATTCCAATTCCAATTCCAATTCCAATTCCATTTCTCAATTTCCATTTCAATTTCCATTTCCATTTTAGTTTTCAATTTCAATTTCAAATTTCTATTACAAATTTCAATTCCAATTCCAATTCCGATTCCAATTCCAATTTCCAATTTCAATTTCAATTTTATTTACAATTTTCAAATTTCAATTTCACCTTTATTTTTCAAACTCAAATTTCAAATTAATTTTAATTTCAATTTCAATTTCAAATTTGGATTTCAATTTGGATTTCCAATTCTAATTCCATTTCCATTTCCCAATTTCATTTCAATTTCAATTTCAATTTCATTTCAAATTTCAAATTCAATTTTTATTTCAATTTCCAATTCCAATTTCAAATTCAATTTCAATTTCAATTTCTATTTCAATTTCAAATTTCTATTTCCAATTCCAATTCCTATTCCAATTTCCGAATTCAATTTTATTTACATCTTTCAATTTCAATTTCAACTTTAGTTTTCAATTTGAAATTTCAAATCAATTTTAGTTTGAATTTGAATTTCAAATTTCGATTTAAAATTCTAATTCCATTTCCATTTCCAATTCCCAATTCCCAATTCCCAATTTTCATTTCCATTTCAATTTATATTTTCAATTTCATTTCAAATTTCAATTTCAATATCAATTTCCAATATCATTTTCATTTTCATTTTAAATTTTAAATTTTAAATTTTAAATTTTCAATTTCGAATTTCAATTTCATCTTTAGTTTTCAATTTCAAATTTCAAGTTTCAAGTTTCAATTTCAATTTGAAATTTAAATTCAATATCAATTTCTATTTTCAATTCCAATTCCAATTCCAATTCCATTTCCATTTCCATTTCAATTTTAAATTTTCAATTTCGAATTTCAATTTCATCTTCAGTTTTCAATTTCAAATTTCAAGTTTCAATTTCAATTTCAATTTGAAATTTAAATTCAATATCAATTTCTATTTCCAATTCCAATTCCAATTCCATTTCCATTTCCATTTCAATTTTAATTTTCTATTAAAAATTTCAATTTCAATTATAATTCCAATTCCAATTTTCAATTTAAATTTAAATTTCAACTTCAGTTTTTCAATCTCAAATTTCAAATCAATTTTAATGTCAATTTCAATTTCAAATTTCGATTTCAATTTCAAATTCCAATTTCAATTTCGATTTCCAATTCTAATTCCATTTCCAATTCTAATTCCATTTCCAATTCCCAACTTTCATTTTCATTTCAATTTAAATTTTCAATTTCCAATTGTCAATTTCAATTTTATTTCAAATTTCAAATTCAATTTCAATATCAATTTCCAGTATCATTTTCATTTTCAATTTCGAATTTCGAATTTCGAATTTCAATTTTCAATTTCGAATTTCAATTTCGAATTTCAATTTCAATTTCAACTTCAATTTTAAATTTCAAATTTCAAGTTTCAATTTTAATTTAAATTTAAATTTGAAATTTAAATTCAATTTCTTTTTTTTTTTTCCTCAGAAAAAGTCGTAATTTTATTATCAAAGGATACAAAATTACATTCTGCAGATATATGGAGAGAATAAGCTGCTCCATACATTGTCACATATAAGTGGGTACAGTAAATGAGTTCGGGAACAAACCCTCATTGCACAGAAAAATGGAGAAAATAGAAAATACTACAGAAGAATGAGCAGAAACCCGCTCATATCCACCATAGCCACACAAGAACTAGAAACAGAAAGAAGAGGAAACGCAGCACTTCCATCAAACCACAAATTCTGGAGAAACCCTAGGCATCACCTCAGCCACAGCTCACTTTGCTGCAGGCCCTCCACAGAAAGATATAGATCCGTCAAAACCAAAACCCTCATCGGAGGAAGCAGAAGATCCATGTATGTGGACAGAGCAGCAGACACGGTAGACCTCCCAAACCGGCGAAAACAACCAGCAAGCAAGCCCCTGATGAATAATTAGCCAGACAAACCCCATTATGGACTGGAGCAGACCGCCGTAGCAAGCCGAGCGTCCTTGAAACCAAGAGCCCCAGACACCTCCACCGAAGCCCCTCAGAAAACAAGAAAGGTCGCCGCCCTTCAGGAAGCCCTGGAACCGGAATCAGACCCGCACTGGAAAACAGCACATAGGCAAAAACAGCCTCCACCGTCATCGAGAGGCAATGCTCCGCATAACCTATGCCACCATCCACTCCAGATGCCCCCTCCGCCGTCGCCTATGAGCCTTGGACGCGCCCCCTCCGCCGTCGCCTATGAGCCTTGGACGCCCCCTCCGTCGTCGCCTATGATGGACGCCGTTGCAAACCCCCACATCTGTGCCACCACCGCCGCCACTGTGAAGAATCGTCACCGACGAGCCATGGACACTCCACCCTGTTGATTGCCCCGCAGTTCAGTGTGCCACTGCCGCTGCCACTGTGAAAAGTAAACCACATACCAATGGGTCTCCGCGCTAAAGCGTTGCCCCCACTCCATGCACCAGAGATCCGTCAACGTTGGGTGTGGGCAACCATGGAAAAAACCATGGCCGCCAAGATCGTCGAGGGCCGACTAAACCCTAGTTGCAGAGCGATTTCAGCTCGAAAAAAAAATATAATACTCTTCTATCTTTTAAATTCAATTTCTATTTCAATTTCCAATTCTAATTCCAATTCCAATTCCAATTCCATTTCCATTTCCATTTCTCAATTTCTATACTATTTCAATTTTCTATTTCAAATTTATATTTCTATTCTAATTCTAATTCCAATTCCAATTTTATTTACAATTTACAATTTTAAATTTAAATTTCAACTTTAGTTTTCAATCTTAAATTTCAAATCAATTTTAATTTCAATTTCATTTTCAATTTTGGATTTCAATATCAAATTCCAATTTGAATTTCGATTTCCAATTCTAATTCCATTTCCAATTCCCAATTTTTATTTCCATTTTAATTTCAATTTTCAATTTTCAATTTCAATTTCAAATTCAATTTCAATTTCAATTTCATTTTCATTTTCAATTTTGAAATTTCAAATTGCAATTGTGGTTGGTCAACACCGATAAGTCACAAGTGAAATTTCAAATTTCAATTTCCAATTCCAATTTCAAATTCAAATGTCAATTTTAAAATTCGAATTCAATTTCAAATTTCAAATTTCAACTTGAAATTGCAATTGCAATTTCAATTTAAATTTCAAATTCAAATTTCCAATTTCAAATTCAAATTTCCAATTTCAAATTCAAATTTAAATTTCCAATTGCAATTTCAATTACAAATCCAATTGCAATTTCAATTGCAAATTTCAATTGGAAATCCAATTGCAATTTCAATTACAAATTGAAATTGCAATTTGCAATTTCATCAAATTGAAATTGAAATTGCAATTGAAATCTATAATTAAAATTTCAATTTCAAAGGTTTTCAAATGTTTTTTTTAAATGGTAATGACTTTTGTTAAATGGTTATATGACCTTATTGAAATTCATTGGAAAAAAACTGGCAATGTTTATATTGTCGGTTTTATTTTGAAACATGTATATTTTTTTTCAATCATTCTGACATTCTCAGAGGATTGAAAAAAAAATGCGCAATATTTCTGCTTGCCAAAACACATTTTAAAATAAAAACGACAGCATAAACGCTACCAGTTGATATAAACATAGATATTCATAACTTGAAAAAATAAATACAACTTAAATTTAAAATTTAAAACATGTTTAACCTAATGTAAATGGCTTTTCTACACATGTTTTCAATCAGTTTTCACATGGTTTTTGGTAATTGATAGGTTCATAGGTCTAAAAAATTAAGGTTTCAATGGTTTTTTTTACACAAATTGGTTAAATTTATTCAAAAAAAATCGGCAACACTTATGTTGCCGGTTTTATTTCCAAATGTGTAATCCGACAACATTTATGCTTTCCAATACACATTTAGAAATAAAACCGGCAGTATAAATGCTGTCGATTGATATAAATTTATATAAAAAAAAAAGAAATTAAATTTTATTTAAAAAATAAATAGGTGGGGTTTATGGTCCACTTACCTAGTGAAGTGGATGACATGACGTGGTGTACTGGTTGTGTGGCGTGGTTTTGTGGTTGTGGTTTGAGGTCCTTGGTCAAGATAATGGCCTCGGTCGAGCATCTGTTGTGGTTGCTTTCATTGAAACAGGATGTGGGCCGGTCGTGAGCCTGTTTTTTTTTTTTTGTCTCAATAGCTCGATCGAGGGCTTAACCAAGCCCTCAATCAATTTTTTGGTAGCTCGACCGAGGTCTTGTTTCAACACTCAATCAAGGTGTTTTAAATCCCTCGATCGAGGTCTTTTAAAACCCTTGATCGAGGGCTTTAAAGGACCTCGATCGAGGGTCTACCACACAAATTTTTGGCGCTTCACTTGCTAAAAATCGTGAACCACCTTCATGGATTAACCCTTTAATTATTTAACATTGTTTTACTTTTTAATTTTTCTACATTGCTTTACTTTTCATTTTTTACATTGTTTTACTTTATTGCTCGTTATCATATGAGTGAATAGATAGCAAAAACATTATCAGATATCGACAAACAACTGAAATCATGTGTTCCTTTGATTCAGTTGGATCTCCAAGTTTGGCAGGTGATGTCGATTCATACTCATAGCCAGTCGATTGAAATCCACTTGATGCAAGACTCGGTTGGTGGCAAGACTAGACATGTGTGTGAAGCAGGACCGTTAGAGGGATTTTCACAATATGCTATGGGGGATACCCTGTTCGTTCTCAATAAAGTAATGGATAAGGGCAAAGACATGGCAACCAACCAAATTCTCCACCACATGAACATAATGTTTCAGTACAAACGGAGTTAGCGTCTTTGACTAAGTTGCTAGAAATCATAAGGCCTATCTTCATTGAGATCGAGCAAATCAGCTGTTTAATCGTTAAGAGAAAGATATTCAGACCAATGACTGGCTCTCTAGATTTCTAGATGAACGACATGTCTAAACTTACCGACTCGGAAGTGGAAAAAGTGTGTGTTGTTGTACCGTGGTGGAACATTATTCGTCGTTATAAAGAGAGCAAGCAAATCACCAATATAATTTCAAATATCAACGACCATGTCAAACTCACTTCATTGATTAACTTGGAGCCTATATCTTAGGGAATTCATCTGATAGAATGTCTCCAACAAGATTTATGTGATTTTCCAAGCGCACTCAGGACCCAACAACTTTCCAAAAGGAATTTGCAAAGAGCAACCAGGACAGAGCAAACATAACCCCAACCAGAAGGTCTTTCTCTTAGTTTAGCAATGCATTTGTTTGATTATCATGGTTTATTTATAATTGTTTTCATTATATTTATATTTACTAGCATAGACACTTAAATTATGGCTGGTAAACATGGATAGGCCACAAGTTAAGCGTTACTAATACGTTATCCTTTACATTTTTTATCCACTCGACAATTAGCATTGTTTTCGAATGCTAACTTCAACTTCGACAAGTTTTGAATTCAACATGACTTCAACAACCTCAACAAAATCAAGAAATTCAGCAACCTTAACAATTTCGCGACGTCGGCATGCAGCATCGACCTACGACTTGTGACTGTTGAACCATGACAGACTGTCTCTCTGTCTTCCAGTCGACTATAACAATTGAACTTCTGAAACCATTCTAACTTCTTTTGTAACTAAACGTAATGGGAAGGAACCCAAGCGTCTCTGCATTCTATATAAGCATGTAAAATATTGTAACATACATCTTATCTTATATTTGACTCATCAAGTAATAGAGAAGATCAGTTCACATTCTTGCATATTGTATGTGTGTACTTGTGTTCTATCTGTGTAGTGTATTCCTGCTTTGCTTAGTCTATTCTTTAAGCTTTCGTCATAACAGAGCCGACTCATTCAATCGAACTGTTGTCCCCCTCGTGCACCTGGGCGCGTGCGGATCAATTTTTCCATTGAACTATTAGTTATTTATACATCAATTTATAGTTATTTAAATCAGTTTGGACAATACTTATCTTATTAGGATACAATCTAGTAAAAGCATAAGTGCTAGTCCACCCCAAATTCTAAAATTTAAACACTTATCAATATAAATAATATAGAGGAATATGTGAAATCATCTTCACTACAAGTAGTAATCCATTTTTGTTCCTGTATATGCAGAAGTGGAAAACTCGGGTGACAAAGAAGTGGAAGCCTCGGGAAATGGAGGAGACTATGCACCACTCCTTGGTGGGTCGTGACTATGCGCTATGTTAGTACGAGAGCTGGAGATTTAAAATGTGAAGAATAGTTTCAATAAATAAATAGAAAGGAGAGTAAGAATATAGTTCATTATATTGTGAGAATGGAGTCTCGACATAGTCGTGTTGTGTGCATAATGAATTGGGGTTTATCTTTGGCATTAGTATGTGTATATATTTGTTATCATTCAACTATTATGATATAATCATTAACTAATTAGGGGTTGAGAGATAATGTAGTTGTTAGGTTAATTATATTGTGTAGTGTGGTGTAATGCCCCTAAAATGACTGTGGACTTAAAGGGAACTTGTCGAGTGACCTGGTTGAAAAAACTTTGATAAAGTGGTCTTTTGAGTCTTGATATGTCTTAACGATTGAGGAAAACATGGAAGATGCACATGACGACAATTAGATGAATGAAAACAATGGATTGTATGGAATTTGTGGAAGTGGATAATTTATCTAAAATTGATGCAATTGCATGTTGGATGAATGACTAACTTGTAATGCCCCTAAAGTGACTATGGACCTTAAGGGCACCTGTCGAGTGACTCAACCGAACAACTTCAATAAAGTGGTCTCTTGAACCTTGATATGACTTAATTAATTGAGGAAAACCTGAAGATGTGAATGACGACAATAATTGATAAATGAATTAATGAATTAAATGATATGTGTGGAGTGGGATAATTGATTAGGGGTGTGTAATGCCCGCCTCGGTACCTTAACTGTTTAGAATAATGAGGTACTAGTTTTGAAATGAACTGGCTAAGTAAAACACAAACCATTTGAATTTACTTTAAAAATGCTTGAACAACAATTATAGAAACTATTACTTTACTTAATAAATGAATGCTCGACTGATTGAGATAGAATGACTTAATATTAGATATGCTTGACTCATTGAGATAGAATGACTGAATGCTAGATATACTTGACTGATTGAGATAGAATGACTAAATGTTAGATATGCTCGATTGATTTAGATAGAATGACTGAATGTTGGATATGCTTGACTGATTGAGATAGAATGACTGAATGCTAGATATACTCAACTGATTGAGATAGAATGACTGAATGTTAGATATGCTCGACTGATTGAGATAGGATGACCGAATGTTACATATGCTCGACTGATTGAGATAGAACGCCGGAATGTTAGATATGCTCGATTGATTGAGATAGAATGACTAAATGTTAGATATGCTCGACTGATTGATATAGGATGACTGAATGTTACATATGCTCGACTGATTGAGATAGAATGATGAATGATAGATATGATTTACTGATTGAGAGAAAATGATGAATGAAATATATGCTCAACTGATTGAGATATTATGAAGGATGATGAAATATTTCATAGTGCAACGCTACTAATGTGCGCTTGAGTGTGTGTGTGTGCAGTGGCAGGTAAGATGATTTACCGACTGACCCACAATGGAATTATAGGGGTCGTAAGAATGGAAAGAACACATAGGGGTACGACGACTGACTGTCGACCCTGGATTAACAATTCATGCATGGGTGAAGCCGTTTCAGCTCACCCGGGGAAGCGTATGCCGTACGGGAAATGACATAATGATTTGGTCGCGTACTATGAGTTGAGGGTCGCGCAATAAGGAGAACCTTATCCCTCAACATCCCTTAGTCGCCAAGGAGCGTAGTTGAGAGATCGCGGTAACGGTTCTCGGTCGCTACGCAGTACTCCCATAAGAAGGAAGAAATGAAACTGTCAGAAGGGCCCACCGAAGAGGTACCTAGATAAAAACGAGAGGAAAAAAATTAACCAATGGTATAACTGAAAATTTTACATAAGATTTAAGAAATACTTTATTTCATTTTGTTCTATTTTATTAATTTGAATAATTCTATTCAAGTTTTTATTTTTTAATTGATTTCATTAATTTGAATTATTCATTTTAATTGATTTTATTAACTTGAAAAAGAATTGAAGAGATTGATTTTATTCAATATTAAAGTTGATTATTTATGCTGATTGAAAAAGATTAATAATAAGAGAATAATTTTTATTCAAAGATTTCAATTTTATGAATTTTTTTTTATTTTAAATCATTCTATTAAAGATTCTATTTAATTGACTACATTATTTTGAGAAAGAATTGAAATAAGTCATTATTATTATTCAAGATTTTACTTTAATTAATTTTATTATTCATTTAAATTATTTTATAAAGAGGAAATTTAAAATAGATTATACTTTTAGTAAAATGAATCATCTTTTAATTCAATTTTAATATTAGGATAAGAAAGAAAAGTAGAAAGCAATAAGTCTAACTAAAAGATTGTTAAGTAAACTAAATGAGAAACAAAAGAGAAGTAGAACTCTTTTACACCTAACTCCCACTGATTTAGGGATTTAGGTGCACATTAAAGACATTAAGAACACACATGTATTTGAGAATATTGGAAATTAAAATATTAAATTAAATTAAATATGTGCATGGAGAGACACATGGCACACAGGATTTTGCTATATAATGAGAGAGGAGAAGGAGAGAAAGACATCTCTTGCTCCCTAATGCTGGATGGTCATCATAATCTCGGATTATGTTATGATCCTTGGAGTTGGAATTAGCCGGAATGGAGATTGGGAAATCCTTTCGAGAGGCTAGCTGTGTGTTCTTACGACCCCACTTGCTCGGGGGTTCGGGGTGAAGAAGAATAACCCCGATACGGTAGGGAGGTCAACCGAGGGGTCACTTGGTACTTCGTGAGGAGATTGGATTGGATCGTATGGAAACCACTTCGAGGACTCCATCGATTCGCTGGACCAACCGTCGAAAACAGGTTTGAAGTATTTTTATTTTATTTATTTTGCTAAATCTTTTTGAAAATGAATAAATCTAAGTATATAGTTTTATATATTGACATTCATGTACTACAATAGATAGAACTAGATGTGTGGCCTCTATATCTTCTTCTGAAAAATCGTATTGGAAGTTTTTTTCTTTTGGGACCCCGAAATGGGCATCCCTACATTTGGTATCAAAGTTGGTCGAGCCTTGAGGGCACCAGACTCATATTTTTATCAGGGGTTATCGATATCTTCGTTACGATTGGATCCGGATAGTCGAATCAGTGGCTGCTACAACTATCTACTCGACCTGCGAATCAGGGTCATGTTATTTCAGTATTTTATTAAACTTATAATTTTATTCTTCTCTTGATTTATATTGTGAGATGGCTCATAGAAAGTGGTAATTTCTGTATGCTCGACAGGAAGTAAGCTTTTAAGAGTCTGCTGTAATTTGTTATATTCTAGAAATGGGTCATATTTAAACCTATGAAAGATAACCATATGTAGATCGGAAGTAAAGGACTCTGTTTAAACCTAGCTGAGATCCACCCTGCAACTTTTCAATCGGATCACAGCCTGCTTAGACCCAAATCCAAACCCGTGAAACAATCCCATCCTGTGCGTGAATGCATCAACAGATCGGTGGTTCCTCTGGACTTGCGGTAGATGTTGACTTTAGAATCGTGCCTCATGACGCCCAGGTCGATGGTGGATTGAAGTTCTTAATATCAAATGGTTCGTGTGAGTCCATAGACCCATCGCCTTGAGAGGTAAGAGTCCATCGAGATTTCTATCTGACCCTGGGTCCATAAATCTGCAGGATCTCATAACTTGTACCCTGATCGGTTTCAGTCTCTTAGAAAACAGTAACAGAATGAATTTCTTGTTACAATGAGGTAATGTGAATTGTTTAGTGTATGCGTGATCTCCAGTTTTACCTTACTCATCCCTGATTTAATAAATTAGTAAATCTCCAGATCGATCCTTTAACAAGCATCACAGCTGTGAGTACATTGATCTCCAGACCATTCTAATCCCTGTTCGAATAAAAAGCGACCTTCAGATCTTCAGTCTGACGCTCTCCCAACTGAGCTAACCTTCAGATATCCCTCTTAACACTCTGTTGTTATGATTTGCGAAATCGTATTGCTTTTTCAATCCTTGCTGAGGATCAAACTGTGACTATGTAGATCTGAAACTCTCTCTCTGCGCATCCACCGGCCATTGTCATACTTTCAGCAAGACAGAAACCCAGTGGTGGGAGAGGGTTTCTCTTTATGTAGTTTCAATGGTGAGATCAGATACGTCATTTAGTATTTGAGTATTAATTCTTTTTGTTTTTTTATATACTTCTGATTTTCAATTTATTATTATATTATTTGTATGCTCTTTACTTCGAAGGAATTTACTGCTTAGTGGAAAGTAAATGTTTTGGAAAGACACTAAACTTATGTGATCATTATAAAAGCTGCGAATTGATTCCACTAGTGTAATATGAATTGATAAATATTTTAGAAATGGAGGAGAATAAGATTACCATGTGATTTCCTTGGCTAAGTCTATGTCGATCTTCGTGGCAGTATAGTTATCTTTGATCACTGATGAACACTCTCTGTAGTAGGGTATTCCATTGATTGTATTAAGCGAAAGACGGCATACAAAATACAGTGTTCATTTTAGATAATTAGATGCCGTGCTAGTTACTTTTGATTTTATCCTAGTTCAGAAAGGTAATCATTTAATTATGCCATGTTGTAATTCTATTATAAATTGATTATTGATTCGAAAAGGGCAGGGCAGTTAGATAAGCTTGTTTTATTTTTGTTTTAAATTGATTATTCGAAAAGGCAGTTAGACAAGCATGTTGTATTTCTGTTTTAAATTGAATTTACTGTTGTAAGTGATGTCTATATTATATTCATTTAAGTATAAAAGTTATGACGCGGCTTGAGTAATAGTTTATGGACAGTTTTACAGTGCACTTGTGAAATTACTTTTGAGAGTGATATTTATATCGTACCCATTTATGTGTAAAAGTTCTGATGCGGCCTGTGATGCGGCCTGTGAAATAGTTTAGTTACTATTTTATAATTTATCTTGTAAAATTACAAATGGAAGTAACATATCGCAATTATTTTAATTAAATATAAAGGTTTCTATATGGCTGGTGTAGTAGTTAGTTATAGTTTCAAGTGGAGGGGAAAAGTTAAGGGATGTTAACTTTTCATTTATATGAAGTGGAGGGGAAAGTTAAGCAAAATTAACTTTTCAGTTATATGACAATAGTTGATTATATATATATATATATATATTTTTATTTGATAAAAATTATTGGAAAGAGATGAAATATTCTATTTTTTATTTCATTAGATGATGACCTGATCAATGTGTTTTTATAATTTATAGTTCATTTATATGTGGATATGAGACCATGCATTATTTCATCCCTTAAGTCATTTATAGAATACAAGGTAATAATCATTTATATGTGGATATGAGACAATGCATTATTTCATCCCTTAAGTCATTTATAGAATACAAGGTAATAATCAAAGTATTAAAGTATTATTATAGTATAACTCATTTATATGTTGATATGAGACCATGTATCATTCTATTTCTTAAGTCTTTTATAAAAATAAATGAAAGGGTTAATGCTTTATTAGAATTAGAATTTATATAATTAGTGATATGGTGTTGATGTTAGAGATAGTAAATTTACATCAAATTATTTATGGGACAATATGAATTATGTAGAAATATAAGCCATACTCATATTCCATCTTTCACTTAGGGAATAGTGATTTTTGTAGAGTATTAAAATTATAGTTGATATTAGGTTAAAATATTGTGATATATTATTATAATTCTTATACGGTGGAGTCACAAAACTCAAAGAAGGAATTGATAAAGTTTAGTCTAGTATATATATATATATATATATATATATATATATATACTTGTTGAGAGGGACAAACAGACGTGGAAACTGGAAAACATGATATCAATGACACTAATTTTCTAGCATGACAATGATTGTTAAAAAGAATGAAAGAGTATGAACTTGATGTGACCATGACCAAAGGTAAAGGAATAATTCTTGATTTCAAGTTCCACCAAGAGGGCGAAATGGAGACGATTTTTTTCGTAAAACGGAGTATGGAGACGATTAGCCAAAAAAAAAAAAACTGAGCGTAATGAAGCTAACCCCAGGTCATGATCAAACCTTGACGAAAATACGACTAGCCCGAGATAGAAATCTGAGGTTGAGGAAACACGCATAGTACGACTTGATGAGTCCGTCGAAGTAGTCTTATGACAACGAGAATGATGAAATAAGGTAAGGAGGTGATAAGCTCATCGACTTGAACATGATATTACTAATAAAAGGACTAAGAGTTAAATTTCAATATGTTCAACTAAGTCACTAAATTTCGATGAGTTGAACCCTATCTTATTGAGAACCAACATTATTAAAACATTTGGAGATTTGGAAGTAGTCCTTTGGAATTTAGTTTTTGGACTATAAGGGGGTCTCTCTTGATTTGTTAAAAACTGTGATTCGTCTTGAAGGGAGAATAACCAAATAAATTTGAAACCTTGCTTGGATTAGTTATGTTGATAATTATTGGGTGGCTATTGATGCAATGCAACTTGTTGGAATTTGAACTTCGTAGACCCTTGTGAATGAATAAGAGATATAGGAAATCCAGTTGGGACTGACAATTATTGAATGTATCATCGGATTGATATTATGCGAAGTTACGATTAAGTTCCTGAGGGTGTATTGTAACCATACTAGATGATATAGGAACTAATGACTTTAACCACTTGTGCTTATATAGCCATGATTATTGGAGAAAAATAGAATACAATGACATGAAGATGAGAATAGAAAACAAGATAAATCCTAGCGTCGAAAGTACAAGAACAAAAATTAACTTCGGGACGAAGTTCTATATAAGAGGGGGTGTATGTAATGCCCCTAAAATGACTGTGGACCTTAAGCGCACCTGTCAAGTGACCCGACTGAACAAATTCAATAAAGTGGTCTCTTGAACCTTGATATGACTTAATTAATTATGGAAAACTTGAAGATGTGAATGACGACAATAATTGATAAATGAATTAAATGATATGTGTGGAGTGGGATAATTGATTAGGGGTGTGTAATGCCTGCCTCGGTACCTTAACTGTTTAGAATAATGAGGTACTAGTTTTGAAATGAACCGGCTAAGTCAAACACGAACCATTTGAATTTACTTTGAAAATGATTGAACGAGTTATAGAAACTATTACTTTACTTAATAAATGAATGCTCGACTGATTGAGATAGAATGACTTAATGTTAGATATGCTCGACTCATTGAGATAGAATGATTGAATGCTAGATATACTCGATTGATTGAGATAGAATGACTAAATGTTAGATATGCTCGAATGATTTAGATAGAATGACTAAATGTTGGATATGCTCGACTGATTGAGATAGAATGACTGAATGCTAGATGTACTTGACTGATTGAGATAGAATGACTGAATGTTAGATATGCTCGACTGATTGAGATAGGATGACTGAATGTTACATATGCTCGATTGATTGAGATAGAATGACTGAATGTTAGATATGCTCGACTGATTGAGATAGAATGACTAAAGGTTAGATATGCTCGACTGATTGAGATATGATGACTGAATGTTACATATGCTCGACTGATTGAGATAGAATGATGAATGATAGATATGATTTACTGATTGAGAGAAAATGATGAATGAAATATATGCTCAACTGACTGAGATATTATGATGGATGATGAAATATTTCATAGTGCAGCGCTACTAATGTGCGCTTGAGTGTGTGTGTGTGTAGTGGCAGGTAAGATGATTTATCGACTGACCCACAAGGGAATTATAGGGGTCGTAAGAACGGAAAGAACACATAGGGGTACAATGACTGACTGTCGACCCTGGATTAGCAATTCACGCACGGGTGAAGCCGTTTCAGCTCACCCGGGGAAGCGTATGCCGTATGGGCAAGGCCATAATGATTTGGTCGTGTATGATGAGTTGAGGGATGCGCAATAAGGAGAGCCTTATGCCTCAACATCCCTTAGTCTCCAAGGAGCGTAGTTGAGAGATCGCGGTAACGGTTCCCGGTCGCTATGTAGTACTCCCCATAAGAAGGAAGAAATGAAACTATCCGAAGGGCCTGCCGAAGAGGTACCTAGACAAGAACGAGAGGAAGAAAATTAACCAATGGTATAAATGAAAATTTCACATAAGATTTAAGAAATACTTTATTTCATTTTGTTCTATTTTATTAATTTGAATAATTCTATTCAAGATTTTATTTTTTAATTGATTTCATTAATTTGAATTATTCATTTGAATTGATTTTATTAACTTGAAAAAGAATTGAAGAGATTGATTTTATTCAATATTAAAGTTTATTAATTATGCTGATTGAAAAAGATTAATAATAAGAGAAATATTTTTATTCAAATATTTTAATTTTATGGATTTTATTATTTTAAATCATTCTATTAAAGATTCTATTTAATTGACTTCATTATTTTGAGAAAGAATTGAAATAGGTCATTAATAAAAGAATTGTTTTTCTTTTATTATTATTCAAGATTTTACTTTAATTAATTTTATTATTCATTTAAATTATTTTATAAAGAGGAAATTTAAAATAGATTATACTTTTAGTAAAATGAATCATCTTTTAATTCAATCTTAATATTAGGAAAAGAAAGAAAAGTAGAAATCAATAAGTTTAACTAAAAGATTGTTAAGTAAACTAAATGAGAACCAAAAGAGAAGTAGAACTCTTCTACACCTAACTCCCACTGATCTAGGGATTTAGGTGCACATTAAAGACATTAAGAAGACACATGTACTTGAGAATATTGGAAATTAAAATATTAAATTAAATTAAATATGTGCATGGACATACACATGGAACACAGGCTTTTGCTATATAATAAGGGAGGAAAAGGAGAGAAAGACATCTCTTGCTCCCTAATACTGGATGGTCATCATAATCTCGGATTATGTTATGATCCTTGGAGTTGGGATTAGCCAGAACATGGATTGGGAGATCCTTTCGGGAGGCTAGCTATGTGTTCTTACGATCCATTTGCTCAGGGGTTCGAGGTGAAGAAGAATAACCCCGATACGGTAGGGAGGTCAACCAAGGGGTCACTCGATACTTCGTCAGGAGATTGGATTGGATCATGCGGAAACCACTTCGAGGACTCCATCGATTCGCTGGACCAACCGTCGAAAACTGGTTTGGAGTATTTTTATTTTATTTATTGACATTCATGTACTACAATAGATAGAACTAGATCTGTGACTTCTATATCTTCTTCTGAAAAATCGTACTTATTTTTTTTTTTTTGGGACCCCGAAATGAACGTCCCTACATAATTGATAGACAAAATATATGATATTATGAGTAAACTATGGTTGCTTAACGATTAGCAGTTTATGAATTAAATTGGGATGATTAGAAATCAATTATAATGCTTAACGACTAGCGGGTTATGAAAGATATTATGATGAATGAGAACATATCTATTAATGTGTGCTTTTGAGCATGTGTGTAGTGACAGGTGAAACGGTTCATCGACGGACACACAAAGGAAATAAAGGGTCGTAGAGTACAAAAAAATTACACATGGAAGAACGACGATGGTATAGACTTTCTACGGAAGTTCATGCACAAGTTGAAAAGCATTGATCCACTTACTCGGGGGAAGCATGAGGTCGTGCGAAGTGGACCATGATGGATTTGGTGATGTACGAGTTGAGGGGCACGCAGTAAGAACAAAATTAATCCTCAATGCCATTAGTCTCCAATAGCGTTTAGATGGAGGATTGAAGGTAACATATCCTAAATCCCTACATGAAGTTCCCTCAAATCAGATGCAGCGAAGAGATATCGAAGAAAGGACCCGACGATGTGGTACCTTGTCGATAAATTGAAATGATGGATGAAAGGACCCGACGATGTGGTACCTTGTCGATAAAGGAAAATGACGAACAAAAGTACCCAATGATGTGGTACCTTGTCAATAAACGGAAATGACGGACGAATGGAACCGACGGTGTGGTACCATATCGACAAAGGAACATAAAGGACGGATGGAACCACGGTGTGGTACCTAGATCCTAGATGGAAATAATTGATGAACATTATGCATAAAAACTTATAAATTGCATTTAGGCCATTTGGACATGAAATGCATTTTTGGTAATTAAAATAATATAAAATATTATTTTAGGAGCAAATGGAATACTAAGCTTTAGAATTCAGTTAACACTACTTACACCCACAAAAATAGAAACTAGATTGAACATCAAGGAGACAAACTTGAGTAAATCTAGGAATGCTGATATATACTCTTAGAAAATATGACACATGGATGGGTGAGCTAAATTGCATTTGAATAAAAAAAAAAGCATTTTTGCATGAAGCGCCATGTGTTGCAATGAATTTTCCTATTTAAGGAAGGATTGAGGAAAGGGAAAGGGACCCTATGGCTAGATGGTTATCATAATGCGTGTAAGACATTGATTTGCTGCTATTGGAGTTTGGCAAGAGATCTTGGTGGGGGGAAATCCCACTTCTGTATCTCTAGTTTTGTGTGTGAGCTCTATGACCATGAAACTCAGGGGTGGCTATTTGACTGAAAGAATAATCCTACGGTTCGGTGGCGAAGATAACGATTACTTTGCCTATGGTTAAACGAGATTTGCTGGACAACAAAAGAGCAAGCTGGATCGGTTGACGATGACTAGTCTTTCGACAGTGGGATAGAACGACAAATGACAGGTATAACATTCCACTTGTATTTTCTTAAGGTAAATTTATTTATTTTTGTGTATATTAGTATTCTACCATTGATATGTTCGGATCTATATTATATTGTGTTGATGTGTTTCAATTTAGTTTTAGGGATGACCCCACAAAAGGGGGTTCCTACATATTGATGGAGGAAGAATTGGTTAGGTAGGTTCCTTCAATGTTTCCATGGGTTTGATGTGTTTGTTTTCTTGCTAGTAATCTTGTGTTTATCTCATAGCTAGGGGTCCTTCCAAGACAAGAATATAGTGAAATAAATTGTTAGAATGTGGCTCATGTGCATAATGAATTAGTTAAAAACCATGCACACCATTGTACTCTAAAATTTTATATCAATGAGAAGCACATCGTTTCATAAATGTTTGCATCATCTATAACAGGCACTTTGCAAGTTGGAATATAAAAAAATATGCCTACCATTCACATTTCACTATTTTGAAACATGCAAAATGTCTTAATTTACTTTTAATTTCCCTTCAGTTGTTCCATTCCTTTATTATGTCTGTGACATATATCTTTCATGGAGGATTAGTTCGATGTCTAGGCATATTAATTTTTGAGTTTTCTAAAGTTTGTCTATAGTATGATTTTTGGACGGATTAAAGAAATAAAATAAAATTGTATTTATCTTTCCTTCTTTTGGTTCTGTGTTGCTGACGTATGCTTGGGGTGTTGTGCCCCATGCCCCAACGACGGGCTCACGTAAGCGTTCCATAAATGCGAGTGCATGTCATAATTGTTGAAATTAATATTCACATGGGATTTGTCCTTCATCTGTCCCCAGATTCAATGAATTTGGAGCCCAAATTCAATGAAGTACTATGCCGGATCTAGCCAGAAATCAAAATTTGCAGGATTTGCAAGAACATATCTATAAAGTCACTATGTCCGATATCATTTGGTCGATCATGCGTGCATCACAAATATTTATGCATCCAATGCTTTTTTTGGATTATTTTTTCTGCTAGATTTATGATGAGAAACAAATTAATTGTTTTGTATATGCTAGGACTGTGGGTGTTAATATTATTTACAGGATACTAAATATATGGAGCATAAATTACCAAATAGGTGGTCTACGAGATCTAATGATCCTTCTTGGAGTTAAGGATGGCCTCGATGCCCTCATATTTGACCTTACTTCAAGATGGGTTTATGAAACCGAGTAGGACGAAATAATAAATCAACAAACAACAACTACCATGAGGGTTGAAAAAGATTCATGTTTCCACTGGAATGGTATAATTTATTTATTTGCTGACCATAGAGAAGGATTTTGCTTCTAATAATCGGTTGCATTGTATGTTTGTGGCATTGGAATCAACAAGGTATCATTATTCTATTGAAAAATAAGAATCGCTACTCCCAGTGAAGAAAAAATTCCCTTTCTCTGTGTCTATGTCTAGCTATTTACTGATAAACATTGTGAAAGGTAAGAAATTTAGAGCATGCAATCGATTTTGTGGCCAAACCATAGATTTTGTAGAGTTATCTTGAGTTGTTATGAAACATGAAATATGTACTTGGGCAGATTTTGTACAACCCATAGGGATGAGGTTGTGTCCTAGTCCTAAATCCCAATATAGGATGACTCAAGTCGTTGTGGAAATTTGTAATCTTAACTTTAGAGCAGGGGTCTTCTAGCTGACGCACTGGAAATAGCAGCCACTCTGGTAAATGCTCGAGATTGGGCTCAGGGTTCTCATTTAGATGATCAATCGACTCTAGAGGTATGTATATCATTGATCGGTTTGGTGTTATCATTGAAAGGTCATTTATACATCTCATGTACCAGATCATATCAACATCAAAGCTAATTCATCAAATTGTTCTATCTAACTGCAGAAGAAAACGCTAGATTATTTTATTTGTTGAAATACAAATTGAGGGGAGTTTCTAAACTTAGGAAAAGATTCTTGAAAGATAATAAATCATATAATGCTACTAGAATCCATGTGTTAAGGAAAAGATCATATTCCAAAACTAGCACAGAACCTGCCAAACATATTTCTGCTATGATCAAGCCACAACTTGGGATATTTCTCCAACAGATCACCAAGTGTACCTCATATCATCATCCAGATCGTTGAGATTTGGTTAGTTGTTATGCAAGAAAGCCACACATTTTCATCGTAATTTAATTGAAGATTCCAAAGGGATTTGACTAACACCATTAAAAATTACTGAGTAACTGCAAAGGTATTTTGGCAGTTCACCACATTAGATTTTAGTGCCATGCATTCTCATTTTGGTTAAAGCATGAGAACTTGCAGAGGTAGGGGTCAAATCAAATCCTTTTACAGCTAGAGCATATACTCAATCTGTCGTTTGATTTGATTTTAACGAGATCATCGACAAGGAAGGAGGTATTATCATTTTTATTTTATAATAAAATATTTGTTTTGATTTGATGATAGCATGTTTTACTCCTTTGTGCAGGTTAATGTGGTAAAAGATGAAAGCACACATGAACAATTTGATTTTGAAAATAATTGAAGGATCGACGAGAAAGATGAAGATCTGATTCTAAATAGTGAGGAACCATTTTCAATAAATGAAGAATGAAACGAATTCGAAGGCTTGAACTGGGAGAAACTGAAAATAAGGGATTGAACTCAGATGTCAAAATTCAAGTGGAACAATATTGGAGGCCATAAGAACTCGTCTAATAAATAATGAGGGTGTGTTGTTGTAAGAAGAATTTTTGCTATAGCTCCATGCACGAGCCTTGGAATTGTAGATTTTTTTAAGAATAGGAACTTTCTCATTGCAATGCTATTGGTTTTCTTGCAAAAGGTATAGGGCAAGTTCCATGGATTATTGATTATACTTCTATTATATTTTTAGTACATATAAAGCTTGTTGTAAGCGGTGTATGGCCTTCATCTATTTGGGCTTGTAATCCTGTGAAATGATAGTGGTTTAAAACAATTATGACAACAAAACTGGTTTAAAATCGATGGGTAGTTGCTAAGGCTTCAAGTTGAGTCAATCCTTCAAATTCCATCCTTGTTAAAACGAGATTTGAAATTTAAAATGTATTGTGCTTTGATTTTTTGTACAAAAATGTATAACATAGTTATATCCAATGGTTTACAACGATACCACAAACCCAGGAATTCAACGTCTCATCGACTCCTACATTCATTATGAGAAATACAAAGAAGTTGCCATCCATGCAAATCACATAATATAGTAATATTTATAAGGATAAATGCAAAAACTTTGAGATATAATATAATTTCCAAAACCTTGATATATTTGTAGTAGATTCAATGCATATAACATTTGTTTCTATAATTATGACTTTTTTCTTTTGTTTGTAGATGACATTGTAAATAGGCTACATATTGTTGTAGCCTTGTAATGGTTTTCAATAAGTCTGTTGAATTATAGACAATAAAAAGGGTACTCTAGGTATTTATTTTATATATATATATATATATATATTCGGTGTGTCCTTTACAAATATTTTTTTCATGTTATTTATAAGTATTTTTTATGAATACTTTTTGTTTTAATGGTTTTTAATTTATTTATAGAATTATCTGAGTTATAAAAAATATAATTTGAATTATTGTGAGAAAGAAAAAACAACTTATTTGAGTTACACTCCTATACATATTTTGGTAACTCAAATAGCCCCCTCCTCATACCCCCTCCTTATAACCCCCTCATGTTTTGCTTAACGACTATTGAATTTATGAAGTAAATTATGATTATGAACAAGTTTACATGTTATTTATGAAATGAATTATGATGATTGAGAACAGAGCTATTAATGTGTGCTTTGAGCATGTGTGTAGTGATAGGTGAAACCATTCACTGATGGACTCACGAAGGAATAAAAAGGGGGCCGTAGAGAACGGGAAACACACACACAAGAGTACGATGACGATGTCGACTCTTGATAACTTCCACGTATGAGTTGAAAGCTGTTCAGCTTTACTTGGGTGAGTGTGAAGTCATACGGGTGAGACCATAAGAATTTGTTCATGTACGGGGTCAAGGGGCGTGTAGTAAGAACGGAATTACTCCTCAGCGCCATTATTCTCATGGAGAGTGTAGCCGTATGATTTATGGTCATGATTCCTAAATCACTACACAAAATCCATGCACATCATATAGAAGGGAAATTATTATCGGAAGGACCCGACGATGCGGTACCTAGATAATAAAGGAAGAACGATTGTCAAAATGACCCGACGATGTGGTACCTAGACAAATAAAAAGGAAATTGGTAAATGAACACCTATGTATTCACCATATATTATTGCATTAGATTATTTGTACAGGAAACATTTATTGGTAATTAAATAATTGGCGAATAATATATCATCAGTTTATTTGTGCATGAAATGATTAATTATAATTAATTAATTGGGAATAATTAAATATGGAGCAAATGAGAGACTAGGATTCATTAACTAGTCAACTCCACCTACACCCATTAGAATAGAGATTGGAATCCTAGCATCAGGGAACATCTAGGAGTAAAATATGGAAAGTATGTGCACTCTCATAAGAGAGTGACACATGGTTGGGTGAATATTTTACTAAATAATTTTGTACAAAAAATTATTTTTGCATGAAGCGACATGTGTCATAGGAAAATTATCTATTTAAGAAAGATAAGAAGAAAGGAAAAGGGACCCTATTGTTGGATGATTATTGTAATGACTTCGAAGTACTGAATGTGCTTCTATTGTGAGTTTGGCAAGGCAGTTTGGTGAGGGGGGTCTCATTTTTGAATTCTTGTTGAGTGTGTGTTCTCTATGTCCCTTTTTGCTCAGGGGTTTGGGAGGAAGAAGATTACTTCTAATATGGTAGGGAGGTCAACTGAGAGGCCATCGGTGATTAAGTGAAGATTGTTGGGGGAGTTGAAGCAGTTCTACATTCTAGTGTTACCGTCAACCACGAGATCTTCCACCCAGACAGGTAATATCATTTAGTTCTTGATGTTTATAATATGAACTGGATTTATATAATTGTATTATGTATTTGTATTTTATAATTTTTTTTTTAATCCTGGAATGGATAAAAAAATGGGTAAATCGATCATGAGGGATCTTTTTTTTATACTACCTTCTTATATATGTTGGGAAAGTACTCAGAACCGGTACTCTATACCTATTCGAGGTGCTGTGTATTACATTCTTGAAAAAAAACTATAAATACACCTGCATCTACACTTTATGTTCAGTTAACAATCTTTTATTTTTTTTCTATGCTATATAAAAACCAAGATTTATCTGTGCAAAGTTATGCCTCCATTTACCATTACTTCCCCGATCAGAGAGAAGTAATGTTTGGATCTATTGACATTTCACACTAGGATTATTTGATTTATAGACAACCGACTGATCCATGCACACATGCACCCTATTCAATATATTTCTCAACATCCCTATCAGATCGACCCATGCACACATGCATTCTATCCAAGTATCCAATCTTCCCTATAATGCATACTTTCGTCTTTGAGCAGCCCAATCTATTCGATAATGCACATATGCGTTCTGTCTAGCATCCCTTCTTTTCAACTTTCCAATCTATCTCTTTATATCCGAGCATAGGATTCTATGACAATGTATTTAACCTTGGAACGCTACACCCTCTCGTTCGAATACGAGTTAGTTCTTTTTTTTACTATCCCGAAATTTATATTGTAAAAAACAGAGATGTTGTTGTTGGCTTGTATACTGTTCTTTATATTTTCAAGATAGACCCAGGTTCTGTGCGGTTCAGGGAACCAACAAGACCCCCTTTTCACTGGCCCTTTCGGCAACAGTTTGTGAGTAGACTGAGGTCTCACTCGAGGTGAAGTTATGGGGAGGTTGCAGAATCAAGTTTCCACAACCGGGTGATGTGAGGTTAACATACTGGGAGGTGCTGCGGGAAGTTTCACCTACTTCACAGTTGTTACTTATACAAAAACGTGCACAGGGATTGCATGGTTCATAACAACTACTTATCAATAGGTCAACACAACTGAAGACTGTGCTACCTCTTTAATAATCACACAGTATCGACAGAATTTTACTTAGTGCGAATGACACATTCACCCAATATATTAGACTATGTATTTCACGGACTTATGCAATACAACGAACTACAATGCAGTTGCGCACTTCCGGTGCCGCGCTGTTGAATTCATGGCTTAGCTTCTAATGGTTCTCTGCCACTCTCACTGATAGGTCTCTTTCATATTCCTTCGTGCCGCTCCTTACCCACTCCTGGGAATCACAGAGTAACTTACCCAAAATAGGTTTCTTTCATTTGCTCGACCTTTTCCCAAAATAGCTCCACTGGCACTGTGCACTAGCATAACTGCACTGTGCCTCAACTTCGTACTGCTTGCCGCGCATATCTGACTTCACAATCTGAACTACACCTTTGAGAAAACTATACCATCTGAGCTTCACAATCCAAATTGCGCAAATTCCAAACCTGTAAATATTCAAAAATGTGCCAACTTGGGCCATGCCCAACAGGCCCCTAACACTTACCCGTGGATCGCCCCCAATCCACTTCCATTTGGAAACTTCGGCTGCGCACCGTCTGAGGTGCTCAACTTTTCAGTAAAGAGTTGCAAGGAAGCACTAAGCTTTGCAACTGTTTTCTTCGCCTCTTGCTCGAAGTATTTTATAGTCCCCAACATTGCCTGCGATACTTGTTCCTAGGATTGCTCTTTCATTGTTCCCTCCGTAGTGTGAAGTTCTACAAACTTCCCATCAATATGATCCATCAACAAGAACACTTCTTCATCAATGGGCTGCATCTTTGCAGAAGCGACAGCCTCTCTTTCCCTTAGCTCTTTCAACTCTTTTAACAACTCTTTTGCCTCCACAAATTTTGCCTTGTCGGCAAATTTTTCATTTCCGCATTCATGGTGTCAAGATCATGTTTCCTTTGTTGTAGATCATTTTTCAGCTGTTGGAGGTCTGGGTCCTCATTTATTCAGGCCAGCACTGTGTTAGATTCCTCTAGAAGGTTTTGTAATCTCGCTACTTTTGTCGAGATGTTGTCTATTGTGGCCTTCACTTTTTCACTTGGAGTTGCGCGTTTATCCGGGGGGTGCTAGGTCGCTGAGTTTCCAAGTCTATGATTTTTCCTTTGTAGGAAATCTCCATGTCCATAATTTCCATCGTAAGGGATTCCACTCTAGCCCCAATGTTGATGATGGTGTCCTCAAAATTTGGCTCCTCTTCGCACTTATCGATCTTGGTGCATACTGTCGATACTGTTTCTTTTAGCATGCAGTTCCTTTCTTGAATCTCGGACAATTCCCTGGTGTTTCGGGCTGATTCTCATTTCAGCTCATCGAGGCTTTCCCATAACTGGACATTCTGATCGTATGAGGCAATGCCTCTTTCTTGAATTTCTTCTAATACCTGCATGTGCATATTGTGCAGGTCCTCTATTGGCAGCATACCAATATTGAGGTCGAAGTGTTCTAAGTTCTTGGCTGCTTTGGCTACCTTTTCATTGGGAAAAATAAGGTGCACCAGATCAATATGTGATACTTGAGGGTGCACGCTCAAAGCAAGGGATTTCCTCTTTCTCCTGCTTGAACCACCTGTTCTCACCTTCGGAATCCAAATCTTGAACAAAGTCCTACTGGACTTGTTCGATATGCACAACCATAGTCTTTATTGCTTCTAGATTATGCACAAGGCTCGCCTATGCCTCTTCTTGTTTGGCTTGCTTCCCAGCAAATGTGTCTTCCCAGTATTCATGGACCTTAACTGGGATGGTCTCACAGTCGTCTTCATTTAGTAATGGCTTTAGCGTCGTCTTAGTGCATTTTTGCTTTTTCCGGTGTACCTTCGCTGATCCCAGACTTTGTTTTGCTTTCCTCTTTCCTTTATCCTAGTCTTTAGGCTCATCCTATGGAGGATATTATTCCTCGTCAATTGTTGTGCCCTTGACTTGTTCCATGTATTCATCCTTGTCTTCCTCGGAAGTGGACTTGACCTCAACTGGTTGGTCCACTTTCCACCCTGCTCGCCATTCTTCCATCATCTGTTCTATTTTCTTAGCATCCAACTGATAGAATCCTAGATACCATAGCTCGATGTCTGTATCAGCCCTTGGATGAATGTATGTAGCATGCATATCGGCCCTGAATCTCAACTTTCCTTTGTATGCATTTGTCACCTGCTGTGAGATGCGTGGTGTTCGCCGAATCACATCGCACAGTTGCTCGTAATATGTGTAAAATATTTCATTATTTTTCCTTTGCCTAACGGACTTCGTGTTTTCCCATAAGTTGGAAAAGCGCAATCCCCGACATTCCCCTGTAAAAACTGGAAGGACTTAGTAGCTAGTTGGCTCTTTCCAGCCAATAAATGCAATTAGCACTAAGAGCTAGTTGTAATGAAACAGACTTCCCTTGTCTTGAGTTTCTTGGACATCTTCCAAGAACTCATTTAGCAGATACTTTGCCCAGTTATATGGGGTGTCGTTCTTTGCTTACGACATGAGGAGCACTACCACGACCGGCACCTCTGCTGGTTGGCATTTCCTCAGCAACTTCCTTGCTAAGAGTTGAGCTATGAATGGCATGGCGTCATCCTTGATAGGGGCTGTATGAAAACCACATTTTCCTCATAGCAGGACAAACTCTTCCTTCATTCTTAAGGAGAGTTCTTTGTCTTGTGTCTTCCCTACAATCTCGTTTGCAGGGTTTGCACCTCTCTTGTTAAGCAATGCGATCGAATGTATCAAATCGATATTTATATCGAGTCTTTGGTCCAACCATAGATAGCCCGAGTGCGTGCAGGAAAGTAATGTGCACACTACTGCATTAAGTTTCGGGATCCTATCAAAATGCGGGATGTGTAGTAGGTTAAGCAACCCAGACAGTTCAAGTGCTTTTATCCAATCCTGCACAAGCAGAATTTCGGCGTCGGACTGGTCATCAACCTGGCGACGCATATACTACTCCAGTTGAAACTATAGGTACTTCGTTGGCTTGGACTGGCTTCCTTCCAGCAAGTCATAATCTTCGAAATTGCAATCCTCCAATTTCCTTAGAAGGTTTCCTGCAACCTTCACCCAACTGGAGATGGGTGGTAGCAGAATCTCATAAACAACATTTTTTTCAAGGTTCACAATTGGTGCATCATCCCATCTTGGTGGGACATATTCATGGATAAGGTGAATTGGTCACTCATGATGTTCGACTGTGGGCTGTAGCTATGGGTCATTTGATTCCTTCGGCTCCTCCTACTCTGTAGCCGGTTGCTTGTCTTTTTTCATCTCCGCGTCCTTCCTTGCAGAGCTCCGAGATGAAGCTCCCTTCTTCGCTACAGGTTTTTGGGACAGTGTTGACATTACTCCCTGCAGACCCAACTATTTGAATATCTTTAACACTTCATCAATGGTGACTGGTTCGTTCATTCACTTGCATAATGCTCAGCTTTCTAACTGTTAAATCTCTGGACTCACACATAGACAAGATAGAAACATCATAGTAAAAGCCCGTAAGTTCCTAGTTGATGAGTATTTATAGAAACTGCTAGCCTGGACCATGTCAATTAACTATTATTGGTTCATTCAATGCAATATCCTTCATCCAGATATCCCCTGAGATATCAGTCTTTTCCACCAATCATTATCTCTGATCCGGTGATGTTTTTTTAAATGTTGAATGATGCCGATGCCGCCAGGCTGTTTAATCAGTTAAGTGAGGCATTAACTGCCAAGTCTGTTGGCTGGATCTCGGTGAGATCTTGGTCATTTCATTATCTATTAGGCTCGAATGGGAAATATTTTCTTTTAATGAGTGATTTTGTTGGTGCCACCATTTTGGATAACGTCTCACTAACCGGTTGACAATTGTGACGGTTATCTTTTTCCATCATGATGCGCTGGCGGTTCTGACAAAAGATTCCTGTGTGGTTCTCACTCGCACGTGTGTTTCTTCATTTTTAACTCCGCAATTGTGCTTCCACTCATGCTTCACATCGCAGCTTCTGGGGTACACTTTGCATATGCTCTTGCAACGTGCATTGTGGTTCCAACTTTCTTCGTGAACTACGCATTCAATTTCTTTCTTGTGCTGCGCATCCAACTTTCTTCTTTCACTGTGCATTTCATATTTCATGGATCTTCATAGTTTTCCAAAACTATGTGCAAAATCATTATTCTTTCATCCTTAGTGTTCAATTTCAACTGCACTTGACACCTAGAATGCTTTTCTCTTCTGATCACTGAGGGTTTTCGAAGTAGGACTATCCCTGTAGGGTTTTAGTCTACTTCCATTTATCAGACCTGGTACATTTTCTCCAGCTAATGTGGCTAGATGAACTGCTCTACCGTTAGTAGCATGAATAACAGTATATGGCCCTAGCCAATGCATTTTAAATTTTCCAGGGAATCTCATAAATTTACTATCATACAGGAGGACAAGGTATCCTACCTGAAAAGACTTGTTCTTGATGTGGTGATCATGCCATGCTTTTTATCTATCTTTCTACACTTGTTGGTGAAATCCTACAATGAAGCGATCTTCCTCCAGTCCAACCAAGTGTAGAAGCCTTTCCTCTATTGTTTCTTCATCTTCCATGCTTGTTAATGATGCAATTCTCAAACTTGGAACTATGTACTCTATTGGCATCACAACTTCCTGTCCATAGGCTGACCTGAAAGGTGTATGGCCTGTTAGTTTCTTGAAAGTTGTCCTGTATGCCCATAATATAGCTGGTATGCTCAGATCCCTATCATCTCTGTTTGTGTTACTTACTTTGGTCAGTGCATTTTCCAACATTTTGTTAAATGCTTCGACAATTCCACTGGCTTGAGGATGGTATGGTGTACTCTTCTGATGATATATCTGAAATTCTTTAGTCAGCGCTTCAATGGTTCTATTCAGGAAGTGAGTTCCTTGATCACTCATTAAAATTTTTGTGCATCCAAATCTAGTAAGGATATTCTCAAAGATGAACTGCGCTGTAGTAACTGCGCTACAGTCCTTTACTGGTTTAGCTTCTACCCATTTGGTAAGATACTCTGTAGCTGTGATAATATATCTTGAACCAGTTCTCTTCCCTGGTGGGTTAATAGGTCCCACAAAATCAATAGCCCACTTATCAAATGCTTGTAGAGTCAACTGTGGTTTCAATGGCATCTCATCTCTGTGCGATGGATTTCCTGTTCTCTGACAAACATCACAACTTCGACAATGTTCTTTTGAGTATTTTTGGAGTGTAGGCCACCATATCCCTTCTCTTAATATTTTTTGCGTAGTGACCTCCAAACACTCCCGAGTGTGCATCATCTAGTATGAATGCTTTTTCATGTTCTAGCACACATCTATGCAACACTTCATCCAATCCTAACTTGTATAACTGTCCTGCGATGATAGTGAAGTCTGTTGCCTTTACTACTAGCTGCTTCTTCTGCTACGTAGTAAACTCTGTAGGTGCTAACCCTGTAGTCAATAATTCTATAATGTACTTGTAATAGTCATTTGCGATCCGGATGGAAAATAATTGCGCGTTAGGTAGATTGTCTTCAAGATTTGTAGGTTCTTCACCTGACTCAATTCTAGATAGATGGTCAGGTCCTGATTTCAACCTTCCTGGTTTAACAATGATCTCAAAGTCATACTCCTGGAAGAGTAATAACCATCTGCAAATTCTCCCCCCTAACACTGGTTTATTGACTAGGTACTTCAAAGCAGAATGGTTAGTAAACATGCAGAAGTGCGCACCCAACAAATAGTGCCTGAATTTCTGCAGTGCATACACCATAGCTAGACTTTCTCTTTTTATGGTTGTGTAATTTTTTTTTTCTGTTGAAGATAACTTCCTGCTTGGGAATGAAATGGGACGGTCAATGCCTCCCTCACCTAGTTGAGCAAGCACCACGCCAAGTGCAATGGATGAAGCATCGACATGTACATGGAATTGTTTTCTCCAATCCGGAAAGACTAGGATAGGCGCAGTTAAAATTTTCTCTTTTAGTGTATCCAATCCTTCTTGGCAGTCTTAGGACCATAAGAACTTTGCTTCTTTCTTTAGAAGTTTCTCCATCGGTGCAGTTATCTGCGCATAACCCCTGATGAATTTTATGTAATATCCTGTATGTCCTAGTGTAGTGCAAAGTTGCTTTACTGAGTTTGGTGCTGGCAGGTTCACAATAACTACGATCTTCACAGGATCAACCATCAGACCCTGTTTATAGACAATGTGTCCCAACAAAACTCCATAGGGCACAACCAAGATGCATTTCTTTAGGTTCAGGGAAATATAATGTTGTCTGCACTTTTCCAACATCATTCTGAGGTTTTCATAAGGGTTCTTTAATAAACCAAATACAGTCTAGTCATCAAAGTACACTTCTAGGAACTTATGAATAAAATCCTTGAATGCAACAACAACTATTGAAAATATAGTAGGTGCATTCTTCAAACTAAATGGCATAACTGTGTATTGGAATGATCCCCTTTCAGTAGCAAATGTAGTTTTATGTCTATCTGCTTCGTCAATCCTGATTTGATGATATTCAGAAAATCCATCAGTAAAAGAATATGCTTCATTCCCTCCAACATTATCTAATACTTCGTCTGTCAATGGAGTAGAAAATGGGTCATGTAGTGATGCATCATTTAACTTCCTTAGGTCTACGCATATCCCGATTTCTCCTTTTGTTTTCTTATCCGGGATAACCATAGGGCTTATCCATTCTGATTCTTCGACAGGCTCAATGATTCCTGCATCAAGCATCTTGTCAAGCTCTGCCTTCACTCTTTCCTTGTATATGGGATTCAGTCGATAAGGCCTCTACTTAATGGGTTTCACACCTGGCTTGAGAGGTATCTTCATAACCCCTAAGTCGCCCAAAATGCCTTTCAATTCAGAAAACTTTGTTGGAAACAAATCCTGATACTTACGTAGAAGGTTTGCGATCTACACGGCCATCTCTTCATCCCAGTAATCCCCAATAGATGAGAACTTTGGTTCTTCACTTATGCCAATGTTAACTTTTCTTATTTTGACAAGGCTGCTTAAGTCTGGAATTTCTAATGGCAGTCCTTCAACTTTGCGTTCTCCTTCTGTCTCAGGTATATTTATATTGCGCGGATCATCATCCTCTTCACTTTCTTCTTCGTCATCGCTTACTGCGAGGTTATAGAATTCTAACTGTTTTTCCCATGTTTGATATGCAGGTTGTAGTGTATCATAAAATATCTTGTTTTTGAGAATCTGCAATGCTTCATTAATATTTGGACAATCATCCTCAAAGTTGAAGGTTATTTGGAAGTTCGCGGTCATGATAGACCAGTCTGTTGTTCCTCTACGCAGCTCTGTGTCTATGTACCAGTTCTTTGGAATCTTCTCCTCTAATGTGTGTACAAACAGATGGACCCATTCTGCTTGGGGTCTTTTTTCCCATTTCTTTGAAAAACTCTCTATGTGATCTCTTGGATTCGTTTGTCCATTATACTTTACTATTGTCATCGTAGCTTTCTCTGTGAATCTGAGTTCCATCATGTGCTTGCACTGTTCCCATGTTTCTAGATTGTCCTTATGCATGGCCCACCATCTCGCAGGTGTAGCACGTAGTGCTGAATCTAATGCTGATAGCTTATATTCATCTGGAATTACAACATATTGTTGAAAAAATACATGAATGCTAGTCAAGCCATCATAGGTAGGAATTGGACTTACCTTTGCTCCAACCCAACGTAGTGATTTCATGATCTGTGCACATCACCTGGAAGACACTTCGTGCATTCTGCTTTGCCAATTCTCCAATCCTGCGTCGAAGTTTGATATGAAAGAGTTGTCACAGCGCCAACTCAACATTCCATCAGCCATAAGATTGATGTAGTCGACCTGATTCACAGTCATCTCGTAGATGCGATCAAGGTCTTGTGCTATGCATTCTTCGTGTATTGGTTCACTGTATCTTTCTCCTTGTGAAGGGTCTAGGGGTGCGATGACCCTAATATCCTGTCCTTCGAAGATCATCTTTTTGGTTTTCAGATTGATAATCGCAAGGTTATCCATCTCCTAGTCTATCCCCAATAATGTTGGATATGGGTTAGTGTCGTCGATGATCTTAATAACCTTGAAGTCTATTGAACTTCTTACTCCATCAATGTCCACAAGTACATTCAAGAGTCTTCCAAAGGGAATAAATTTCTGCTGATTATATAGGTGACCATGATAACCCTAGTTTCTCCATCTATTCCCATGTCTGCTTGGTCAAGACATTCACTTCTGATCCCAAGTCAAGGATGATCTCGTGCATTTCATAGTCTCCAATCTGCGCACTGAGCCTCATTTCTCATCCTGTTCTCTTATGGCTCTTTATATGGTTCACTGCGCTATGAGCAGTACTCCTACCAGTGCGTTGTTCATAGTGGTTTATTAAGTTTTGCAATTCCACTAAGGCATCTTTGCTTTTTAGTAACTTTATACAGCTCCGAAGGAACTGCTCAACATAAGTCCCTGTTTCTGTGGTGGTACATGTTTTATCATATGCTACTGGCATAACATTCATATGCGTTGTTTCACTTCATAGTTTGATTCTTGGTGTCGCGGGCTTTGATCCTTTGAAGGTATCCCTTGCTTATACAAAGAGTTCTTTATTTCTATCCAGATTGAAAGCAGGTGCTTTCCCAGTTGCTTTTCTTATCCAGACCCCTTTTGTAGGTGTCTCTTTATCTTGGTGGTCGTCAGAATTTGAGGCTTCTGCTCTTTGATTTGCGCCTGTGTTAACTCCACTTGGCGTTACAACATTAATGTTTGGATCTCTAGTTCTTTTCTCTACTGCGATCATCTGAACATTCGGATTTGGTGTTTTTGTTCTCCTCTCTTGCATTTTTTCTTGCAAAACAGGACATGCCTCAATGACATGATCAAAATACTTACAGTATCTACAGGTAGTACAAGCATTGGTACAGTCTCTGGAAAGATGTCTAGGTTGAGAGCAGTTATAGCATATTATCCGACCTTTGCCTCTTCCTTGTGCTGGATCAGTGTTTCTTCCTATTCCTCAGAATCCACCACAGCCTTTGTATGTGCTTTGATCATACTGCGCATTATCATTGTTATGCAGTGTTTATTCTTGAACTTGGTAAACAACATGCTTTCTTTCCATCATTAGCTCATATGATTTACAGTTGGAATCATCATGGCCAACTGAATTACAGAATGTGCAGTATAAGTTCTTGGGTGTTCGCACATACTTCTGAATTAAATAACAATCTTTTGGGCGGTGTCCTCTAGTTTGAAAAATCTCACAGCATGGCCCTTGATGCTGATTCAATGGATTTGGTGCCCCACTATCGACGTAATATTGAAACAGAGGACATCGTTCCTTCAGGTGTCCTTTTCCCTTGCATCTTGTACACCAGACTTATTCTATGGTTTATTTTCCCTTCTTAATGTCTTGTAGTTGTAGTGCTAAGTTTGCTAGCTGGTTCTGTATCTGAACCATTCCTATGCTAGTCTCTCCTATTGGTGAAGCTTCTAGTTTCATTGCGATCTCTAGGGCCTTTGCCTGCGAAGCAACCTTCTGTTGCATCAATGGTAGTCTAATGTGTGGCAACAACGTAGCTATGAACCACTCTTGGTGTTGTTGCGGTGTGATGTCAAAACTAACCTGATCTAACAATGTTTTAAACTTTTGGTCAAATTCCCATACTGACTCAGTCATTTTCTGTTTAATCTCTTTTAGTTCTGTGATACATTGTGATTCTAATTTAGGTTTCTTGAATTCTCTTAAGAGGGAAGGCTTGATATCCACTAGATTTCTATTTTGTCTAGCAGAATACCTCATAAACCAATTCAAGGCTATGTCCCTAAATGTAGTGATGAGATGTGCTTGCTTAACAACATCATCCTGGACTTGCTTAGCGTTCCACACGGCTTCACATAGAAAACAATGTTTCTCAAGGTCTTCTAGACTCGTTCCTTTGAATATCGATAGTTTATTATCATCTGTCATTTTCCAGGAGGCACAATGTTTTGTGATGTGTTAGGGATACTACTGCATGGAATGTTCTGAGTACTCACACCTGCGGTGTTACTACTGTTGATGTTCTGTATATTAGCAATATTTTCAACTGACAGATTCTGCGGAGTGATGGGCTGATAGGTCGCTACTGGAGGTTCCGTTTGGCTATTAGTCTCAACTTGGACCTCAGTGTCTATGTGAAGTTCATGTTCACTAGGATTCTTCTCGGTGTTATACATATATATTTTTCCACTTCTTAAATTGTATGTATCTTCTTCAGTGTCGCTGTATGTGTTATTGATCATTACAGATTCAAAAACTTCTAGGTATCTTACTACATTCTTAAAACACCTTTCTATGCAAACAACATTTTAATGTACAGATTTAGATTGTTCAGGTACATACCTCTGAATCCCTTGAAGATATATGCCTCTACTGCGCTGTAGCACTTCAGTGTGTGCACAGCAAATTCTGTCACGTATCCTTCTAATATGCTTTCGAGCCAGAAGTCTACTACTCTTGAAATCGGAATTTCCACTACTTTAAGCCTTTGGATCAGTTCTAGAGTCCACTCGGTAGGCTCTCCTCCCTGATACCAGGTTTTCTGTTATGTTAGTCTCAACAACCACTTGTATAGATCATTGTTGAATGCTGCAAATAAAATTTTGTAAATATCAGAGTATAGATATCTTTGCAACCATTCTTTGTCAGAGAAGTGCAGATTTTTTTTCTCTTTTCTTGCAAAATCCTTCTCTGTATTGTCCACCCAGTTATGTATTTCTGTCCTCTCGGGCTGCCAATATTGAGAACACATCACCAGTTCAAGCGCAACAACAGAACCATTTGTTGGCTCGTATATTGTTCTTTATCTTTTCAAGATAGACCCAGGTTCTGCACGGTTCAGGGAACCAACAAAACCCCCTTTTCACAGGCCCTTTTGGGAATAGTCTGCAAGCAGACTGAGGTCTCACTCAAGGCGAAGTTATGGGGAAGTTGCAGAATCAGGTTTCCACAATCGGGTGATGTGCAGTTAATAGACTAGGAGGACCTGCATGAAGTTTCACCTACTTCGCGGTTGTTACTTATACAACAACGTGCACATGGACTGCACGGTTCAGAATAGCTACTTATCAATAGGACAACGCAACTGAATATTGTGCTACCTCTTTAATAATCACACAGTCTCGACAGACTTTTACTTAGTGCAAATTACACATTCACCCAGTATATTAGACTATGTATTTCACGGACTCATGCAATACAACGAAATACAATGCAGTTGCGCACTTTCGGTGCTGCGCTTCAAGGAATTGCACTATACAGACTTTGTTGAATCAAGTGTTACCCAAATAGATCATGCATTCATCGTATCCGACATTACTTTCATGTCTAACATTCAACATGTATGTTCAACACTTAACATATTATTCCCATCAATCATCCTTACGAAGATTACACATGAAAGCAAAGATACATATACTCATAAGCAAGAACTTAACCACTTAATTGAAAGAAAACACACATTCACTCACACAACACATGGATTTAACATGGTTCATCCCCAGGATAGGAGCTACGTCCATAGGAACTGTTGTTTATTATAAAATGGGAAGGGTTCAACAGTTCCAGTCTGCGCACTCAGCTGTAGTCTTTCTTATCTCTTCGATAGGTCTCTACGCACACAACTGTAGAGCATTTTTACAATGTTTAGTCCCTCAATAGAGATCAATATTCAACAATAATCCCAATCAAAATATAACCCTTTCCTTTACAAAAATTCCCTTTATATAGATCATTCCCATAGGTCACGTCTGTTACAATGCATATGGGCCAAACCCCCTAAGGTTACCCAAAATTGATGTGGTTACTCTACCGACCCTGCCTGTCATAGTCAACAAATGCTCCACTCACTTCTGGCCACTTTGCTAGGCCACTCATGGCTCACACGCCCCTCTGACAACCGCAGTATTTAGGAAACGACTATAACTACATCATAGCGTGTCGCTTTCCGCCCCTCTGGCCTGCCTATCATTGTTAACTTTGTGGCTTATCTTCTAACGGTTTTCCACCACTCTCACTGACAGGTCGCTTTCATCTGCCTCCATGCTGCTACTTACCCACTCCCGGGAATCACGAAGTCACTTACCCAAAATAGGTTGCTTTCATCTGCTCGACCTTTTCCCAAAATAACTGCTCCGCTGGCAGTATGCACTAGCATAACTACGCTGTCACTCAACTTCATACTTCTTGTTGTGCATATCTGACTTCGCATCTGAACTGCACCTTTGACAAAACTATACCATCTAAGCTTCGCAGTCCGAACTGCGCAAATTCCAAACCTGTAAATATTAAAAAATGTGCCAACTTGGGCCATGCCCAACAGTTGCATCCATGAGAATGTGATTTGAGAAATTCGAACTTGTACACTATTCATTACGATCCCAATAGATTGTGGCTTAAAAGAAAAGTATGTACACCTTTCATTCGATCTCAATCGATCTTGGTTTAAATCTAAACTCTGAAAAATTACTCATTACGATCTCAGTTGATCGTGACTCGAACACAACCTGTATACTTTGCAATCTGACCATAGCAGATCTTGGCTCAGAAACTGATCCTTGTGCACTCTCCTTTCGATCCTAGATATCATAGTTTATTGAAGAGAAAAGAGACTCTATGTACGCACCCATCCGATCGCAGTAGATTGCATCCTTAGGAATAAAACTATGAACTCTCTCTGCATGCACATTGGATTCCGATTAAATGGTTGGTGAGGGATCAACAAAAGTTAACTAGAATTTAACACTCTAACTTGTCGTGCCTCCAGATGCATTCACCTTCCTTATATATTTACGCCTGTAATTTTTTCCTTTGCTTTCCGATTGTGAACAACTCAAGTTAACTTGATCAGGTGGTATATATCTCGGCACCGATGCAAGTGGGAATCTCGTTTGGGGTGTGAGGATGTCAGAATGTTGTAAGCTTCTGGTATATGCAAGAGCCACTCCGACTAAAAGAAACCACATCACATCACCTTCTTGATGGTGCTTACATTTTTTTATATCTATTTCCTCCTATTTATCTGCCAAGCATTGTTCCTGTCACATGTGATGATATTAATGTAGCTCTTAAAATCACAAAGCCATCATCCCATCTTAATGAAAATCATTAACAAAATTTTAACGATGAGTATGGAAGCCAAGCAACATTTTGATGTTCCTTCAATCGAGTTTCCTATGTATACATAAAATGCAAGGATGGAATTTGTGGCGATTTTGAAAAGTGAGACATTTTGTTAGTGATCATTGATTGTACATCGGGTATTTTTCTTTCATTAATTTGAATCCCTATATCTATCTCTTCAAGCACATAATTATTGGCATCAATAATTAATAATTAGCTCATGCTGATTTTAATGCTTTTAATTTGAGGCATTAGTTTGATTAAAATTATGGGAAATAAATACTTTGAGCTGGGTTTATATCCCATATCTATTGAATCCTGTGATTTGCAATTGGTATGTTACATTAGAAATATATCTTCGGACTTGAAAGTGTACATTACATAGTTATCATATAATTCCATATGTTATATAAAACATCTCTCCGCTTACATGTTTACATATTATGAGAAAGAGGGAAAATATATTAATAGAATTAAGGTAATGATTTGGGTACATATTATGAAGATAATCCTTTATATAATTAAGAATCACTTTATGTTTACATGATTAGTTACTTGCATTCATATTAAGTAGAAATCTTCATGCATCCCGTGCTAAAAGAGAAATTTGTGTCCTAAATTAAAATTGCTTAACTTATTATGAGGAACTTCTTGAGTTAATATATTACATGCGTATTGAGTGAAAAGGTTGCAACATGTAATTATGGTTTGTATAGAAGTTAAAATATAATTCCATATGTTAAAATAAAACATCCATCTGCCTACATGTTTACATATTACATAGAATATAGAAAAATTGGTTGAGGTCATACTACCTTGTAGACAATACTTTATTTCTTTCAGAATAACATTATGCAGAGAGATGTTGAAGTATATGTAACTTCGGAATGTATTTCATATATGTATATTGTACTCTTATAGAGATCGTATTATTCCTCTATACGGAAGTGTTTGTATTCCTATAGAGATGTTATTATTCCTCTATACGGAAGTGTCATAATTTATATTGTAAGTGTCGTAACTTATACTTGATGGGTTATTAGACCACCTTGTTGGGGTCGGCCCTGTATAAGTCATGTGGGTCGAAGGGTTACTAGAACACCCTATTGGGGGTCGGCCATGTGGGTCAAAGGGTTATTAGACCACCCTATTGGGTGTCGGCCCAGTCAGCATTATGTTATGTGGTTAAGTTAAGGCCGAACTAGTAAAGGTTGTTAGGCAAGTCAAGTCAAGTATAAGTAGAGTGCGGGAGGCACTCTATTTCATCATTCTATTCTCACACACACTCTTTGGAGAGTGGTGCTCTTGTGGAGGAGGAGAAGCTGATTCTAGGAGATGTCTATCTCTTATGCTTGGGTTGTATAATTGCTCTATCTATCTTTGAGGAAGTTATTGGGGTTTTTCACCTTTATGGTTTTCCCCAAGTAAACTCTGTGTCTCTTGTGTGCTTGCATTATTGTGTCCATGATTGATATGCTGTAGATATGCTATACATGTTGTTCTCTCAGTTAAGATCCTAGATCAGATTGAAGTAAATTCTGAAAAATTAACATGGTATCAGAGCTATCCTGAAAGAAGGCATGGTATGGCATGTATGACACTTGTTGCACTTGCGATGCTTGGGATTGATATAGCAAAAACCAGTCATCGTAGCACTTTCGCTATAAATCCATTTTGGTAAATTTTTTGGATCTGAAACTTTTACAGGTCGAATATCAGATCTCCATGTACCTTGTGTCCAAAGGAAAACTTCTAATTCATTTTACTTTGTGTTTTATGATCTATACAATCTAGGGTTTCGAGCTCTTCTAGATCTGAGTCATAAACATGTGACCTAGGAAAAAATGTCATAACTTGGGCTAGAAAGATCCAAATGAAATTTCGTAAAAAGTGACAGGTAGTGCACGGACTCTAATTTATCAGGTAACTATTTCAGAGGCCAAAACAGAACCAGTGACACGTGGCACATCGTACAAGTTCGATCTCCTGTTTTATCTCATAAACAGGTCACGTTGTGACACTTGGCATAACTCTCTCTCAGAGAATCCATTTGAGGTCAGACCTCTGGGGTTGGAAATATAACAGGTCAGGCTATCACAATAAAATTTTGTAGACTCTGTGGATTGAAAATTTCAGAGTTACACCAGAAAAAATCAGGTACATATTTCTATCAAAATAGAATTATTTTTGAGCACCTTCATTCATGGCTTCCAGAATTTAGGGTTTCGAAGAAAGTTGGAATTTTTGTAATCGGAGACTACGGCTGAATGCTACTCATTAAAATCAAAATTTAGAGACCAAGATCATAATTTTTGGTTGGGAAGAAGTCCAGGCTTGATCAGACCCTAGTTCGGGACTTTGATCAGAAAAGTGGAAAATTAGGGCTTTTGCAAAAATGGAAATTTTTGAAATTTGTGACTACGGCTGGAAGCTCCTCAGAAAAATAGAAGCTTAGAGCTTTGGATCAAACCTTTTGATTGGGAAAAAGGGTGGGATTTATCAAACCCTAGTTCAGGGTCATGTCCAGTGAACCCAGAAGTTTCAAAGGCAAATTTGAGGGGTGAAACTTTGCAGTTTTCAAATTATGAGTATACCAGCTTGATCAGCTTATCAAAGCGCATATTTCTATCCTTTCGGAAGTTTGAAATTCATAGTTTTAATTTTTAGGGTTTCTCTAGCAAACCCGAATCCAGCTCCAGATCCAGTTCCTGCAAATCAAGTGGATTGAGTTAATCCTAGAAGAAAATGGATTGGTCACCTGCATAAGTGAAGAAGTTCCTGTTTCAGAGGGAGATGAGGCTAAGGCCTTACATAAGAAGATTACAAGTAATCTCGACAGGTATGACTCATCTAGGCATGTTTCGAGATTTGTTCATGATTAAGTTTATGGTATGTTTGTCTTCATGTTATTACGGTTAGTACAATCTTGATTAAATTTAGACTTGTTGTATCACCTTAATAAAATTATGAATGCTTGATAGAATATATTCATTGATTAGGGTGTTGACACTTATGTTGTACTAATGCATTATGGTGTTGTATGAGGTTTATGTTGTCCGCTAACATGAAAGGTACACCAAGAAAGACAAAGCATGTTCTAGTTCAAGAATATATGATCATGATGACATGAGGACAAAGATTCATCCATTGTCATGAATCACTTAGAAGATCTATTTTGCGAGGTATATATAACTTGGTTCTATAAATGGTTAACCTATGAGATGTGCAGGTTACTAGCACAAGTCATTGAAGAGAACAAGAAGACATCATGTGGGTATGTTAGACATAACTAGCTAACATACCAATCTAGGTATGTTTTTCCTATACCAAGTTAGAATCCTACCTTGTGTTAGGATCCCTTATATAAGTATACTTGGTATGATTGGTTATGATTATTCATAAAGTTAGAAATGTAAGTAATCAAGGGTTTATGCATATTATGTCTCTTATCTTGATTGATGATTTAACTGACTAGAAGAGTCCTATGATCAAATAAGAATATGCATGAGTAAAAGAAGACTTTCCTCAAACCTTGAATACTAATGTTTATTATCTGTGTTTGAAATGATCATGACTATACATGTTTAAGATTATTGTGTTTTGATAGTATTAAGATTATACTAATGAATGTGTGATTATGTATGAGACCTCAAGGATAACACAATGATGATACTAATAAGCATGCATAGTGATGGATATAAGTTCAAGGATAGGTAATCCAGGAAGCAAAGATCAAGAGGGAGCACACTCCAGTTGTTCCTGCAAGGAAGCAAAGATCAAGAGGGAGCACACTTCAGTAGTTTCTGCAAGGATGCATATATTTAGAGGGAGTTGACCACTTGTCACAATCCACATCAGAATGGAGTTGCAGAAAAGAAGCAAAGACTGAGAGGGAGTCAACCCAACAAACAAACAAAGATAAGTATTTAAATTATCATTCCTTGCATATTTTATTGTTTAAATAATATTGTTCAATAATTTATATACTCATGTTCCTAGAATTAGGTTTTGTATTATGCATATTAGAAAAGTTGCATTGATGAACAACATACTACTAATATACATGGGTAAGTGGCCTATGGTACTGTACAACATTCTATTGCTACTTATCTAGAATGAAACCTCTTTGCTGACATGTTGGGAGTTGTGCACACTCTTAACAATGTTCTGGTAGATATTGGAAGGCATCTAGAAAGTTACGGGATATGGATAGATGTTGTATTGAAGCATTGGCTAAGATAATTGCATGATTGTATGCCATATTTCTTTATGTGTAAGAATTTGTTTTGAAAAATATGAGATGTTTTCTAATCATGCAATTTAACTTGTTGTGTAGGAAAGATCGTATACCATCACCTACAAAAGAAGGACTACAACATTTGTTCAACAACAAAGTTATTTATTAGAATATTGAAGATATTGAAGTTCCCAGGATCTGGGAAGAATGCCATGATCGAGGAGTACCAGTCGATCATGAAGATGTTTGGGATGCAGTCCCAAGACCTGAAGGGGAGTCTGTTGTGACTTCTAAATGGATCTACAAGATCAAGCATGCTGCAGGTGGTAGCATAGAGACTTTTGCTCATGTAGCCAAATACACTTCCATTAGATCCATACTTGCTCTGGCTGCAGTGATGAAATAGAAGATACGCCAGATGGATTTCAAGACAACTTTCTTGAATGGTGTAGTTGAAGAAGAAGTGTATGAGGAGCAACCACTTGGTTCTGAGACACATGATAGGGAGTCATATACGTGCAGAACTTGATATGGTAGGATAGACAACTTTCTATCTAGTTTGGGCTTTATCAAGAGTAAAGCAGATTCCAACCTTTACTATAAGGTTGAGAAAGGGAATCCAGTGATACTACTTTTGTATATGGATGACCTGTTTATTACAAGTGAAGATAGATTGATTGCCGACACGTAGCGAAAGCTTGCTGCCGAGTTTGAGATGAAGAACTTGTGGATGATGCACTATTTTCTAGGCATGGAGGTGTGGCAGAGTGCAGATGGAATCTTCCTTGGACAAGGGAAGTATGCAGTAGAGATCCTAAAGAGGTTTGGGATGATGGACTGCAAGGCGATGGCCATACCTATGGCATCAAACCTGAATCTTCTGCGTGATGCTTCATCTGAGCTAGTTGATATCACTATGTATCGTCAGATGATTGGGTCCTTGATGTACCTAACGAACACGAGACCAGATATTTGCTTTGCGGTGAACACATTGAGCTAGTTCCTGACGGATCCAAGGAGTGTTCACCTGGTTGCTGTAAAGCATATTCTGAGGTACCTGAAGGGTACAGATGATTATGGGCTCAAGTATGATGTGAATCAAAAGGTTTAACCTGCAAGGTTATGTTGATTCAGAATGGGAAGGCAGTGCTGTAGATAGGAAGAGCACATATGGGTGCTACTTCAGTACAAGATCAGGCGTGATCTCTTGGTTTAGCAGGAAGCAGTCCTGCGTAGCACTGAGTATAGCTGAAGCAGAGTATGTTGTGACAGATGAGCAGGTTGCATATGTATTGACCAAGCCATTGGCCAAAGTGTAGTTTGAGTACTTCAGAGAGAGGCTTGGTGCACTTCAGATCAAGGTTCCTTCCAAAGGGAAGTGATGATTCCGGAAGATGTAGATGCACATGAGCTTTTCTGACATGGTTGATGTGTTCTCCCATGGTCGTGATGTAATTGCTGAGCCATTCTCACATGATGGTAGATGTGTTCTCCCATGGTGTAGATGTAAGGGCTGAAGCCATTTTTCACATAGTGGTAAAGGTGTTCTCCCGTGGTGAAAAATTAAGGGTTGGAGCCTTCCCCGAATAGTGGTAGATGTGTTCTCCGATGTCGATGGTGTAAGTGCTGGATGATGTGCATCTGGGCTGTGCTTCGTGGACGATGAGATGATCTGAAGAGGATGATGCTATGATGATCAGGAGGATCATGGATGATGAGCATCAGGATGATGCTCCAGTTACTGCTCTGTATATGTATATGCATCATGTTGGATGCTTGTTATGATCAGTTGGATCATTTATGTATGTATGCATCATGTTGGATGATGGATATGATCAGTTGGATCATTTATGTATGTATGCATCATGTTGGATGTTGGATATGATCATTTGGATCATTTGTATGTATTTTTATATGCATCATGTTGGATGCTTAGACCATGTATCTTTATATGTATCAGGTGGATACGTTGTATGATCAGGTAGATCATGTATGTTGATATGTATCAGGTAGATACATTGCGTGATCAGGTGGATCATGTATCTATGTATGTATCAGGTGGATACATTGTATGATCAGGTGGATCATGTATGATGATATGTATTAGGTAGATACTTGGTATGCATCAGGTAGATGCATTGTATGATCAGGATGATCATGGATGATAAGCTTCAGGATGTTGCTCCAGATGATATGCATCAGGACGATGCAGTGATGATCATGTGTACATCAGGATGATGTATGGTGAGTATTAGGTTGATACTCTGTGGCCGTGAAACAGGTTGTACAGATGAGCATGTCTGGGAGATCCTATAGGTCGAAGTTGTGTACCCGTAACAGCCTGGGATGCTCTTTCAAGACATTGCTCTATGAGGACATATAATAGCACCCTGAGAGATCCTTCAGGTCGGAGTTGTGTACCTGTAACATCCTGGGATGCTCTTTCAAGGTTTTGTCCTATGGCATATAATAATGCCCTGGGAGATCCTTCAGGTCGGATTTTTGTACCTGTAACATCCTAGGATGCTCTTTCAAGGTTTTTCCATGACCACATGTAATTTGTGCCCTGGGAGATCCTATAGGTCGGAGTTGTGTACCCGTAACATCCTGGGATGCTCTTGCGAGGTTTTGTGGTGACCACATGTAATTTGTGCCCTAGGAGATCCTACAGGTCAGAGTTGTGTACCCGTAACATCCAGGGATGCTCTTTCGAGGTTTTGTGGTGGGGTCACATGTAATAGCGCCCTGGGAGATCCTACAAGTCAGAGTTGTGTACCCATAACATCCTAGGATGCTCTTTTAAGGTTTTGTGATGCACGTAATAAGTCCTGAGGATTCCACAGTATGGAAAGTGATGATGAAGACCTGCAGGTGGTGGGCCTACATCCAGTATGAAAAAGGACTGGCTCTTTAGAATTTCCTATGACGAGTAGATTCAGAGATTGATTGAGATAGCAACAACAGTGATGATGATGATGACTCGATGACGATTATCCAGTGATGATGATCCAGAGAAAAAGACTTGTGCTAGAAGACATGTGTCGAGAAATACCTTCCTAGTTAAGAGGGAGTGTTGATGTATATGTAACTTCGAAATGTACTTCATATATGTATATTGTACTCCTATAGAGATGGTATTATTCCTCTATACGGAAGTGTTTGTATTCCTATAGAGATGTTATTATTCCTCTATACGGAAGTGTCGTCATTTATATTGTAAGTGTCGTAACTTATACTTGATGGGTTATTAGACCACCTTGTTGGGGTCGGCCTTGTATAAGTCATGTGGGTCGAAGGGTTATTAGACCACCCTATTGGGGGTCGGCCATGTGGGTCAAAGGGTTATTAGACCACCCTATTGGGTGTCGGCCCAGTCAGCATTATGTTATGTGGTGAAGTTAAGGCCGACCTAGTAAAGGTTATTAAGCAAGTCAAGTCAAGTATAAATAGAGTGCGGGAGGCACTCTATTTCATCATTCTATTCTCACACACACTCTTTGGAGAGTGGCTCACTTGTGGAGGAGGAGAAGCTGCTGCTAGGAGATGTCTATCTCTTATGCTTGGGTTGTATCATTGCTCTATCTATCTCTAAGGAAGTTATTGGGTTTTTTCACCTTTATGGTTTTCCCCAAGTAACTCTGTGTCTCTTATGTGCTTGCATTATTGTTTCCATGATTGATATGCTGTAGATATGCTATACACGTTGTTCTCTCAGTTAAGATCCTAGATCAGATTGAAGTAAATTCTGAAAAATTAACAAGAGAAAGTCTTGATTTATGTTTGTGATTTCAGTTCTATAGGTTAAAGTGTAAAAAAAAGGAAAACAAAAGAGAAGAGAATATATATCTAAAATATAAATACTAACTTTTAGTTAATAAATTATACACATGACACATCACTCTAAATGGGGTCTCTACATTTGGTATCAGAGTCAGTCGAGCCTTGACTGACCAAGAAAATTATAGTTTGTTGTTTCTGTAAACGTTTAAAAACCAATTATGATGTTCACAGAGTTTGAAATTATGCTATGAGGAAATCTAATGAATAGTTTGCTATAAAATCAGGTTATGAATTGTTGTGGACGAAGGGGAAGAGGGAGAGTTGGGTGAGGATGAGGCATACGTCCTCCACCCACGCCAACTCCTGCAACTACCCCGTCATGGCCATAAGAGCAGACAACCATCCCTGCCGGAGAAGTGGTTTCCATGATGAGAAAATTCCAATGAATTTCAGAAGCTTTAATTTCTAGATTGGATCGTGAAAATATCAACTCACAAGTAACCGCGATACCACAAATTCCACCGCCGGTCAACCTAGAGAACTATGAACTGCAAAAGATTAAATTTGCAAAATTTTGCAGTTCCACTAAGGGAACCGATGCTGAGGCATGGTTAGAAAATATGGCCATGTGCCTTTCACTAAGAGATTACACCTAAAACCTAAAATTTCGTATGGTTATTCTGCAATTGAAGGGTGAAGCTATTTTATGGTGGAAGATTTTATGTCCACAGCTAGGCTTGGAAACCGATGAGGTTTCATGGGAATTATTTGACAAGCACTTTCGCCAACACTAACTTTTCGATGAATTCATTGAACGAAAGTTAAATGAATTCAACACTTTACGACATGGATATCGAGTAGTGCAGCAATATGAAATCCATTTCATGGAGCTACTGAGGTATGCACCTCACGTTTCGACATAAAAACTGAAGGTCAATAATTTCATTTTTGGGCTAAACTAGAATATTAGAGATAAGGTTTGCATCTTAATTCCTGCTACTTTGCATGACTTGGTTGAAAAATCTCTCATAGCATAAGAAGAACTTTCGAATAGAGGACCTCCCGGTAAGAACCTTGCTAGTAGTGACCAGAACAATCAACCTTCCCATACATCCAAGCAATACTATGGACATAAAAACTTTGGAAAGGGATCTTACATTGGAATATCTAATAGAGAAGCCCGAGCACCCTACCAACTGCCACCACCAAGAAATGATCATGCAAGACCTTTTGTAAAATTGACACAGTTTGGACCACGGTGAAACACTGCACTAGCTAGCGGCACATATAGAGGCCCTAAGGAAGGATGTTGGAAATGTGGAGGCCCACACTTTCAGAGTGAATTCCTTCGACAAAACTAGGGTAATGGAAGAGTACAAGGACCAAGTCAGGGATCGCGACAGACCATTGCAGCCGACCTGGGCCGTGCACACCGCATTCATGCAACAGTTAACAACTGCCAAGCAGATCACTAATCAACCATCCTCGAAACTGCAGGTAAGATAGGCGATAATGTATTTTCTTCACTAGTAGACCCTGGTGCAATTGAGAGATTTATTTGTTTTAAATATTTAGAACTTAGTAAGATGATGGAAGTTAGTCAAGAGGATTTCGATGCAGTCGAAATGGGATCCGGAAGTATCCAAAAAGTGGGTCTAAAGTTGGAGAAATGTGAAGTATATTTGGAGGTGTGCACAAAACTATATATGAAGAAAAGTATGAGGAAGGGGTTCAAGCTATATGAAGTTATAACAATGAACAAATAAGGAGATAAGAAGGAGATAATCAACCACCCTTTATTTTCAAAATACATGGATGTATTCCTGGAAGCATTTCCTGGTCTACCGCCGCAGCCTAAGCTATATTTAACCACTAAACACAAACCAAGAACATAACCTATAGAAAGAACCCCCTATTGAATGTATGTACCAGAGTTAAAAGAGTTGCAGATTCAACTTTAGGAATTGCTAGACTTGGGATTGATTAGACCTATTGTATCTCCCTAGGGAGCACCCGCAATTGTTTTCAAGAAAAAGGATGGGTCATGGCGATTGTGCATCGATTACCATCAGTTAAACAAAGCAACCATAAGAAACCAATACCCTTTTCCAAGAATTGACGACCTTTTTGATCAAATGAAGGGTGTAACAATATTCTCCAAAATTGACATGAGATTAGGTTACCATCAGTTAAGGATAAAAGAAGAAGACATTCCTAAGGCAACCTTCAAGACAAGGTTCAGACATTACGAGTTTGTGGTAGTACGTTTTGGGTTAATGAATGTGCCAAGTTTTTTTATGAATTTGATGAATGGTGTATTCCGTCAATACCTTGATAACTTTTTACAAGCGTTTTTGGATGACATCTTAATCTAATCAAGGACGCGTGAAGAGCATGAATACCATCTAAGAGTAGTACTTTAGTGTTTAAGAGACAGCCACCTATATGGGAAGTTGTCAAAGTGTTCCTTCTTTCAGTAAGAGATCCATTATCTGGGTCACATTGTTAGAGAATTATTGCACCTAGGACCTTAGTCATTAGTCATATTATTGATTAATTGGTCGTAAACAGGTTAATTATTGCATCCCAGGGTTGTTAGAAGGTTGTTAGAAGTTGGTTAGGCTAAATGATGACTTATCCACCAAAGTATGGGCTAAAGGTGGTCAAAATTGCTGTAAGGTGCCCTCATTATGACCACCTCATGCATTTATTACCACTATTTTTCCTAAGGCGCCCTCTTTCACTATTTTAAGGAAAATGTGTTGACCAAAGGCACCCATGCAATGAACCTAGTCACTTTTACCCAAAACTAGATGTTTTGGCCTCTCTTTGGATACCTAACCACCCAATAATCATCTCCTTCTTATGTGTGAGCCTCAAATGAGTCTTCCCATGCATGCCCAATGTTCACATGAGCAATTCGTAAGGGTTTGGAGTGATTTGGGAGCTCATTAGTCAACTTAGGGGGGATTTGAGTCTAATATAAGCTAGCCACTTGTCAATCCTCCTAAGGCATCCGATTTCTTCCTATTTATATATAAGGATAATCCAAACTCATTGTTGGGTTGGAAAGTTAGTAAACCCTGGTTTTTGATCATTTGTAACTGGTTTTGATCATTTGTTTTTCCAGAATTGTTTATGCACTTATATCTTGCATATTAAGCTAAATATTTCAATTGTGAGGCATCTATAGTAGCTAGATCCTACCGTGATAGATATTTTACATGGTATCAGAGCTCTTGGATCTATTATTCAAACCAAAGACTATTTTAGTGATGTTCCAGAAGCAACGGAGAAACCATAGAAGTCCCTGGAACCATTCCATCGAATCCATTCAAGAAATCCATTTGAGTATATCCAGGGTGTGATGCTCTCCCAAATGCCCCCAATATCAAGTAGGGTTAGAATCTGTTAGTGTAGATTCCCTCATGATTGTTGAGAGTTTTATTGCAGGTACACAAGTGCACCATTGTCACCAAGTTCCCAAGTAGTATAAGATGGAGCAAAATCATCCAAATTTTCTCACTCCATTCAACTATTTGGAATGGAAGGTTGAGATGGTTATTCATTTGAGATCCAAGGTTCTTTTCAGGATCACCATGGGAACTAAGGTTGAGATGAACCCTGCTATTGAGAAGTCGAAGTTCTTCAATATAATGGATGAACCATTCGACCTCCTTTGTCTTAGTATTTCAAGAGATCTCTTGTTTCATGTCGAAAGTATAGCTACACCAAATGAAGTATGGCTCAAACTTGAGTATTTGTTTGGAAATACTGATGAAATGAGGTGCCATCAACTGAGAATGAGTTGATCTCACTGATTCCAAGTAACTTTGATTCCATCCAAGACTTCTTCACCAAGTTCAAGAGCTTGGTGTTGAAACTCAAACAATGTGGCATTGCCAAGAAAGCAAAATAGTTGTTTCTATCCATCATTTCGAAATTGGGTCCTGAGTATTCAGTTTTGTCTCTACATTTTACCCCACAAAGATTACAATTAGAAATTGGAAGATGCCATCTTTGGATGATTTCATGGAGATTCTAACTCAAGAGAAATATAAGTTGGTATTGATGGGTTCCATTAAGAAAAAATATCAAGTTCTTTCTATTGGATATTCGAAACAAGCAAGAGGAAACCAAAATCCCAAGGGTTAGAAACCACCAGAGAACAAGAAAGAGAAGGAGAATCCCAAATCCTCTGATGGGGGTTTGAATCCTGTCGAAGAAAAGGGAAAGAAGAAGGAGAAGAGCAAATGAAAATACTGTCAAAAGGGTTGTCACCCTAAGAGTTCATGCATAAATAAAACTATTGATATGATGACCCATCTCCTACAGAAAAACAACATTCCTCTTCCAGAGAGCTCAAAGAAGAAAGAGGGTCTTTCTAAAGACAGGGAGAGGTGCCATGCATTGATGGCTAGTACCTATGAATCCTCTTCTTTCATCATTGATTCAGGTGCCTCATGGCACATGGATTCTTTAAATAATTCATTCTCTACTCTTGCTCCATATAATGGTTCTTCCATTCTCATGAGAGATGATTCAAAAATATCTGCCAAAGGTGTTGGGAAAATCTCACTGGAAAATGGGTACTTCAGTAATGTAGTGTATGTTCCTGATCTTGTAACAAAATTAATCTTTATGTACCAAATGACCCATACCAGTTCTGCCAAGAGAGTGATATTCACCAAATATGATATGAGATCTCAGAAGTTTCGACTGGAAAAGTTGTAGCAGTGGGTGTTGCAAACCATGATTCGAGGATGTACAAGTTCTCACATTTTATTGAGTAATCTTCTCCAAATGCACTTTTTTCACATGGTAATGAAGTCATAAAGATATGGCATGAGAGTTTTGGGCACCTCAACTATAGATATATTCAAGATTTGAGAAAAGAAGAGATGGTTGAAGGGCTTCCAACATTCAGATTTTCCAATGGCACTTGCAAAGGGTGCATTGTTGGGAAGCATGCCGAGAAGAAGTATGAGAAAGGGAAGGAAAGGAGAGTTGTTGAACCTCTTGGTTTAGTGCATTCAGATTTGATTGGTCCTCTCCCCACTCCCTCCTATGAAAGATCAAAGTATGTGCTCACCTTCATTGATTATTTCTCAAGGTATTGTTGGTTGTATTTTCTCAAGCAAAAACTGAAGTTGTTCAATGTTTCAAAGTTTTCAAAAACTCTATGGAGAAATTTAGTGGGAGAACCATGAAGGTATTGAGGATTTATAATGGATGGGAGTATGTCAATAAGGACATGCAACATATCTATGAAGAGCATGGCATCCAAATGCAACATTCTTTTCCTTACACACCTTAGCAAAAGGGTGTTGCAGAGCGCAAGAATAGAGCACTGAAGGAGATGGCCACATGCATGATGGAGGATAAGTATTTGTCTCCTAAGATATGGGATGAAGCTATGAATTGTGATACATATGTTCAGAAAAGAGCACCACATAAATCCTCGGAAGGCATGACTCCATTTGAGGCTTGGATGGGACACAAGCCCAATGTTTCTCATTTCAGGGTGTTTGGCTCAAAGGCTTGGGCTAGAATTCCTTCAGAGAAGAGAAAAGCATTACAGCCGGCCCAAAGAAAGGAGTCCATCATGGTTGGATATGCAGAGGAAACAAAGGGATACAAGATATTTGATCCCTCATCTCACAAAAAAATCATTGAAAGAAGTGTCCAGTTCGAAGACGAAGAGCCCATGCATGCTTTAGAACAAGGTGATGGGGAATGTTCAAATCCCTTGCTTGGAGATGATGTAAGTGATGGTTATTTCTATGATATTTCGGATTCTAATATGGATGATGAGGATGATGATATTGCTTCAAATCAATACCCTCCCTCAAGGCCCAAGTGGGCTGAGGAAACTGTACAAGATACTGGTGAGCTTGTTGGAGATCCTCAAGATCCTAGGAAAACTAGATCTCAATTTCACAATGCATTTGCATCTTGGGATCCAGATCTGAGTGGTAGGTGTTTAATTATGGTTGGATCTGATCCTCAATCATATTGTGAATCATCAAAATACCCAGGATGGCAAACAGCCATGCAAGAAGAGATGAACTCCCTCCATGACAATGGAACATGGGATTTGGTCCCTCTTCCTCCCAAGAGGAAACTAGTGCAATGTAAATGGGTTTATAGAACCAAAATTGCCTCCGATGGTTATGATATGAAGTATAAGTCCATGTTGGTGGCTAAGGGATTCTATCAAGTCCATGGAGTGGACTATACATAGCACGGGATCTTCACCAGGGGGCCAATACCATACCACGTTCGTTCATATTGGGGTAATTTTTTATTAGGTTTTTCCCAACTATTATATTGCTTATATATTAAGGGTTTTAAGGTTTATTTTATTTAGTTGAACAATATGCCAATATGTTGGGGTATATATTATTGGGTCAGGCTTCCCAATACCCATTTTGGCGTGAATGCACCGTGAATGACATCGGGATGCTTACCAGAGCACTAATAGAGTTGCAGGTGAGTTGCAGTAGGGAGGCGAAGGTTTTGTGGTGAAGTGTGGGTGAAGCCACGGTGAAGGGTTTTGTGGGAACTATGTGGGTTTTGCAGCAGGGAGGCAAAGGTTTTGTGGTGAAGCCACGGTGAACAACACTCACATGAGGGTGATGGTTTTGTGGTGAAGCCACGATGAAGGGTTTTGTGGTGAAGCCACGGTGAAGGGTTTTGTGGGCACTGTGTGGGTTTTGTGCACGTTTTGTGGGCACTACCAGAGTTGCAGCAGGGAAATCGTGTGGAGGCGAAGGTTTTGTGGTGAATCACCATGAAGGGTTTTGTGTGGGTACTGTGTGGGCTTTGTGCACGTTTTTGGGCAATACTAGAGTTGCAGCAGGGAAATCACGTAGAGGTGAAGGTTTTGTGGTGAAGCCATGGTGAACAGACCGTGAAGGGTTCTGTGTGGGTTTTTTGCACCTTTTGTGGGCACTACCAGAGTTGTAGCAGGGAAATCGCGTGGAGGCGAAGGTTTTGTGGTGAAGCCACGGTGAACAACACTCTTCTGTATAATAGAAGGTACGCTCGAGTAGTTATTTGGAGTTTTATCAATTTATTGTGTTGTGTGGAGTTCATCTAGCTCTTTTTTCAGCGGGCTGCAAGTGGATTTAGAACAGGGGTATGTTTTTTTAATTCATTCAATTAACCAGCAATGTTTGGATTCTGCGGCATTATTTGTATTATGTTGTATGGTGGTTGTATGCTGGCTTCTACACCGTTATACTCTTATTTGTATTATGTTGTATTATGGATTTTGCGACGTTATTTTTATTTGTATTTGGTTTTGTTTTGTATGCATTCTTTTGGAGTTTTTCATTTCTGAGTATTTTATCCATAGAGATTCATTCGAGTGGGGTTTTACGGGGGAAAGTTTAGAGGAGTGGGGTTTTATGTGTGTTTTATAGGTGAAAGTTTAGAGGATTAGATGCAGGAACTGCCTTTCATCTGAATACTGAGCTTTAACTGTATTTGGTTTTGATTCGGAACTTAAAAGATAATTGTTTTGTGACTCCTTATGTGACTCCCAAAGTCTTCACTTTATTCAATTCCAATCCTTTAATTAAACCCATACTTTCCCTTTAGGTCTGGTTAAATTTATATTATGATGAACTGTACCCAAAATTTCATCATATTGCTGCTCTTGTCCAAATTTGCACCCATAATTTCCTAAAGGTGTGTTCACTGCTATAGGAGGACATGGACAGTCCTAAACTGTGCCCAAAATTGAAAAGTGATTGAAAATGAAGACTGCTAGGGGGCTGTCTCATGCCCGGATTTAGGAGAAGATGACATTTACTGTTGTTTTCACCAACAAATCTTTCCCAAAATGTCTTGACATGTGCATAAAGGAAACAATAAACTATATAAAAAAAAATACTGGGAGGATCTTGGCATGTTTCAGCCTTGTTTTTTCCTTCAAACAATATTCTGAGCAATTCTAGGCAAATAAAATGGGAGAAAAGGGCCTTGCTTCCAGATCTGGGCCTATTTTGAGCATGGCGTGAAGTGATTTACTGAGGAAACAACCCTAAGAGATAATTTTCCCATGTATTGGAGCTTGTAGCTAGCAACTAGTTGAAGTAGAGGGAGACGTTAGCCTTTGAAGGTCCCTCTTATGGAGCTATATTAGCAACGTCCAACCCTTTATGGTTTCCTTGGCATACTTTGGATGCCAATGTTCAGTTTCATGGGATATTTGAGACAACATCCTACCGACATCCTGCCTTTAAGGATCCCTAGTTGTCATTGAGAAGCAGTGACCCTTGTTGTGAGATGCATGAGGTTCATTTTATACATTTTAGAGGATATGTCCCATTTTTAGGTGACTTAGAGATGTCCAATTTGGAGGTGTCCTTATTGCCTTAGCCTAGCAATCCTAACCTTAGAGAAACTTAGAGCCAACCTAAAGTGTAGGGAGGTGGTTATCGAGGTGATCATGGGAAACACCATTAATATAATTCCATTCTCTTTAAGAGGCAATTCTACTTCCTTGTACCTGCTTATAATTATCTTTTCATGATTAAGGTTCATGACAACTTTTATGTAAAGGCATTCTAGGAAACACTAGCCTATATGACACCTGAAAACAGTCTATTGGATAATCCTATTCAAGCATGTATTCATGATGCAATACAATGTTATATAACTAAAAACAATCAATTTGTATATTCATATGTTCAAGGATTCACCAGTCAAAATAATATGACATGAACTAAAAATTACCATTCGAGCATCCGCTAAATTTCCAATAGAAGCTATAAGAGTGAAATACATTGGCTCATACGTGAAGTTTTTTCATCAAAGCTCAGGTCCTTTATTTACCTTAAACCTTTTGTCTCTATGTATCTCTTCATTTGTGGATATCCCTTCTTTCTTCTTTTATTACCAAATTGATCTAGGGTTTCACTGTGGTTTCTATAAAAAGAACCCCAGGGTATAGTAGTGTTCTTATCTTGTTTGAGCGAGACAGTCTCCAACCATTTCCAAAAAGCATCAATGCTAGATTGCATTCTTTGGTCACAAACTTTCCTTTATCAATTCTTGATGAGATTATTAGATAATCATGACCCTTAAAAAGCAACTTGTTATTCTTCATTATTTGTACTATATATCGACGTGCAATGCAAATCTACATGGAAGTACAATTTTTCCATGTTATTATTTTATGGAAGATTTAGTCTTTTGGTATGTTTGTAGTTACCTCACTCTTTTTATCCAAGGAAAATTTCATGGGGAAACTCGCAAGCACTTATATGTTGAGTTTACATGTATTTTCAAATTTGATAATTATTACCTAATGATATTAAGCTATAGCTTATCATTGAATAATTACACACTGAAAATATCAACTATAAATATAGCAGAAGCATTAAAACATAGAGAAATACTCATGCACAATAGACACGAGAGACTTATCCTGGGAAACCCTCATGGGGTAGAAAACCCAACAACCTTTTCTTTGGAGATTAATTTCCAGAAAACCAAGTACAATCCAACCATGAACATGCTCTAGTTCACAAGAACACACCAAGAAGATCACCATATAAAGAAACCCTAAAACATGAGCAAGACAAAAAAATACTTATCTCCAATGTGAGATAGTCTCCAAGATCCCATTTCAATAGAGAAATGAACCAAAGCCAAAATATCAATCCCAAATACAAGATACTTCATCTACTTCATGAGAAAACCCTAGTACCTGAGCATCATGCTCCATTTTTAATTGGATATCCTGTACTGAAGTGACCTGCATCCTTCTCTACTGTTGATCTTCTGTGCATCCATCTATGTCAATGAAATTTTCAACAGGGTGCATCCATTATTGTACTGAACCCGAGATTGTCCTTGTATAGGTCATGCACCTTTCATATGTGCATCAACATAATCATCATTTTTTCCTCATATAGTATCAATATCATCGTATCTCATGCATCAATACAAATGCACTAGTATAATAGCATCAAGATCATATCATAATACATATCATAACCCCAATCATTGAAATAAAGATCTTTTACTTTCCTACTTGCTTCACTTTAGCTTGCCTGCTTGCTTTCCTAGTAACAATCATATTCTTTATCTAAAATACTTCTGTTGTAGTCAAGATGAGTCATTGGATGTCCTTCTGCTTGATCAATGGTCCTTCATATGATTTTGCAACAACTCCCCTTGTAATGCTACTCCAACCTAATTGAATGAAGAATTGGATCTGTTTTCCTTCTCTTTATTAGAATGCAAGGTTTTGATCACATGTCTACTGGTCACTTCTCCTCTTGTAAGTTTGCTTCCTTTCTAATGCATTTATTAGATCTAGGTCTTCTTCAAGTAGCATTAGCTTCTTACATTAATATTGGAAATTTTCAGTCTCTTGCCAACACTTTTATATTAATATTGTAAATTTCTAGTCTTTTAGTTATTTTCTTTGGGCACAAGGCTTCAGTATTAGGTCTCTTTTCCAACACCTTTGTCATATGCCACAATATTCTTGAACTCAGTTCATATTTTGTAAGATATTTATGTTCCTTCTTAAGAGATTTGGTTTCCATGAGACTTGACTCGTGATCTTAATCTATCAATTGTTGAAGTGTTTTGCTGCTACAAATTATGAATCAGACATAATCTCATCTCTAAATATTTCATCCAAATTTTATGTTTTGACATCCTGGAGTCATCACTACTATGGAATTTCATTATTGGTTGAGTTTAGAAGCAGCTCTCACTAGGATTGGCATCTAGATTTTTGGTTCAAATTCTAGTCAACTTCTGATTTCCAAGTCTAATATAGTCTTTGTCAACTCTTCAAGTACTCCTTTTCATCAATTATCTTTTGGTCATATTCAATATTTCTCTTTGACAAAGGGATATGAATGTATTTCTAAAGCCTTGTGTATGAGTCCTTTATGAGTTTCTCTTCCAAAGTCATCAAGTGGAACAAGTGCTATCAAAAATTAGTTTCCTATGATGCTCTAATTTCAATGATCCAAAGTCACTTTCATTTTTTGTTGGTCATGAGATCTATGTCCCCTTGTCCATGACTTGAGAACTTGCTATCATTATGGTTATAGTATAGGATTGTATTATAAAATTAGATTTTTTCCTTAACAAGTTTTGGGAAACTTCACATATGCACTTGAAGAACTAAGCATTCTTCATGAAATTAGATTTTTTCCTTAACATTTTTTGGGAAACTTCACATATGCACTTGCTGGGTTGGGTACTTTGACCTCTTATGCAGAATGTTTTTAATGAAACTACTTGAAATATGAAGCTTCCATACTCCACAGCAAATAAATTCACTGGTTTAAACCCTCCAAAGGCCTGAATCTTGTAGTTGAAGCTCTGATAATTTACTCCAAGAAGTCACAACTCTGTAACCTTTGCTTTGATACTAGATGTTGTACCCTACTCCTCTATAACTGTCTATAACTCCCCCGAATTGTGGCACATAATACTAAATATCTCACCCAATAATATACTAAAAAATGTAGAAAAGTATCTACTAGCAGAAGTAATACACGATTCTTTATGAACTTAGGCACATTATGTGATAGGCATGTGATGATTTTTATCATAGTTCAACACATAAACACCAAACTAGCTCACAATAAAAACAAAACTTCTAGATTAGCTTACCTATAGCAATCATACACTAGTTAAACCTTTCTTAGAAAAAATCCAATGCATAATTTCAAAGCAAAATCTTAGGAAAATAGATTGGAGATTTTTCCAAACATGTTGAATTATCTTTGAAACTTAGTTGTTTTTAGGGAATCCCCTAGACTACTAAAGACATAAATTTTTTGAGTATAATTCAGCAGTTAACAATCATTAAAGTCAGAACTTTTTTTAGTATTATTCAACATCGGTAAATATGCTAAACCCATGAAAAATTCACCAAAAAATTTAATGATTATGAGCATCATTTGAAGGGAGAATTCTATGTTTTTTCATCTCTTGTTTTGATCACCTTTTGATCTTCTGCAGGTACGTTGAAGTTGACTCTTTAGTTTGGGGAGGGCTATTTGAATAAGCCACCGACAATACATTTTTTTTCAAGGTGTTTCATCCCGATAGTAATATTTCTTCATCCTTTTTAGAGATATGAATTCAAAGTGCATACCTTGCTTCCCAGCTCTTTGTTTTATTAATGAACTAATATGCATGTGTAAATTTGAATATGTAGATGGATCCTAGTGTTGTTGAGAACTTTGCCATTTTTATTGGTGAAGAGAATTGTGTCCTTGGAACAGTTCAGTGTCGAAAAGGTTGTACATATGCTGATATCTATTGTGAAATTGTGGAGGATGAAATCATCGAATATCCTTTTGAATTTATTGGACCAATTGGACATCCTTTAAATACAAAGCAAGAGCAAAGAAGGAAACCTACAACAACAAATATAGGCATTAAGAGGAAAGTAGACATAATGGTTTTTGAATCATTGCAATCACATGTAATGGAAGGAACGCCAATATCTGAAAACATTGAAGGGAATGTGGAGGAACCTATGCATAAACAACCAAGAGTTGATCATGTGTCTGAGTCAGTGGAACAAGTTGAAGTGCATCATCATGTGTCCGAGGTAGTGGAACAAGTTGTATTGGTTGATCCTAACGTATTGGCATATTGGGAATAGAAAGTGAATGGTTTAATGGAAGAGTTTGCCAAGGAGAAGATGACAATCAAGGTATATTTAGAAAATGGAAAACCTAATATAAAGATCCATTGTGAAATTTGTGGCATTGATTATGGAAAGGCGGAAGTATCCTTGGTAGCACGAACGATTTGTAACTTCAAAAACAATCATATGAAAACAAGATCCCATCAATGTCACATTTCAATGTTGGGAAGTAATGAAATTCCTTCATGTAACATAGCAACGCAGACAACCGTGGCTAGAGATCGACTTGAGATTGATCAAGCAATCAAACTTCTAGATGATTTCAACCAAACGCAAGAGCCTAATTTGTTCACAGTGGTGGAAGCAACACTTACAAACTATAAGGACAAGAAAAAAGTAAGAGTGGAATGTACACGATGCAATAGATGGTTCTCTTTGGTGTCGACAAGTGGTAATATTGTTAGCTCTCTAAATGAACACATGAAATCAAGGAAGCACACTGCTACTACAGATGAGGCTTTACATGATACAGTTGTGTTGAGGAGTGGAACAATTGGGAGACTGAAGAATCCTACCAATGTTAAGTCCCAACAAAGTTTGACTAAGTTCTTGGTCTCATCACTACCAACACCATCACATGGGGTCTCTACAAGTTCACATGCTTCTACTTCAGGTGTGTTAATTACCCAAGTTTTAATTTAATTTGAATTTGAATTTTCACATTACTTTATTTGTTATTACTTGTTAGTAGCAGTTCGTAGATCATTTTCTAAGTTGTTTTTTCATCTTATTCTAAGACAATTGCATCCCTTGATATTACTATGTTGGGGGTATTGGGATCCCTATCTTGATAGAAGAGGGCAGAGATTGGATGCAAAGGTTCTAATGGATGACCAACATGGTGGCAAATTGTGGGCCATATAGAAACATACCAAGATAACACTATGTTATTATGGTGTTGAATGCCGTATTAACTATACATACAGACATATCCAGTGCAAGAGGGTTTCTGAAACAGGAATCCTTTTTGATTCATTGACATGCAAGCTTTGTAAGTTGATACCTAGTTGTGATGAATTTCGGATGCGTTTATATTGCGAATCAAGGAGCAACATCAAAAGACATGGGAGAGATACAGGGAAAGGGAGAAGGTTGGACCATTTGACTCAAACTGAACTCAAAATTGTTGCAAGAGATGCAAATGCTACACATAGATTAACAATGCGATCTCTTTGGTGGGAGAGGACAAAGGTTGCTCCACTGTCTATTAGAACGAGGTCTCTAAGGGAAACATTGATCAAATTTGTTGGAAGGAACGATGTGTTCAGGTTTTGCAAGGATGTGTGTGAGGCTCATAATCAAGGAAAATTAAAAGGTAAAGATGCAGTTTGGGAATTTGTTCAAGATATATTTCACAACCAAGTTCGTTCAAAGTTAGGGAGAAGATATAGTGCATCCAATAAATCCATTTATGAGATGATTAAGTTATGGGGAGGTCCTAGATTACATAGCTTTATTAGCTTGAATCTGGATGGCCCTTCAATATCTACGACTTTAAGTCAAGTTAGAAAATCATTGAAATATATACCAGGGGAGCATGAGTACATTTTTGAGGCAATCAGAAAAGTGTATGGTTCTTATAAAGCCAAACATGGTATAGAGGGCCCAATTCTGGTATGCCTTGCTAAAGATGAAACTGTTGTGAAAAAATATGTCAGGGGGTAGCCAAAAGCGATACATTGGTGGGTTTTTGTGGTAAGAAAGAAGAACATAAGTGTCAATCACATTTCTTGGTGACAGTTGGTGAGGGCGCTGCAAGTTATGATATTATTACAAATTCCTTCAAGAATTGTGTGATTGGCCATTATGCATGTGTTATTATTGCAAACCCTTTACATGAGAAGATTCCTCATTTGGTTGTGGTTGTTCATCCAACGTGCAACAGGTTTGATGCAAATTTTGTCCATCGACAATGGGAAAAAGTAGAATACCTATGGAAGAAACTTGTGGAACATTTTTTAGGAACTATTATTGGTCATTCCTCAGATGGGGATAGTAGGAGAAGAATGCTTATGTTGAAGGATTATTACTCTACGACAAGCATGAGATATCAAATTCCTTGGGAAGGGTGGGGGCTAACTGGGTTGTATGATGGCTTTAAAGTAAAAAGACTTCATGACCAGGATTACATCCACAATGGAAAAAAGCTAGTGAATCCTTTATTTAGTGGTCGACGAGATTTGATTATTGGAGAAGAGTTGATTAGTTTTAACCATGTAAGAATGGTTTATAACAATTTTAAAGTGGATGACCACATGCTTAAAATTGAGGATATAGAGAGGATTGATCGCCAAAACTAGGGTTTACCACAACGCATTGCTTCAAGGCATGTCCAAAGGTGCTTAAAGGAAATGAGAAGTACAGGTGGTAGGACAGAGAGGACATCGGGTACAGAGACCTATCTAGCAATCGTTGTTGACTATATTGATTTTTTTTGTCTCCTAGTTTGACTCTTTGGGAAAGGGTGCGAAATTATTCAAGAGTCCATCATTTCTTCACATTATGGCTATGCTAGGTCAAAGAAAAAGCAAATACTAATGTCAACATTAATTTCATTAACAGAGAGGCATATCAAGATGTGAAAATTTCTTGCCACTTTGCGGTTTTGTTGATGATATTATTTCATGATCACTACCCTAACTTGCCATGCGCATTGCACTTGACTGGGTCAGATGTATGTGAGAACTTCTTTAGAAAAGATGGTGGCATGGTTGGAGTAGAGAGGGCATATGATTTCACTGACTTACTTCATGCTATTGGAACCCTTAATAGAGTTGCTGAAGAAGAATCCAATCCCCAAGGGCTTCGTTTCAAAAAATCTCATAAGAAACAAATGAGTATCTGGAATAAATTGCATCAACAAACAGTAGAGGAAGGTGACGTCTTGTCACAATATGATTCAATATCCACAGATGATAAAATTATAGAAGCTCTCAAGATAGGATTGGAGAATGCACAAGGAATTTTACTAGGTCTTGGCATGCATCCAAAAAGACACACGGAATATTCTTGGTGGTTTAAACCATGGATAGAGGATCACAATTATTCACCATTTGAAGTTGTGGATGAAGTAGTTGATAATTCTCCACCGAGTCATTCCACATCCATATTCCAATCTTTGACTTTTATGGTACTCAATGATAGTGAATTGCAAATGATGGAAAGTGAGTGGAGGCACGAGTTGGATGGAATTTTAGATTTTGTTGATGAGAATGTAAACATAACTACCAAACCAATGGTGGAGCTCGATGGAAATGACATGTACAAATCTTGTTTGGTTAGTCAATTGAATGGAAATACGACATTATCGAAATATAGATTGACTAAAGTGAGGAATGGAGTATACTTCAAGCGAGATGAGAGGGCCCCCAAGAAGGGTGTTGCAATTGGTTTTGGAATTGGATCAGATTGTGCAATGTTGTTTGAGAGTGAGTCTATAGCCATAGCTGAACGTACTACAAGAAAAGGTGTATCTCAAAGTACAAAGCATGACGTTTCTTGTGGCACTTGGTACATTGGAAGAGTGCAAAGAATAAGAAAGAAGGATGGTAATAGGGTGTTTGATTACCATAATGACATTGATCTTTTGGATAGGACTGAAGGTGTTGAGCTTCAATGTTGTTGGTACAATAAAATAAAGGGGAAACGCATGTACAAGTATGATTCGACAAATCATCTCTTCATACAACTTGAATCTGTTATAGCAATGGCAAACCTATCATACAATATCAAGAATGACACATACAAGTTAGAAGAAAGCGACTACAAATTTTTTGTGGATTTTATCAAAAATTTAAAAACGGTGAATTTTTCAAAACACTCTAATTTCTCTTATCTTTTCTACTACTATCTTATAACTTATTTATAAAGTATTAATTTTTGTATTATCGCTGATTTGTTTGTATCAATTTCATACTCAATTTATACTCATTTTAATTTTTCTTATCTTTAGGTGCGGTGAATGGTTCGGATGCCGAACAGCTGGGATAACTCAATGTGAAGTTAGCCATCATCAAATATTTCTTTATGCATTTTTGAGGCATGGTTCTTGAGGGTTCTTGAACTGTTGGCTAGTTCAACAGTTACATTTAATATTACTTTTAAAAGGATGAAACAATTTTTTGTTTGTCAAATTTTGGTGCCCATGCCCATGCTAGAGTTTTCATATACCAATACTTAAATGGAATATTACTTAATGTGTGTTTCTTGAAATTTGTTTTCTAAATGTATTCTTAAATGGAATATTAGCAGTAGTAAATAACATATGTACATATAAATAACAACAGTAGTAAATACACAGTAAATATCAGCCAGGATTGATGATCCTCAGGCCTGCAAAATCGATTGTCCTCAAGGCCACTTTACTTTGCCTCAACTGCCAACAACTACTCAGGTCTATTTTAACAAGTATTCACTTGATGGCATGTTTCATTTTTCCAAACATTCGACAAGAAAGGTCATTAATTCTCTCTTTTTCCTGTTTTTGCAGGAAATCCATGCTGCAATTTCCTTGCAACAGACTTAAAACATACATGATCTCATTCTAGCAAGAGTTATAGCAAAGGTAATTTAAAAACTTTTGCAAGCCTCTCAATGAAAGTGTTTGTTATTGCTTTCCAAGTTACATATTATATCTGTTACATCTTATTGTTCACACGGAAGGTCACATGCCATAACTGTGACATGGTTTTCCACCTCTTAATAAGTGTTGGATGTTATTATAAATATTACATCTATATAATGAGATTTTTAATGCCAATACTAGTTCTAACACCTCATGATATTAGAGTGTAAAATCCAGCTCATGATATTATAAATAAGCATCAGGGAGCCATCCCGAGAACCCCACCAAGAGTACACAGGTCTCCAAATAAACTTTATTTCCACCATATATAATGTCATAAAATTTCAACTTATTTGATGATGCCATCTCCAAAATAAATGAATATCATAAAATTACAACTTATTTGATCATGCCACAATGGTTGTCTTTTCAACAATTATAGATGAATGGGCTATTAGTGTGTAAGTTGTAATATATCTCTATTATTTCCTTACATAAGAGAGTGTAGGGACCCTTCTTTCCTCTCGAAGTGAAATGATCTCCAAGCCTCCAAATATGTGCCATTCTATGTAGGGACCCTTGTTTCCTCTTGAAGTGAAATGATCTCCAAGCCTCCAAATATGTGCCATAAATTATTAAATTCAACACTTGTAAGACTGCGTGGTGCTTCTATTATGCATGCTCAACATGGCCTTTGAAGCCTTTGAAGCTCCTTCGAAAAAGGAAAGAGATTGTATGCAATTTGGCACAAAATAAGCCATGATGTTGTTGAGAATAACATGCTAATAAAAATTAAGTAGCGTATTCTTCAAATCGATGGCTTATTTTGTATTGAAAATGCAATAAACCATGATATTCAAGATGATACAGGGGCTATGTTGCAACATTTGCAAATGTATAATAGCATTAGATTTGAATTTGTGACTACAGTTAGAAAGTAGCTTTCATCCTCTATATCAACCTGCCAGTAATATGCATAACATTGTAGTAAAGCTTATCTTTCTCATCTTTTTTGACTTTGGCCACCAATAATCCCCACAAGAACACAATCCATCCTTGAAATGATGGAAATAGTTTGCATCTGTCACCATAACTTCTTGTCCAACAAGTTTGGATATTAGCTTGGTAGCAGTGTGGCAGTCCCCACACACACGAAGATTCTTGATTACCCGAATAGGAGTCCCAAGGCATGTATTGATAATCCTAAAAGAAATGGATAGCTTCTCACTGTGGACAGAAAGAATGCCTTTCTTCTCCTCTTTGAGGTCATGCAACACAAAGGTTGTGTCAAGAACATACCCTGCACTCTGCATTTGCATAGTCAAATATGCTAACTTTGCATAGATTTCGTCTATTTGTGGGTGGGATCTATCTCCTACATAAAATGTATACACCTTGTTCTTAACCTCAATCCAGCTACAACCAGGGGGCTTCTTCAACCTCCTGTCATTCATAATTTTTCAAATCTTTGCAAATCCCACCTGCCACTTGCAGCATAGAGATTTTCCAGAAGCACGTAATTTCCAGCATTCAGGCTCTTGCTCATAGTCTCTTCTGCTTATTTGACCATGAATCTCCCTGCCCTATTGAAGAGCACCTAAACCACCACATGCCTTAAGCACAATGGAAAGACAAAGCTGTCAGATTGTACACCAGTCTCTTGCATTTGGCAATAGAGCTTAAGGGCTTCCTCATAGTCACCATGGTTGGTAAAACTTGAAATCACAGCGACCCATGAAGGCACAATTCGTTCAGTAATTTTGTCAAAAGGAAGCTCATGATATTATAAATAAGCATCATGGAGCCATACTAAGAGCCCCACCAAGTATCTATATCTACATCTATATCTAAAATTATAAATAGTATCTATATCTATATTGTATTTATAAATATTATAAAATTTCATTATTGTTATAATTATTAGATATATTGAGATTTTTAATGCCAATACTAGTTCTAACACATGCAAAGTAAATTTCTTTACAATTTCGAGGTCAATCTATATGCTGGGGTATCATATATGTAGGTGATATGTAGTTGGACTCTACTGTTATTGTTTGATTCTATCATCCCTGTGTCAATCTTTAATATATGAAACAGTTTGATCCATGTCAAGATGCAGTGATGCTAATTTTTCAGATTGGTCTATCCTGATATTGAAATATGAATTCTCAGTTTTTAAATGTCCAAGCTACCTCATCGAGTTTTACCCACAACCCAAATATTACCCTATTTCAATTGATTGATGAAACAATTATGAGTGCTTTTATGTATATGGAGGCGATCTTATACAAAGTTGCATTAGTTCATCTTTTCTTCATACATATTTTTCATCACCTGAACCAACCTGGACTTATCAAGTTGCAACACTACCTTTAAATGCAAATATTGAAATTGAGTGCATTGCTGCCCTGTAGGGTTTAGATTATCCTTTTGCTATGTTCTTGGGTTCATCATGTTTGTGTGGAGTGCATATTAACTCATTAGGAAATTTTGCCTGTTGTTGATTCAAAAGATGGCTAGGGTGTGGAAATCTCTTGTTATAAGACTCACTGTTGTGCACCTGTTGTGGTATGGAGTGGGTATGGACGTGGTATGGACCTTCCTTATACGATGATGATAAAACGTACTGATGTGGTTTGGAACACTTATAAGTTATGGACTATATACCTTGGTGATACCTTGAGAGAGAATATAACAGTTTGACCACGATTTTGACACCGTCGTCTTCTTGACCTCTCTTGTTGACTCTTGATCTTATGTTGACCCACAACACAGTCTGAGCTCCTTAATATATAGGCAATATAATTTTTGGTTTTTCATGTTTATTTAATACGTATTGGTCCGTCAGCGAACCCCTGTGGTTTAAAACGTGAGTGGTCTAATATCTCTGTTGCACTATTTGATGTGCTAAGATGTAAGAAAGCCACGGGCTTTGTATGGGATACAAACAAAGATCTGGTTTGTGCACGTTTTATGTGTGCAATTTCATCATTACCTGATATTTTATGGATTGTTGTTTATGGGTATGCTGCTCCAGTAATTGGGGTTTCCTTACAGTTCACTTTAAGCAGACCCAAGCACTCATATAGTGCAACAGAGATCATAGTCCACTTAACCTACTTAAGACACGGGGATTCCTTGCCCTGCTAATCCAATAATTAGGGATTCCTTGCTTGTCAACTAGGTAACTGAATTTATTATCTCTCAGGTATGTCCTTTGGTGGTCCTTTGTTCTTGTAGTGACTTGTCTCTTAATAGACAAGATTTGATCTAAAAAAATATTGTTGAGTATAAGGAAGGTTTCAAGCACATTTCAAGTGTAGTTTATTAGAAGTGTAGTTTATTACCACCGCGCGAGTTTAATTTGACCTTATCAATCAATTCCCATCGCCATTTCCTCTCATACGACGTCCCACAATGATTTCTTTAGCCATCCACTCTTGATTCATTCTGCATGCATTTCACTATGCAACTGTCTCAGATTCTCACTGCATTTTCCCTCAATTAGTTTCTCAATTTAGTATGAACCACGCCGGCCATACGAGGCGTGTTGATGAAACTCAAGACCATTGGCAACACTCCTCGTATAGTAGGAATGGGTCATATTGAACTGAGAAACTAATTGAGGGAAAATGTAGTGGGAATCTGAGAGGGTTGCATAGTGAAATGCATGCATAATGAATGAAGAGTGGGTGTTGAGAGAAATTGTTGTTATGCTGTTATTTATTGTCTTTGTATGATTATCAACTTTAACACAGGGACCTTAGGGATTGTTAAAGTTGAAAGAGATGAAAATTATGCTTTAAACTTATCTTGTCTAGTTAAAACGATACTATTTTGTTTCTAGTACTATTTTGTCATCGTTTGTCATGGTTTATGTCTGTTTGAGATGGTTTATGTCATTAACTTGTACCTTCAGTGACAAGATCAAATCTGAAAAATCTGAGTATATGGTTGATTCAAATATTGGTTATGATAATTTACTGTTTGATATCTACTGTACATTATTTTATCATGTTGTTATTATACATGGCATTTGATGATTCTCAAGGACCAACTTTAACACAGTGAATAATAGAGCGTTAAGTTAAAGAGATGAAAATTATGTTTGTTTACTCATTCGATGTTTATGGTTTCAGATCTTAAATTTTTCTAGTGGAAGTGCTCTTTAATTTCGTCATGTTTGCTTGGAGTGCATATTAACTCATTAGGAAATTGTGACTATTGTTGATTTGAAAGATGGCTAGGGTGTGGAAATCTCTTGTTATAAAACTCACTATTGTGCACCTTTTGTGGTATGGAGTGGGTATGGACGTGGTATGGACATTCCTTATACAGTGATGATAAAATGTACTTCTGTGGTTTGGAACACTTATAAGTCATGGACTATATACCTTGGTGATACCTTGAGAGATAATATAACAGTTTGACCACAATTTTGACACCTTCATCTTCTTGACCCACTCTTGACCCCTCTTGTTGACTCTTGATCTTATGTTGACCCACAACGCAGTCTAAGCTCCTTAATATATAGGCAATATAATTTTTGGGTTTTCATGTTTATTTAATACCCCCATATGTTTCCAATGTATTTGATGAAATGTTGATGTGAATGCAAATTGTTTGTGAAAGTTATAAAACAATGTAATGTTGTCATTTGTTTGAATTTGCCCCAAATTATATGAATTTGTCAAACATATAACAATATTACAACGGTTTATAACATTCCCAATATAATGTTTTTTTTATAATTATTAAGCCCCCAATATGAACGGACGTGATATGGTATTGGACCATCAGCGACACCCCCGTGGTTTCATACATGAGTGGTCTAATATCTCTGTTGCAATGTTTGAGTGTGCTAAGTTGTAAGAAAGCCATGGGATTTGTATGGGATACAAATCGAGATCTGGTTTGTGAACGTTTTGTGTGTGCAATTTCATCATTACCTAATATTTTTATGGATTGTTGTTTCTAGGTTTGCTGCGCTAGTAATTGGGGTTTCCTTACGGTTCACTTTAAGTAGACCCAAACACTCATATAGTGAAACAAAGATCTTAGTCCACTTGAACCTGCTTAAGCCACGGGGATTCCTTTCTCTGCTGCTCCAGTAATTAGGGATTCCTTGCTTGTCGACTAGGTAGCTGAATTTATTCTCTCTCGGATATGTCCTTTGTTCCTATAGTGACTTGTCTCTTAATAGACAAGATCTGACCTAAAATATTATTGTTGAGTATAAGGAAGGTTTCAACCATGTTTCAACTCTCCTAGTGGGTTATATTAATTGTTTTCTTTGTACTTTGAGCTAGACACGAGTTAGATTTACTACTGATGTTATTTATTGTCTTTGTATGCTTTTCAACTATAACTAGACAAGAGTGAGAAAAGATAAGTTCAAAGCATAGTTTTCATCTTTTTCAACTTTAAAAATCCAAAATGTGGACATATGGGAGTGTTAAAGTTGAAAGATATGAACACTATGCGTTCGGACTTGTGTGGACTGATATCTTTGTTGCACTGTCTGGGTGTGCTAAGCTGAGTATAAGGAAGGTTTCAACTCTCATAGTCGGTTATCATATTAGTTTTCTTTGTAATTTGAGTTAGATTTACTTGGATTTAATACTATTGTTATTTAATGTCTTTGTATGATTTTCAACTTTAACACAGGGACCTTAGGGAGTGTTAAAGTTGAAAGATATGAAAATTATGCTTTAAACTTATCTTGTCTAGTTAAAATGATACTATTTTGTTTCTAGTACTTTTTTGTCATCGTTTGTCATGGTTTATGTCTGTTTGAGATGGTTTGTAGTTGCTTTGATGCCTATGTTGATGTATATGTAACTTCGGAATTTATTTCATATATGTTGTATGTACTCCTATAGAGATGGTATTATTCCTCTATACGGAAGTGTCGTCATTTATATTGTAAGTGTCGTAACTTATACTTGATGGGTTATTAGACTACCTTGTTTGGGGTTGGCCCTGTATAAGTCATGTGGGTCAAAGGGTTATTAGACCACCCTATTGGGGGTCGGCCATGTGGGTCAAAGGGTTATTAGACCACCCTATTGGGGGTCGGCCCAGTCAGCATTATATTATGTGGTTAAGTTCGAGCCTACATGAGTTAGGTAAAAAGGCAAGTCAAGTCAAGTATAAATAGAGTGCGGGAGGCACTCTATTTACTCACTCACTTCTCACACATGCACTCAAGGAGGAGAGGCGCACTTATGGAGGAGGAGGATCTGCTGCTAGGTTGTGTCTATCTCTTATGGTTGGTTGTATCATTGCTCTATCTATCTCTGAGGAAGTTATTGGGGTTTTTCACCTTTATGGTTTTCCCCAAGTAAATATTTGTGTCTCTTGTGTGCTTGCATTATTGTCTCCATGATTGATATGCTGTAGATATGCTGTACATGTTGTTCTCTCAGTTAAGATCCTAGATCAGATTGATGTAAATTCAGAAAATTTAACATGGTATCAGAGCTAGCCTGAAAGAAGGCATGATATGGCATGTATGACACTTGTTGCACTTACGATGCTAGGGCTTGATATAGCAAAAACCAGTCATCGTAGCACTTTCGCTATAAATCTGTTTTGGCGAAGTTTTCGGATCTGAAATTGTTACAGGCCGAAGCTAAGATCTCCAGGTATCTTGTGTCCAACGAACAACCTCTAATTCGTTGTACTTTGTGATTTATGATCTGTACAATATAGGGTTTCTGCCTCTTCCAGATCTGAGTCAAAATCAGGTGACCTTGGGAAAAAGGTCATATCTTGGGCTAGGAAGCTCCAAATGAAATTTCGTAAAAAGTGACAGGTAGTACACAGTCTGCACTATCTTAGAAAACTTTTTCAGAGGCCTAAGTTGAACCCGTGACACGTGGCACGCCGTACAATTTCGCTCTCCTGTTTTATCCAAAAACAGGTCACGTTGCGACATTTGGCATAACTCTCTCTCAGAGAGTCCAATTGAGGTCAGACCTGTAAGGATGGAAAGGTAACAGGCCGAGATATCTCAGAAAACATTTTCAGAGGCCGAAGTTAAAACAGTGACACGTGGCACTCCGTACAAGTTCGCTCTCCTGTTTTATCCCAAAACAGGTCACGTTGCGACATTTGGCATAAATCTCTCTCAGAGAATCCAATTGAGGTCAGACCTATCAGGATGGAAAGATAACAGGTCAGGCTATCTCAGGAAACTTTTTCAGACCCTGTGGATCAAAAATTTCGGAGTTACACCAGAAACAATCAGGTACATATTTCTGTCAAAACAGAATTATTTTTTGGTAGCTTCATTCATGGCTTCCGGAATTTAGGGCTTTGGAGAAAGTTGGAATTTTTGTAATCGGAGAGCACGGCTGGATGCTACTCATAAAAATAGAAATTTAGAGACCAAGATCAGAATTTTTGGTTGGGCAGAAGGCCGGGCTTGATCAGACCCTAGTTCGGGACTTTGATCAGGAAAGTGGAAAATTAGGGCTTCTGTAAAAATGGGAATTTTTGAAATCTGTGATCACGGCTGGATGCTCCTCAGAAAAATAGAAGCTTAGAGATTTGGATCAAACCTTTTGATGGGGCAAAAGAGTGGGTTTCATCAAACCCCAGTTCAGGGTCACGTCCAGTGAATCCGAAAGTTTCAAAGGCAAAATTGAGGAGTAAAACTTTGCAGTTTTCAAATTCTAAATATACCAGTTTGATCAGCTCATCAAGGCGCATATTTCTATCCTTTCGGAAGTTTGAAATTCAAAGTTTGAATTTTTGGGGTTTCTCTGACAAACCCATATCCAGCTCCAGGTCCAGTTCTTGCAAATCAAGTGGATTGGGTTAATCCTAGAAGAAGATGGATTGATCATCTGCATGAGTGAAGAAGTTCCTGTTTCAGAGGGAGATGATGCTAAGGTCTTACATAAGAATATTACAAGCGATCTCGACAGGTATGACTCATCGAGGTATGTTTCGATATTTGATTAAGTTTATGGTATGTTTGTCTTCATGTTATTACGGTTAGTACAATTTTGATTTTAGATTTGTTGTATCACCTTAACAAAATTATGAATGCATGATAGAAGATATTCATTGGTTAGGGTGTTGACACTTATGATTGTACTAATGCATTATGGTGTTGTATGAGGTTTATGTTGTCTACTAACATGAAAGGTACACCAAGAAAGACAGATCATGTTCTGGTCCAAGAACATATGATCATGATAACATGAGGACAAAGATTCATCCATTGTCATGGATCTCATACAAGATCCATTCACGAGGTATGTATAACTTGGTTTTATAATGGTTAACTTATGAGACATGCAGGTTACTAGCACAAGTCACTGAAGAGAACCAAAAGACATTATACGGGTATGTTAGACATAACTAGCTAACATGATAATCGAGGTATGTTTTTCCTATATCAAGCTAGATTCCTACCTTGGGTTAGCATCTTATACTATCGCATTGTTGATAATGATTATTCATGAAGTCATAGGTTTGAATAATCATGATTGTATGCATATTATGTTTCTTACCATAATTGATGATATGACTAACCAGAAGAATCATGATGGTATAGGTTTGAATAATCATAGGTTTTATGCATTTTATATCTCTTATCTTGATTGATGATTCAACTAACCTGAAGAGTCATAGGCTTGAGTAATTACAGGTTTAGACATGTTATGTTTCTTATGATTTGACTAACCATAAGAATCCTTGAATGCTAATGCTTATTATTTCTGTTTGAAATGATCATGACTATACATGCTTGAGATTATTGTGTTTTAATAGTATACTAATGAATGTATGATTTTATATGAGATCACAAGGATAACACATTCATGATACTAATAAGCATGCATAGGGACCAAGGATGAATATGAGTTCAAGAACAGGTAATTCAGGAAGCAAAGATCAAGAGGGAGCACACTCTAGTTGTTCCTGCAAGAAAGCAAAGGAGCACACTTCAGTAGTTTCTGCAAGGATGCAGATATTCAGAGGGAGTTGATCATCTCTCTACATTTCACAACAGAAAGGTGTAGAAGAAGCTACCTCAGATTAGGACTCCAGCAGCTCCTGCAAGGAAGCAAAGACTCAGAGGGAGTCCACCCAACGAACAAAGAAAGATAAATATTTTAATCATCATTTCTTGCATATTTGTTTGTTTAAATAAAATTGTTCAATAATGTATATACTGATGTTCCTAGAATTAGGTTGTGTATTATGCATATTAGAATAATTGCATTGATGAACAGTATACTCCTAATATGCATGGGTAAGTGGCCTATGGCACTGTACAACATTCCATTGCTACTTATCTAGAATGAAACCTCTTTGCTGACATGTTGGGAGTTGTGCACACTCTTAACAATGTTCTGGTAGAGATTGGAAGGCATCTAGAAAGTTACGGAATATGGATAAATGTTGTATTGAAGCATTGGCTAAGATAATTGAATGACTGTATGGCATATTTCTTTATGTGTAAGAATTTGTTCTGAAAACTATGAGATGTTTTCTAATCATGCAATTTAACTTGTTGTGTAGGAAAGATCGTATGCCATCTCCTACAAAAGAAGAACTACAACATTTTGTTCCAGCAACAAAGATATCTATTGAAGATATTGAAGTTCCCAGGATCTGGGATGAAGAAATGAAATGCCTTGATCCGTCGATCATGAAGAATGATGTTTGGGATGTAATCCCAAGACATGAAGGGAAGTTTGCTATGACTTCCAAATAGAACTATCAGATCAAGCATGTTGCAGATGACAGCATTAAGAAATATAAAAGTGATGAAATAGAAGATGCACCAGATGGATTTCAAGACAGCATGGTGTAGTCATATATGTGTGCAGAACTTGGTATGGTAGGATAGACAGCTTTCTATCCAGTTTGGGCGTTACCAAGAGTAAAGCAGATTCCAACCTTTTCTACAAGGTTGAAGAAGGCAATCCAGTGATACTACTTTTATATGCAGATAACCTGTTTGTTACAGGTAAAGATAGATTGATTGCCGACACGCAGCGGAAGCTTTCTTCCAAGTTCGAGATGAAGAACTTGGGGATGATGCACTATTTGTTTTTGACATGGAGGTGTGGCAGAGTGCATATGGAATATTCCTTGGACAAGGGAAGTATGTAGTAGAGATCCTGAAGAGGTTCGGGATGATGGACTGCAAGGATATGGCCACACCTATGGCATCGAATCTGAAGCTTCTATATGATGCTTCATCTGAGCCGGTTGATGTCTCTTTGTATCGTCAGATGATTGGGTCCTTGATGTACCTGACGAACACGAGACCAGACATTTGCTTTGCTGTGAACACATTGAGCCAGTTCCTGACGGATCCGAGGAGTGTTCACCTGGTTGCTGTAAAGCATGTTCTGAGGTACCTGAAGGGTACAGTGGATTATGGGCTCAGGTATGAGGAGAATCAAATGTTTAACCTGCAGGGTTATGTTGATTCAGATTGGGATGGCAGTGCTGCAAACAGGAAGAGCACATCTGGGTGTTGCTTCAATATGGGATCAGGTGTGATCTCTTGGTTTAGCAGGAAGCAGTCCTGCGTAGCACTGAGTACAGCTGAGGCAGAGTATGTTGCAGCCTGTTCAGCTAGTTGTGAGGCAGTATGGCTACAGAAGCTACTGTCTGAGTTATTTGATCTCCCGTTGGAGGCTACTGGTATCTTCTGTGATAACCAGAGTTGTGTGAAGCTATCCGAGAACCCAGTGTTTCATGACAGGTCGAAACACATAGAGATCAAATATCACTATATCAGGGATATGGTGCAGAGAGGAGCTGTGAAGCTCCTGTATGTTGCGACGGACGAGCAGATTGCAGATGTGCTGACGAAGCCACTAGCCAGGGTGAAGTTCGAGTACTTCAGAGAGAGGCTTGGCATTCTTCAGATCGAGGACACTTCGAGGAAGAAGTGATGGACACATTTGCTGAAGCCATTCCAAGCATGTTGGAAGGAGGATCCTTCACATGGCTGTGGATGTAAGTGCTGGATAATGGGCATCAGGATGATGTTCTGGTTTCTGCTGGATATGATCAGTTGGATCATTTTTATGTATGTACGCACCATGTTGGATGCTGGATATGATCAGTTGGATCATTTTTATGTATGTCTGTACGCATCATGTTGGATGCTGGATATGATCAGTTGGATCATTTTTATGTATGTATGTACGCATCATGTTGGATGATGGATATGATCAGTTGGATCATTTATGTATGTATGCATCATGTTGGATGCTGGATATGATCAGTTGGATCATGTGTACGTATTTTGTATATGCATCATGTTGGATGCTTGGACCATGTATCTGCATATGTATCAGGTGGATACATTGTATGATCAGGTGGATCATGTATGGTGATATGTATCATGTATCAGGTGGATACATTGTATGATCAGGAGGATCATGTATGATGATATGTATCAGGTAGATACTTGGTATGCATCAGGTGGATGCATTGATGATCAGGTGGATCATGCAGCAGGATGTTGCAGTGATGATCAGGATGATCATGGATGATGAGCTTCAGGATGTTGCTCCAGATGACATGCAGCAGGACGTTGCAGTGATGATGATCAGGATGATCATGGATGGTGAGCTTCAGGATGTTGCTCCAGATGACATGCAGCAGGATGTTGCAGTGATGATGATCAGGATGATCATGGATGATGAGCTTCAGGATGTTGCTCCAGATGACATACAGCAGGACGTTGCAGTGATGATGATCAGGACGATCATGAGTACATCAGGATGATGTATGGTGAGTATCAGGTTGATACTCTATGGCCGTGGATCAGGTTGTGCAGATGAGCATGTCTGGGAGATCCTATAGGTCGGAGTTGTGTACCCGTAACAGCCTGGGATGCTCTTTCGAGACATTGCTCTGGGAGGACATGTAATTTGTGCCCTGGGAGATCTCAGGTCGGAGTTGTGTACCCGTAACATCCTGAGATGCTCTTGCGAGGTTTTGTCCTATGGCATGTAATTTGGGCCCTGGGAGATTTCAGGTCGGAGTTGTGTACCCGTAACATCCTGAGATGCTCTTTCGAGGTTTTGCCATGGACCACATGTAATTTGTGCCCTGGGAGATTTCAGGTCGGAGTTGTGTACCCGTAACATCCTGAGATGCTCTTGCGAGGTTTTGTGGTGGACCACATGTAATTTGTGCCCTGGGAGATTTCAGGTCGGAGTTGTGTACCCGTAACATCCTGAGATGCTCCTACGAGGTTTTGTGGTGGGGTCACATGTAATAGCGCCCTGGGAGATCCTACAGGTCGGAGTTGTGTACCCGTAACATCCTGGGATGCTCTTTCGAGGTTTTGTGATGCACGTAATAAGTCCTGAGGATTCCACAATATGGCCAGTGATGACGAAGACCTGCAGGTGGTGGGCCTACATCCAGTATGAAAAAGGACTGGCTCTGTAGAACTTCCTATGACGAGTAGAGATAGAGATTGGTTGAGATAGCAGCAGCAGTGACGATGATGATGACGATGCATCGATGATGATGATCCAGAGAAGATGACTTGTGCTAGAAGAACTGTGCTGAGAAATACCTTCCTAGTTAAGAGGGAGTGTTGATGTATATGTAACTTCGGAATGTATTTCATATATGTTGTATGTACTCCTATAGAGATGGTATTATTCCTCTATACGGAAGTGTCGTCATTTATATTGTAAGTGTCGTAACTTATACTTGATGGGTTATTAGACTACCTTGTTTGGGGTTGGCCCTGTATAAGTCATGTGGGTCAAAGGGTTATTAGACCACCCTATTGGGGGTCGGCCATGTGGGTCAAAGGGTTATTAGACCACCCTATTGGGGGTCGGCCCAGTCAGCATTATATTATGTGGTTAAGTTCGAGCCTACATGAGTTAGGTAAAAAGGCAAGTCAAGTCAAGTATAAATAGAGTGCGGGAGGCACTCTATTTACTCACTCACTTCTCACACATGCACTCAAGGAGGAGAGGCGCACTTATGGAGGAGGAGGATCTGCTGCTAGGTTGTGTCTATCTCTTATGGTTGGTTGTATCATTGCTCTATCTATCTCTGAGGAAGTTATTGGGGTTTTTCACCTTTATGGTTTTCCCCAAGTAAATCTTTGTGTCTCTTGTGTGCTTGCATTATTGTCTCCATGATTGATATGCTGTAGATATGCTGTACATGTTGTTCTCTCAGTTAAGATCCTAGATCATATTGATGTAAATTCAGAAAATTTAACAGCCTATTTATGTATTTCAGTTGTAGTTGAAGTTTCCAAGCTAACTACTTTTATGGATTTCACTTCTCTTCCTTGTATAAGTTGTTTATTTGGTTCTACATGGGTTCTACTTTCTATAAATAATTAATCTTATATAGTGATGAAAAAATATATATAAAATAGTGTACCTTGAGAGAGAGAAAAGATTATTGGTCTTGTTGGTCCTATAAAGGAGTTGCTTGTCCACCTTATATAGTTCACCTTGACCTTGTGGGTTTGTGGTTTGTTTTTTTGTGGCCCCCTTGGTTGACTCATGATCCTTTATCTTATGTGTATCTTACTTGGTCCATAAGTTATGTTTCTTAACGTTTTAATACCCTATCTGTTTTCTCGGGTGGACTGTGGGTCCTTCTCTAGCGTGAACATGAGGTGACCATGAGCCTGTTTTCTTGTGTGGATTGTGGGGTCTTCCCCAGCGTGACAGTGAGTTTCACTTTATGGGTGGACTATGTTTTTTCAAGCATGACTGTGCAAATTATGCCTGTGTGTCTCTGTAGTATGTGACTGCATCCTTACCCAGCATGACTGTACTGGGTATGAATGTGCTTGTTGACTAAGAAGTCTGGGTCAGTATGTGATCAGTATGCTTCTGCTTTAATCCTCTTTGGATCTCTCTCAATGTACGTAAATTGTTTGTATAGATTGACTTGTCCCTTCGGTGACAAGATCAAATCTGAAAAATCTGAGTATATGGCTGATTCAAATATTGGTCATGATTATTTACTGTTGATATTTGTTGTACATTATTGTATCATGTTGTTACTGTACGTGGCATTTGATGATTCTCGAGGACCAACTTTAACGCAGTGAATAATGGAGAGTTAAGTTGAAAGAGATGAAAATTATGTTTGTTTATTACAGTTTGGGCTGGGAGGATTGGAAATCTACCGTCCATACTCTTTTAAATTCTGCCCTATTTTCATTGTATACTTTGTTCAGGTCTAATTTTTATTACTGTCCAATATAGACGATGAAACGTATAAGCAAATTGATGTTGTAGTATCTGCCCTGTTAAGAGTCAGTCTAATTGCATTCTTTGTTTTTGCACACTACTTTGTGTTCTAGTGTTTGCTTTTAGTCACCTTTTAGTGCAGTTGGTGACATTTTAGCACTGGAAAAAAGAAATTAGAAACAAATTTACTGGTCTTGAATATACCAAGTGTTTGTGAGAGCTGTACATGAGGCAAAATGGATGAATTAAGATAGATCCCTCTATTACCAAGGAACCAAGTACCACTGCATAAGATAAAATATCTGTTGTCTTTTTAGTTAAAATGAAAGCCATAATACTAAATATAGCTCTTATCACATAAGTAGAACTAAACTCTGCCTTTCAAATGAGGGATCCATTGCATTTGAACCCAAGAATGCAGTGATTTTGGATTTGGCCATGCCCCCATGAGATTCCCAACCAAAATATATTTGGCAAACAATAATGCTTTACTTTTTGGGCCTGCAAAAGAAATATCTACCTTAGGAATCCTGCCCATCTTTTTGATTAATTTTGACAGGTTGTTTGAGGGCCTGACATTCTTGCGAGTTTGCTGCAACCATTTTATGGAAGATGCAATTCATCTGATCAGGGGAATATGGCCTTACCTCTCTGTCTGAAAATGCCCTTGCAGAATTTTAGTCATTTGTATTGGATGCATAACACAATACTTCTAAGAGCCCATGTGAATTACTATTTCCAAGTTGACTTGCAAAAGGGGCTTCATGTGCCTAGGGTAAACCTTCGCCATGGACATTGGGAGCTTGCTTAAAATTGTTTCTTTTCTAAAACTCTATTAAATCATAATAGCAGTTTGTTCACATATTAGAGAATGTTCTACTTCTAAAATAACTGTTTGTATATCATTACTATTTCTACAGGTAAGTTAGGGTTTGGGCGAGCTTAAAGTTTGTAACAATTGAGGAATGTTTTCACTATTCATACTAAACTCTGGGTTTGAGTTGTACTTGGTATGAACATGTGTCATTGAAAGGAAAGATATATGGTAACGGAGTGGGTTTCTGATGTTGAAATTGCCTATTGTGTCTGGCTCTATAATGGGATTTAATATTTTTTATTGGGGTCTTGTGAAAAGTTCAACATATGATATGTTGAAAAATTAGTCTTAGATCTTATTCTAGCTTCTTCAAGATTTGCAAACTATGACCTTTCAATGAAGATGAGGAAGGTGCCACTATCATCTAAGTAGTAGTCCAGGGGACAACAAGTTTTAGTCTGACATAGGGAAGGAATACTCATACCATTAAAACATGTCATCAAATCCTATCCTGCAAGTGCATAATTTATACATCTTGATAGAATAGAAAAAAAAGCTTTATTTGACCAATTAGTCCTGGTTCCAAACATGGTTTGGGAGCAAATAGGTCTTAGGGACCAGGGTTGTAAGCAATAATAAGTATAGGACCCTGTCAAAAAAATTCAAGCAAGGCCTTGAACCCTCACTCCCAAGGGAAATGTATCAAATTATCAGTTATGGTAATATATCAGTTATTGTAACATGCATGGGACTGTGATGGATAATAGTAATATGCATGAGAACTCACTTTTGTTTAGCCTTGCATATTTGTCTACTTATACCTTCCCCGTTGTATATGCAGTTCTGGAAATCTAGATTATGATCTCTGTAGGATATTATCTGGTCTTTATGTATTTTTATTTTTTAAATCCCAGGTTTTATAAATATGTCATGAAGGGACATGTTAGATAAGATAATCTTATTAATTTCCAGTAAATGACCACAAATAGGTCAATGGGATTGCTAAGTATGTTAGTGTCTATACAAAGTGGGAGCACAAAGGGCACTCCTACAAAAGCAAGATCAAAACATATCTAATATATAAGATATTTTAAAAATATTGCTTGGTCTATGGTAGTGTTTCACAATGCCCTTCATGGCATTTTATGTTGGTTTAATCCTTGTGAAGTGAAAATGTCAAGGATATTTTTTGTTGCTTGAAAATATAAGTTTAAATAGATTAGAGAGAAGTATTGAACTTAAAATATATGAAGTTAGCCAAAAAGTTGAAATATACTAGAATTCTTGGGAATATTTTTGATCATGTACCTTGATTTTGTCATAGGGTAAACCTAATTCAGCATACATTAGAAGGTGAGGCTTAACTTTAACAAAATATCGAAAATATGAAACTGCTCAATATGTGATGTAGTGTAAGTGTAGACTCACAGAGGCCACTAGGCCAATGGTTGCACATAGAATCACCAAACTAATGAAGTTGATGTATCTCTCCTGGATATGCCTATCAGGGAGAAGAACATGTATATCCTATCTTCAGTTCCCAAAGAATGGGGAAGGCCAACTGAAGGAAAAGATTAATAAAGTGCATGAAAGAGAACACCTGTTCAGTGAATCAAATTCTTGCTGCACTACTGTAAAGAAATAAAAAAAGAGAACATATACAATTGCAACTCCACTGCACATATTTATGGAGTAATGTAAATATGTATATTTTATTGTCTCTTACAATTTTGTATTTATATAAATAGTCGATAGACAATGAGGAGAGCACATGTGTACATTGTGGCAATCTTTCCACTTTGCATGCCTACTATCCCTCTTGGGTATTCAAATCTAGTGTGTGTGTATTCACACTGTTGTTTTGTGCTTACAAAAACTGGTTCCAAAGGCTCAAGATTAAGGATTCTCAAAATATTTGCCAATCTGGTATCCTTTGGAATTTCCTCCCTACTTAATATGTGTCTTCAAGCAGTGAGATCCTAGGAAACAAACAAGCAACCCATTTTTGCTTGATTTTCCCTTACAGTTTTTATTTTTGGCAATTTATTTATGTATTTGTTCCTACAGTCACAAGCCCTAGACATGGAATTCCATTATGCTCATTAGAGATTCCTCCATTACTTGATGTTGGGATTTAGAGAGGCCCTTGGGAAACACTTCCAATGGCTATAGCAGACTTATAGCATCTAATAGACTCTCCCATGCTATGAGTGCAATGTCGTGTTTTGAAGGTTTGATTGGGCCTCTAAGACTTGCTGATATAAATGCTTGTATACAACCCTTTTTTCTTAATGCAAAAGTATAAATTGCACCCTATGAAACAAACTCTTCCAGTTGTAGGGATGGGAGAGGTCCATTCACTAATATGGATGGAAGGAGATGCGGAAGCCCTTAAATTTGAAGATGCATCAATGGATGGATACACTATTGCTTTTGGAATAAGAAATGTAACACATATTGAAAAAGCTCTAAGTGAAGCATATAGGTAATGTAAAAATTGAAATATATTTTCTCTTTCTTATTTAAGATGTTTTAGATCTAGGATAGAATGTTACTGCATTCTTCCCTCATTTTAAAGTTTTGCTAGTGTGTACCTATGTTCTTAAAATCTTTGCATGTGCAAGATGAAAAAATGCCTGTGGTGTATGTTAAAATTTGAGCATTAATTCACAATACTCTTGGATCTTTACTGAGAGAATAACATATATAGTATATCAATGCATAACAATCACAATAAGCATGGCAAGCATCACAAGAATCAAAAGCATGAGAGACAAGAGACACAGAGTTTCCGTGGGGAAAACCCTAAGGTGAAAAACCCCACAACTTCCTCAGAGATAGAGAGAGCAATGGCTCAACCAAAGTACAGCCAAAATACACTTGAGATAGTCTCCTAGTAGCAGATCTCTGAATGGCGCCACTTTCTGAGTGAGAGAGATATGAATTTCCGAATGATCCAAATAGAGATCTCCTGAGCTCTATTTATACTTAACCCGTTTTCCCAGTGACCTTGTGGGGCCGACTTGTCTATCTAGATACATCCACAATATAATATATATTTTAGGGCCTACCCCACACATGGTGGTCTAATAACCCATCGGCAAGTACACACACTTGCGACACTTGCAGGGATAATTTTAAGGACCCATACTTATTTAAAAGTGTATAAACCTTGGCGAATCTTACCAATTCTTAAAATGTCAACTATAAAATATTTGGTGATATTTTTCTAAAATTATTTCAATTTATAAGGATTTTATATAGTTTATATAATAATTTGGCGATTTTTAGAGTGAAAAAATTTTACCCCATCAAAATTGGGCGAAATTGGGCTTCAAAAAATGCAAATTGGCGAATTGTTTTTTGGAATAAAACATGGAAAAATAGCCCATGGTCTAAATTTCGCCCCTAAAATTATCCTTGGACACTTGTCAATCCACATGACGACACTTCCTTATAGAGGAATAACACATCTCTTATAAGGGTACAATAAATATATATGAAATACATAGATGAAATACATTCCGAAGTTACATATACATCAACACTCCCTCTTAACTAGGAAGGTATTTATCGACACAGTTCTGCTAGACAAGTCTTCTTCTCGGGATCATCGTCATCGATGCATCGTCATCATCATCATCACTACTGCTACTATCTCAACCAATCTCTGAATCTACTCATCATAGGAAGTTCTACAGAGCCAGTCCTTTTTCATACTAGATGTAGGCCCATCACCTACAGGTCTTCATCATCTGTGCGAACGGTCTGATAGAGGTGGCCTCTCAGGACTAATTTTATGTGTGGGTGCAATACCGGAAAGAGTATCCCAGGAACATTTATGTGCCTAAGCACGATCGGCAAGATCTCCCAGGACTGATTACATGCATCTTCTCCACAATACCTTTAAAGAGCATCCCAGGAACATTTATGTGCCGCAGCACGACCTGTAAGATCTCCAAAGAGCATCCCAAGACTTATTACGAGCACACAGCTCAACCTCTCGGATCTCTAGGACTAATTACATGTGGATAGACAAAAACTTTAAAGAGCATCCCAGGAACATTTATGTGCTGTAGCACGAACGACAAGATCTCTAAAGAGCATCCCAGGACTAATTACGAGCACACAGCTCAACCTCTCGGATCTCCAGGACTGATTACATGTCTCCGTAATAATACCTCATCCCAGGACTGATTACGAGCACACAGCTCAACCTATCGGATATCTGAGGACTGATTACATACTACATAGCAATACTGGAAAGAGCACCCCAGGAACATTTATGTGCCGCAGCATGACCTGCAAGATCTCCCAGGACTGATTACATGCTATTTGCACAACCTGCCACATATCATCTCTGACCTCCAAGTATCAACCTGATACTCATGATCCAACGGATGATCATCGCACGAGGCATCATCCTGATGCCCATGATCATACTGATCATCATCACTGTACCATTCTGATACATATCATATGGAGCAACATCCTGAAGCTCATCATCATGATCATCCTGATCATACATTGCATCCACCTGATGCATACCAAGTATCTACCTAATACATATCATCATACATGATCCACCTGATCATACAGTGTATCCACCTGATACAAATACAAATACATGGTCCAAGCATCCAACATGATGCATATACAAAATACATACAAATGATCCAACTGATCATATCCAGCATCCAACATGATGCATACATACATAAATGATCCAACTAATCATATCCAGCATCAACACGATGCGTACATACATACAAATATAAATGATCTAACTAATCATATCCAGCATCAACACGATGCGTACATACATACAAATATAAATGATCCAACTGATCATATCCAACATCCAACATGATGCATATACAGAGCAGTAACTGGAGCATCATTCTGATACTCATCACCCAGCGCTTACATCCACAGCCATGTGAAGGATCCTCCTTCCAACATGCTTGGAATGGCTTCAGCAAATGTGTCCATAACTTCTTCCTCGAAGTGTCATCGATCTGAAGAACACCAAGCCTCTGCCTAAAGTACTCAAACTTCACCCTAGCTAGTGGCTTCGTCAGCACATCTGCAATCTGCTCGTCCGTCGCAATGTACAGGAGCTTCATAGCTCCTCTCTGCATCATATCCCTGATATAGTGATATTTGATCTCTATGTGTTTCGACCTATCATGAAACACTGGGTTCTCAGACAACTTCACACAACTCTGGTTATCGCAGAATATACCAGTAGCATCCAATGGGAGATCAAATAACTCAGACAGTAGCTTCCGTAGCCATATTGCCTCACAACTAGCTGAATAAGCTGCAACATACTCTGCCTCAGCTGTACTCAGTGCTACACAGGACTCCTTCCTGCTAAACCAAGAAATCACACCTGATCCCATACTGAAGAAACACCCAGATGTGCTCTTCCTATCTGTAGCACTGCCAGCCCAATCTGAATCAACATAACCCTACAGGTTAAACTTTTGATTCGCTTCATACTTGAGCCCATAATCCACTGTACCCTTCAGGTACCTCAGAACATGCTTTACAGCAACCAGGTGAACACTCCTCGGATCCGTCAGGAACTGGCTCAATGTGTTCACAGCAAAGCAAATATCTGGTCTCATGTTTTTCAGGTACATCAAGGACCCAATCATCTAACAATACATAGAGACATCGACCGGCTCAAATGAAGCATCACATAGAAGCTTTAGATTTGATGCCATGGGTGTGGCCATGGCCTTGCAATCCATCATCCCAAATCTCTTCAAGATATCTATTGTGTACTTCCCTTGACCAAGGAAGATCCCACCTGAATTCTGCCACACCTCCATACCTAGGAAATAATGCATCATTCCCAAATATTTCATATCGAACTCAGCAACAAGATTCCTCTTAGTATCAGCAATCAGTCTGTCATCTCCTATTACAAATAAGTCATCCACATACAGGAGTAGAATCACAGGATTCCCTTCCTTAACCTTCTAGTAGAGGTTGGAATCTACTTTACTCTTGGTAAATCCCAAACTAGATAGGAAACTGTCCATCCTACAATACCAGGTTCTAGGATCTTGTTTCAATCCATACAAAGCTTCCTTCAATCTGCAAACATATGAATCCCTATCATGTATTTCAAAACCGAGTGGCTGCTCCACATATACTTCCTCTTCAACTAAACCATTCAAGAAAACAGTCTTGACATCCATCTGGTGTATTTTCCATTTCATTGCTGTAGCCAGGGGAAGTACTGTTCTGATGGAAGTGTACCTGGCTACAGGTGCAAAAGTTTCTTCATAATCTATTCCCTCTTTCTGAGAGAAGCCATGAGCTACAAATCTTGCTTTGTATTTCTCTACATTGCCATCTGCAGCATGCTTGATTTTGTAGGTCCATTTGGAAGTCACAACAGACTTCTCTTTAGGTCTTGGGACAACATCCCAAACATCATTCTTCATTATTGATTGGTATTCATCAACCATAGCATCCTTCCATTCTTTCTTTTCCACTGCTTCTTCATAACTGGAAGGTTCTTTGTTCATAATGTCACAGAGTAAAGCAGTATAGCTGGTATGTGATCTGGTTCTCTTCTTTGCTCTGTGTTCTTCTTCCGAAATTCCAAATCTTTCTGCATCTTGAATGAGCTCTCTAGCCCATGTAGGTTTCCTCTTGTGAGAGTTATCCTCACGAGGTGGATCCATAGGTTCTTGCGGATATTCAAACTCACAAACAACTTCTGGAATTGCTTCTGTCATGATAGTGTCTTGAAATCTAGTTTCCTTAGGTTCTTCATAAACTTCGATAGGTGCCTTCCTTGATTTGATGAATGTTGAGTTTTCATCAAATGTTACATCCTTGCTCACATTAATCTTCTTGAACCCTGGAAAGTATATTTTGTAGGCCTTCGAGCTTTCACTATAACCTACAAAGATACCCTTCTTTCCTGAAGGATCTAGTTTGGTCCTCTTTTCCTTTGGGACATGAGTGTATATTGGACAACCAAATATTCTGAGATGGTTGACTTCAGGGTTCTTACCAGAAAAGACCTCTTATGGTGTCTTGTTGTCCAATATCTTGTGCGGTGTTCTATTCTGCACATATATAGCTGTTCTAGCTGCTTCTGCCCATAGATGCATAGGTAGATCCTGGTCATGCAGCATTTCCCTTGCTGCTTCCATGATTGTTCTGTTCTTCCTTTCTGCAACTCCATTCTGTTGAGGATTATAAGGAGCAGTCAACTCCCTCTTAATCCCTGAATCACTACAAAGATTCTTGAAGTCACCTGAGGTGAATTCTCCACCATTGTCGGATCTGAATGTTTTGATCTTCTTGTCAGTTTGATTCTCCATCAAGGTTTTGAATTCCTTGAACTTATCAAACACCTCATCTTTGTTCTTCAAGAAGTGTACCCAAGTCTTCCTGGAGAAGTCATCAATAAATGAGACAAAGTAAACATACCCACTTAGAGAATTGGATGACATAGGACCACATACATCTGAGTGGATGATTTCCAAGATATCTTTTGCCTTGCTTTCACTGCTCGGGAAAGCCTTCTTAATATTCTTACCTTTTGCACATCCTTTGCAAACACCTTCATTTTTGGTCTTGATTTTAGGAAGATCCTCTATAGCCTTGCTTGCAATTGGAAGTGCCCTATAGTGCATATGAGAAAGTCTTCTATGCCAAATTTCACTTGGCTCCATGGATTCATGCACCATGGCATGTTCAAGTTGTCCTTTTAATTTATACAAACCTCCCTCTTGCTCTCCAATCACTGCTGCATCATCTATGGTCTTTCTCTTTGGCCACATTAGGACTTGGCCATCCACAAATGCAACCCTCATACCTTTTGCATCCAATGCAGAGATGGAGAGTAAGTTCTTCTTGAGCCTAGGTACATAAAGGACTTCTTTCATCTTCAAAGATTTTCCAGAATCTAGGTTGTAGGAGGCTTCACCACTTCCTTTGATGGGATATTGATAATCATCCCCAAGTTTCACTTTATGGGGTGATTCATGTTCAGACAGATTTACAAAGGATTCTTTAAACCCAGTCATGTGTTTGGAAGCCCCACTATCAATTAACCAATCATTACAACCATGGGAGATAGTACCTGTGAGAGCAGAGATTAGAACATACTCTTCTTCACTTGATGAGTCATCATTACTATCATCACTTTCTGCCCTAGCCTTCCTCTTTGGAGGTTCATCATCTTCGGCAGCATGAGCATGGTACCTTCTTTTGTTACCCTTCTTCTTCTTGCTGGAGTTGTTGTTGTGGTTGTCCCTTTTGTTCTTGGGACATTCTGAAGCAAAGTGACCCTTCTCATTACAAGTGAAACACCTTAGATCTTTTTTATCTTTGTGAAAATGATGAGAAGATTTATTCTTGTGATGGGATGGCTCCGTCTTGAACTTGCCCTTCTTAGTGTGAGCTGTGAGAGCTTGATCTTCATTTCCCATCTTCTCTTCTCTTACCACAAGCCTTGCTTCTTCTTGAGAACATTCCTCCCATAATCTGTTGAAGGAGATTAACTTCTTTCTGGCACAAATCCCCTGGATAAAAGAGTCCCATGACCTAGGTAGTCCATTCAAAGTAGTCATAACAATTTCACCATTCTCCACCATTTCATCTACAGCTTCAAGTTGTTCCTTGATTTGAGAGACCTTGGAGAAATAGGATTGATTGGTTACTCCATTCAACCTATTGACCCCTTTCAATTGATTTCGCAGGGTCATCTTTCGATTTATGTTCTTTCCTTCAAATAGCTTGGTCAAAGAGTCAAACATAGCCTTGGGTGTCTTTAGAGAAGACACATGGGGTTTGAGATGGTCTTTGATAGAATCAACAATGATTCTCTTTTCCTTGACCAAGTTCTTCTTATGCAATACCTTAGCCTCTTCATCCTCTGGGATAGGGATGTCTTCTTTTATATATGAGTCCAACTCATTCTCTTCCAGGATTAACCCAATCCTATACTTCCAAGCTCGAAAGTTATCAGCCCCTTCAAGCTTATCCTCAAGCTTGGTGTGGTGAGACATATTAAAGAGTACTTAAAATGGAAATAGAAAATATTTAGGTCTTACCACTTGAAATGCTGAAAACTGGATTTGGTCCCGGATTAGGGTTTGTCGAAAAAACCCTAAAAATTCAAAATGGGAATTTCAACTTTCTGAAAGGATAGAAAGATGCACCTTGATGAGTTGATCAGCCTGGTGTATTCAGAATTTGAGAACAACAAAGCTTTTCCATTTAAATTTGCCTTTTTGTCCTCCCAGGTTCACTAGAGAGAGCCCTGAATTAGGGTTTGAGTTTCCCGGAGATCTACCCATCCAAAAGTCTCGATCCAAAGCTCTAGACTTCTATTTTTTCAAGGAGCTTCCAGCTATGTCTTGAGATTTCAGAAATTCCTATTTTTGTGGAAACCCTAATTTTTAGGGCCAAATTTGAAAATGCTCATAATTGAATTCTGATTGGACAGATAGATTTTCCTTGATGAGTAGAGTCAATCTAATATACTTCTTTTCCAAAAACTATGGAGAGAAACCCAATAAACAAGAAACTCAAGTTTCTGTCACTGCAAAATGTCTTCTTCTCAGGTTAGCTCTGATACCATGTTAAAATTTGAACATTAATTCACAATACTCTTGGATCTTTACTGAGAGAATAACATATACAGTATATCAATGCATAACAATCACAATAAGCATGACAAGCATCACAAGAATCAAAAGCATGAGAGACAAGAGACACCGAGTTTCCGTGGGGAAAACCCTAAGGTGAAAAACCCCACAAATTCCTCAAAGATAGAGAGAGCAATGGCTCAACCAAAGTACAACCAAAATACACTTGAGATAGTCTCCTAGTAGCAGATCTCCGAATGGCGCCACTTTTTGAGTGAGAGAGATATGAATTTCCGAATGATCCAAATAGAGATCTCCTGATCTCTATTTATACTTAACCTGTTTTCCCAGTGACCTTATGGGGATGACTTGTCTATCTAGATACATCCACAATATAATATATATTTTAGGGCCTACCCCACACATGGTGATCTAATAACCCATCGGGAAGTACACACACTTGCGACACTTGTCAATCCACATGACAACACTTCCTTATAGAGGAATAACACATCTCTTATAAGGGTACATAAAATATAGATGAAATACATTCCGAAGTTACATATACATCAACAGTGTATGCCCACAGAAGGTGATAGGTAGAGATTCCATGTTAGATTTGAGAAAATAATAACAAAGTTGATCACATTTCCGATAGCATTGTTGAATTAAGATCTTCTTGCAGCAGGACTTATGTGATATGTATAGCATTGTACAGTTCTGGAAAAATATTGCAAAGGGAATTTTAGGAATCAACTGCCATTTAATCGCTCACTTGATCATGAGGAAATTGGAATCCAAGTACCCTCTTATAGTCCAATGTTGCAGAGTCATAATCAAAGATTTTTATTTGAGGGTACAACTACAAGAAGAGTTCGCATGCAAGTCCATAAAATGGAAGATTCCGTACAAAGAATTGAAAAAGATTTAACTGTAAGGCACTCAGAGAATACATTAGATGATTGGTATGACAGTAATAGTGGTTCTACATGTGGCCCAGAAATGAAGCAACTGCACTTTGATCGATTTGATGGTCAGAAATGTGATTCATAGGTGAGAAAAAACTTTATAAGTATGATGAAAATGAACAATCAATTGTTTGTTCAATGTTTTAGACATTCCAAAATAGATGCTTCTAATTCTTAAAGACGTGACAATCTTCTATCTGACATACCTATTGCACCTACTACAGCCACATTCGTGTGGTTGGGAAAGATCAACAGCTTTGTTGTCAAATTTGAGTCAACAGTAATTGTTGCCATTGTTTTCTCACTAATTTGTTGAATTGTGGGATGTATCAATAGGTTTGTTTGCATGTCTGTAGATTTATTTATTAGGTTTTGATGTTCATTGGTTGCACAAGAGGAGCAAAATGGATATGTTTTTTCCCTACTCACCAAGTAAATTTGGATGTAGAATGCGAGGGAAAATAAAGATTCCGCACCTGAAGCTTTGCCAACACATATGGCTGGTCGAATTGATGGTATGTACATGTTGAAGATTTTCTTGACGCTATAAAAACCAGATTACAATGACAAAGCATATTGTGTTCTTTGAATATTGTTGTATGATACTACTACAAAGTGAAAATAATTTAAAATCCAATATTTAACAACTTAAGTCACATCTCTTGGGTGCAGGGTTGTCTTTTCAAAAACATGATCAAATTGTAGATGTTGCGAACTCTGCCTTTGTTTCTATTTCTGTTGAAGATGTTAAAAGCATTGATGTTATTCATAACGTAACATAAATGATTCTGTATTCATCTTCGTATGGGATATTCGTAAACAAGTAAACTTCATATATAATTGAGGTTCCCATTAACATATTTTATACAAGCATGAAATATGAAACCAATTAGGTGAATGACTTCCAGTCATTGTCTCGGGACTTGACACCATCATCAAGCCCTAGGAATTCTAGCCTAGCTATGTTCATGAGAAATAAAATGTCCAATCCTAAAATGAGTAATCAGACCTCATCTGAACAATACATATTAGATTCCAGTAAGCCATCAATTACAGAACATGTTCAGGAAAGTGAAAACTCAACATCTAAAAATGCTATAGGAATACTAACACAAGCAACATGTTTAGGTAAGGACTCACTACCTGTAAAGGTTCTAGAAAATTCAGGAACTTCTTCTTTGGAGCTTGGGCCACAAATGAATGGATTGGAACTAACCTCATCAGAAACAATGGTTGTTTCGTTCCATAATGAAGATGCCAAACCCTCTAAGAACCTCTCAAAGTTTTTGAGCTTCATTCCTACAAGTCCAGCTTTTGCAGTGGAGTACAATGCTAATTTGAACCCTGCCAAGGGCATCCTGGATTTGGATGTTGTGACTGATTTTGGATTAGCAAGTGTTGCAATTAACAATGGTCATGTTACTGCTATGTCATATATCAGTACATGCTCCATTGAAGGTGTTGGATTCCCTGCATCGAATACAGTCTCAAATAGCTTGAGATTCATAATGAAGCTAGAACCCCAAAACATTTGGTTTGCTGATGAAGAGAAGAGTAGGGTAGTTATGGATGAATCTTATGGATGCAACAAACAGGTAATGTTTCTTCACTCTCAACAAACTGGTAGTCAAAAATCTCTCGCTTTCCTCATTTTCTGGGAAATGAACTTGGCTCTGACACCAATCTTATCTGAGTTTTGCAAGTTTACATATCTAAATTGTTGTGTTTTACTTATCCCATATTCACTTGTTTGTATACCAAGAAGGTGTCCAAGACCCCAGGGTGCCTTGGGAGGCTCTAAGCCTCTAGGGCCTATTATAAGCCCTCGATAGGCATTGGGGGCTTGAATACCCAACCACTCGTGCCTATTATAGGCCTTGGGAGGTTTAGTCAAGCCCACGGTATCATGGCAATATACTAGGCAGATATATAAAGGGGTATAACAAATGTAAATGAAAAAATGGATACACACAATATATAGGGAAAATAGGGGTTGTTTTAAATTTGGAAGGCATATTGGTTGGGGGTTAAAAAAACTGATTTTGGGAGGTTTTTTCCAATATTTTTTGAAATTAGGGGTATTGTTTCATATGCCATGAATGAACGTGCTATGGTAGGAAGTCATTGAGAAGTCCCTGCGATACAGAGACATTTTCACTAGTGGAAAAGATGGACTCAAACAGGCTATTTTTTTCCATTGCTGCATCCAAGCGATGGGAGGTTCATCACATGGATGTGAAGAGTGAATTTATTCATGGGTATCTTGATGAGTAGATATATATGCAGCATCCTAAAGGTTTCATTTCAGATCATACACTTTTATGCAGGTTGAAGGAGTCCCTCTATGGTCTAAAGCAAGCTCCTAGAGCTTGGTATGCCAAGATGGACAATTTTTTGTTGTCACAAAAGTTTGAGAGATGTAAGTTTGAGCCTAATGTCTATATGCAGCATGCTAATGACTTAATATTGATTATAGTACTATATGTTGATGATATATTGATCACTGGTATATGCAACAAAGAATTGGGCTCATTTAAGGTTGCATTTCTGGGTTTGGAGATTGATAAAACTGTGGATGGGATCTTTGTTTCTCAATCAAGATATGTTTCAAATATGTTGGAGAATTTTAAAATGGCTGAATGTAATTCTGCAAAATTCCCATTCCTTTCTAGAGTTAAGCTCACTGATTGGGGTTCTTCACCACTAGTTGACAACTCACTATATAGGAAACTAGTTGGGAGCTTGTTGTATCTCACACACTCTCAACCAGATTTGTCTTATGATGTTCGGGCTTTTGCAAGGCACATGAAAGAGACTCATGAGGTCTATTGGAAGGCTTCCAAGAGGATCCTTCATTATGTACAAGGTACCGAACATTTTGGCATCCACTATGCAGCTGGTTCATCTCTTGAACTAGTTGGTTTTACTCATCTTGATTGGGTTGGAGATAGTTTTGATCGTAAGTATACTTATGGTTATGTGTTTATGCTTGCACATTGTCCCATTTGTTGGTCAAGCAAGAAGCAACACACCATCTCCTTATCTTCAGCTGAGGCCAAATATAGGGGAGCAGTGAATGCATCTACATAAGGTGTGTGGTTGCAAGGCATTCTTGGAGAGTTTGGCATCATGTTTGATTCACCCACAGTCATTTGGTGTGACAATCAAAGCAAAATCAATATCTCCAATGGTACAGTATAGAGGAAGAGGAACAAGCACAAAGAGATTCACCTGCACTACATTTGAGGCTTGGTGCATGACCAAATCATAGCATTGTAGTATTTCCCTTCTACTAAGCAAACTGTTGATATCTTCACCAAGAGTTTTACTGAGAAGACCTTCACTTACCTTAGATCACTCCTTGGGGTGAGTGATGCATGGTGAATACTAGTGTATTTTTCAGATATGCCACATGTACATTTTATAGGGGAGATTTTATTTCCCATGTGGTTTTCCTTCTTTCCTTGGTTACATGGACAAATAAAAATTTCTATTGTAAAAGGTGACTTCAGCCTTAGTTGCCAAGGCCTTATTTTTTATCATTGACATAAGTTTAGCTTATGGGGGGGTGTTAGAGCATTATTACACCTAGGACCTTGGTCATTGTCATATTATTGATTAATTGGTCCTAAATAGGTTAATTATTGCATCCCAAGGTTGTTAGAAGGTAGTTAGAAATTGGTTAGGATAAATGATGACTTATCCACCAAAATATGGGCCAAAGGTGGTCAAAATTGTTGTAAGGAGCCCTCATTATGACCATCTCATGCATTTATTACCACTATTTTTCCTAAGGTGCCCTCTTTCCCCGTTTTAAGGAAACTGTGTTGACCAAAGCTGCCCATGCAATGAACCTAGCCACTTTTACCCAAAATAGTTGTTTGGACGCTCCTTGGATACCTAAACACCCACCAATCACCTCCTTCACATGTGTGAGCCTCAAATGAGTCTTCCCATGCATTCCCAATGTTCACATGAGCAATTCCTAAGGGTTTGGGGTGATTTAGGAGCTCATTAGTCAACCTAGGGGGGATTTGGGTCTAATCTAAGCTAGCCACTTGTCAAGCCTCCTAAGGAATCCGATTTATTACTATTTTTATACAAGGATGATCCAAACTCATTGTTGGGTTTGACAGTTAATAAATCCTGGTTTTTAATCATTTGTAACTGGTTTTGATCATTTGTTTTTCTAGAATTGTTTATGCACTTATATCTTGCATATTAAGCTGAATATTTCAATTGTGAGGCATCTATAGTAGCTAGAGCCTACTGTGATAGATATTTTACATGCATTATATTGGGTGAAGGAATTACAGTAGACCCTGCAAAGATAGAATCCATATGGGAATGGCCAACACCCACAAATGTACACGAGGTGCGTAGTTTCATGGAACTTGCTAGTTACTATAGAAAATTTGTCGAAGGTTTCTCCAAAATAGAAAGACCCATAACATAATTATAAAATAAGAACCGACCATTTGTGTGGATGGAGAGGTGTGAAAAGTATTTTACCAAAATTAAGGAACTGTTAACATCTTCTCCAATATTAAAAGTTTCGGACATGGACCGAGACTTCTTAGTATGTACAGATGCGTGGAAAGAAAGAATCAGATGTGTTTTGATGCAAGAAGGGAGAGTGATTTCTTACACTTCCCGAAGGATTTGACCACACGAAGAGAAATATGCAACCCGCAATATGGAAATGATAGTAGTAATTCATGCCTTAAGATTATGGTGACACTACTTAGTCGGGAGAAAATTTGAACTAAAGACATACCGTTGTGGTTTACAACACATTTTTACCCAAAGCGATTTGAATGCAAGACAGAGGAGGTGGTGTGAATTACTCAGTGAATATGATTTCAACATAACCTATGTGAAGAAAACTTTGAAAAAGGTAGGTGATGCACTCAGCCGAAGACCGAGAATATTCTCGGTAATATCTATGAAACCCAATTTGAGGGAGAAGATACTTACACTACAATAGAATGATGCCTGGTATATGGAAGTGAGAACAGAAATGGAAAATGAACAGATGAGGGTACCCAAGTATGAAGGATATGCTTCAAATACAGACGGATTATTGAGATATAGCAAACTCATTTATGTACTGGAGAATGAAGAGATATGAGGATTGATATTACTAGAAGCTCATCGAGTTGTTTACCAATCCCATCCCAGAGTCAAAAAGATGTATGTAGATTTAAGACCTTTATTATTTTGTCAAGGGATGAAGAAGGATGTAGTGAGATTTGTGGAAAAATGTTTGGAACTTCAGTTGGTCAAGGCAGAACATCGACATCCTACAATATTACTACAACCCCATGCAATCCCCGAATCAAAATGGGAAGTTTTATCTATGGACTTTATAGTTGGCCTACCACTAACCAGCAGAATACATGACACTATATTTGTGGTAGTTTACACTCTTACCAAGAGTGCACACTTCTTAAGTATCAAAAATACTTATCAAGCCCTGAAGATTGCAAAAGTATTCATTAATGAAATTGTACGACTGTATGGAATACCTAAGAAGATCATTTCTGATAGAGGTTCAGTATTCAATGGGATATTTTGGACAACTTTCCAGGAAGCCTTAGGCACACAACTTAACTTCAGTACTACCACTCTCCCACAGATGGATGGATAGACGGAAAGGGTAAACCAAGTGTTAGAGGATATGTTAAGGATGTATGTGATGGATCAACAGAAGAGATGGGAAGAATACTTTCCATTAGTAGAATTTACCTACAACAATAGTTACCAGAGCTCCATACAGATAATGCCTTTTGAATTTTTATATGGACGACCCTGTAGAACACCCTTGAGTTGGGATAGGTTGGAAGATAGAGCATTTATTGGTCAAGATGTAATACAAGAAATGGAGGAACAAATGGTAAGCATTCATGCTCGACTTAAGGAGGCACGGTAGTGACAAAAGAGTTATGCGGATGCGCATAGAACTGACTGAAGTTACGAGGCATGCGATAAAGTATTTTTGTGAGTGAAACCACATAAAAGTTCAATAAATTTTGGCTAGGGATCCAAGTTATATCCTAGATTTGTGGGGTCCTTTGTAATTTTGGAACGGATAGGACCGGTTGCCTACTGACTTGACTTTCCATCACCTTTACATAGGATACACAATGTTTTCCATGTTTCAGTTTTATGCCACTATGTACTAGATACTTCTCATGTTATTGATCTAATTAATGTGAAGATAACGGACGATGGGGTAATGATGGCCAAACTGGTCGGTGTGTTAGACCAAAGAACGCAAAAACTTAGACACTACATGATAGACCAGGTAAAAGTACAATGGGACAGTTATAGTCCTAGCTCTATGACTTGGGAGGCCACAACTGTGATGTGTCGTAGTTTTCCATATTTGTTTTGAACTTTGGATGAAGTTATAAATAAGAAGGGGTGTATGTAATGCCCCTAAACTGTCTGAAGGCTTTGAGGGCACTTTCCAAGTGACTTGACTAGATAAATTACTAATAGATGAACATTTATGTGTGATGTAGGATAGAGTTATTTACCGATTAAGAGACATGGAATTTTAATATGTTTTAGCATGATGTATGACTTAATGATAATTATGAATAAGATGAAGTATGATGGAAATTTATACTGAATGACTACCTTATAGGATAAATGTTGCATTCAAAATGAATTATGAAATATAGAAATGTATAGATAAATTTGGATGTTATGAACTGAAGTATGTTTTTCTTAACGACTAGCAAATTTATGAAATAAGTTGTGAATATGAACAAAAACATGTTTTGCTTAATGACTACCAAATTTATGAATTAAATTATGATTATGAGCAAGTCTACATCTTATTTATGAAATGAATTATGATGATTGAGAACAGATCTATTAATATGTGCTATGAGCATGTGTGTAGTGATAGGTGAAACCGTTCATCGACGGACTCACAAAGGAATAAAAAGGGGGTCGTAGAGAATGGGAAACACACACATGAGAGTACGGAAATGATGATGACTCCTGATAACTTCTACGCATGATTAGAAATTCATTTACCTTTACATGGGTGAGCATGAATTCATACGGTGAGACCATAATGGTTTGGTCACATACGAGGTTGAGGGGTGCGTAGTAAGAATGAACTTACTCCTCAGCACCATTAGTCTCACAAATAGTTTAGCCAGGTGATTTATGGTCACGATTCCTAAATCACTACACAGAATCCCCGCACATCACATAGAAGGGAAATTATTGTCGGAAGGACCCAAAGATGTAGTGCCTACATAATAAATAAAGAACGAATTTAGGAAGGACCCGACGATGTGGTACCTAGACAAATAAAAAGGAAATTGATAAGTGAACACCTATGTATTTGGCATATAGTAGTAGATCGTAGTAGATCTTGGCTCAGAAACTGATCCTTGTGCACTCTCAAACAAAACCTGTATACTTCCAATCCAATCATAGTAGATCTTGGCTCAAAAATTGATCCTTGTGCACTCTCCTTCCGATCTTAGAGATCATTGTTTATTAAAGAGAAAAAATAATTTGTGTACGCGCCCATCCTATCGTAGTAGATCGCGGCCTTAGGACTAAAACTCTGAAATCTCTCTACATGCACATTGGAATCTGATTAAATGGTTGGTGAGGGATCGATGAAATTTAACTAGAAGTTAACACTCTAACCTGACATGCCTCTAGATGCATTCACCTTCCTTATATATTTACGCATGTAATTTTTTCCTTTTCTTTCCGATTGTGAACAAATAGAGTTAAATTGATCAGGTAGTAGATATCCCAACCCCAATGCAAGCGGGAATCTCGTTTTGGGCATGAGGATATCAGAATGTCATAAGTTTCTGTTATATGTGATCCCACTCTGACTAAAATAAACCCCATTGCATCACCTTCTTGATGGTGCTAACATTTTTTTATATCCCTCTCCTCCAATAGATCTGCCAAGTATTGGTCTTGTCACAAGTGATGATTTTATTGTAGCACTTAAAATCACAAGGCCATCAACCCATCTTATTGAAAATCATTACCAAAATTTTAACGATGAGTATGGAAGCCAAGCAACATTTTTATGTTCCTTGCAATGAGTTGCCAATGTATACATAAAATGAAAGGATGGAATTTGTGGTGATTTTGAAAGGTGAGACATTTTGCTAGTGATCATTGATTGTACAAGGGGTATTGTTCTTTCATTCATTTGAAGCCCTATATCTATCTCTTCAAGCGCATAATTATTGGCATCAATATATAGTAATTAGGTCATGTTGATTTTAATGCTTTTAATTTGAGGCATTAGTTTGATTAAAATTATGGGAAATAAATAGTTTGAGTTGGGTTTATATTGCATACCTATTGAAGCATGTTGCAATTAGTATGTTACATTATAAATATATCTTCGGACTTGAAAGTGTACATTACATTGTTATCATATAATTCCATATGTTATATAAAACATCTCCACTTACATGTTTACATATTATGAGAAAGAAGGAAAATATATTAATAGAATTAAGGTAATGATTTGGGTACTTGTTATGAAGATTGTTGGGCTTGGCCCTAGTGGGGCATTTTCGAGTAAGTACTTTTGGAGCTATGAAGCTGAGCGTAGTTCAGCTAAAAGTACTTTTTTTGTATAAGTTTTGGGATGTTGCGAAGTTGCGTGCAACACAGTGTCGGAGGAGCTACGAAGATGGGTGTTGTGAGGAGGAAATGCTGCGAAGTGTCTAGTCTATGGAGATCTAAGAGGGCAGAGTGTTGGATGGAAGATTGGCATGTGTTCCGGTTAGACCGTCGCTGGTCTACTTTTGGTAAAGATGCTCCAGGAATTCCAAGCAGTGGGCATGAGCAAATCGGGAAGAAAGAAATTCGCCACACACGCGAAAGATACCACTACCTAAACTAGTCGCACAATTCCGTTAGAGGAAGAACGGCTTGGTAAAAGTGTCCTATTGGCACGCATGTGACAGGAAGGCCAATAGCGATGTGGGCATGTGCGAAGGGCAGACCATGATGGAAGATTCGCTGCCAGGCGCCAGCTAGCTCGATGAGCTAGAAACTGTAACTGTTTTGTAAAACCTAATGGTTTTTGGCCTGCGGAATGTAAAGACATGACCTACGGGCATGATCTATAAGTAAGGCACGATTTTGTAAGGGAAGGGTTACTTGTCATTTTTGTCAGTACGGAATATCGTAGAATCTTAATCTTGAAATCCATTGTAAAGGCTCTGCAACTGAGTGCGCAGAGACCTATCTGAGAGAGAAGAGAGTCTACAGCTGAGTGCGCAGACTAAGAACGGTTGTACCCTTCCCAAAATATCAATATTAACAATTGTTCTTGTGGACGTAGCCTCCATCCAGGGGGTGAACCACATTAAATTCTGTGTTGTATGATTGTTTGTGTTTGCAACTGTTCATTTGCTTAGTATGGATGCTTAATACTGCAGATTGTTTGTTATGTGATTGCTTTTATATGTATTCACCACAGGAAGGTGGGAATAATATGTTAGGTAATACATGTGTGGATAGATGTGGAGTATTCAACACTTCTAAGTATTCGAATGTTTGAATCTATTGGATAATCACATAGTTAAGCACTAGATCTGAGCGTAGCATTGGAGCCATAGTATTGTGTATATCATTCATTTATATGCACCATAAAGATAATAAGCTAAGTATTGTGTGAATGGATAATTGGTGAATGCCCCGTGTTCTAAGTCTGTGGATGTATTGATTATGGAATAAACACAAGTGTATGTAGAGTTGGGTCAAGTAACTCTTCATGTCTACTGCATAGGAGGTGCACAACATCATATATTTCATTTACTTGCAAATGTTATAGGGTTAAAGATTTAAGGCAATAGATGAGTGGTTAATAATCAATGAAGTATTCTTTATTTGTTGAGTCTTGAAGAGGAAGCGTATAAGTCAATTGCACTGTCCTGTTCCTTCCATTTCACCTACACTGCACAGTCATTGGATGCGCTTGTTGTGAAGAATATAGCTTGTAGGAAGTGCGGACTGTGACGTAGTCTATCGTCGCGCAGTCCTTGGCTCCCAGCACAAGTCTGATAGTGCACTGCATAGTAGTCTTGTCAAATCACTTCCATCACTAGGTTGTGGAAACCTGATTTTGCAACCACCCCCTCAGCATCGCCTCGGGTGAGACCACAAGCTGTTCGCAGTCTGTTGCCGAAAGGGCCAGTGAATAGGGTTTTTGTTGGTTCCTTGAACCGCGAAGTACCTGGGTCTACATTGGAAAACCTCTAGCTTAGTTATATATGCCAACAAATGGTTCCGTTGCTGCGCTAAGACTCAGTGATGCGATAAGTGTATTTGAAAAGTAATGTGCGAAGAAGAAGATCAACTCCAGTTGGGTTCACTCAATTGGCATCCCGAAAAGAAAGAGATCTGGGACTGGTGTGATAAGATCGCAAGAGATTTTACAAAGAAAGAAAACAAACACCCTCGTCTATTTGACGTAGAGTGGTTGAGCATATATTTGTGGAGCGATATTCACGTGATATTTTAGGCTTCGTTTGGAAACGAGCTGCACGAGTGGATATCGCGGCTCGCAGAGAAGAAAACATGTTTTCAAGGAGGAGTACCTACAGAGTGGACTCCAGAGCTGACGGCACAGCTCAAAGCAATAGACAGCCCACTGACGCAAGCAATCAACTTCTGGGTCGATAACATACTTGAAGGATTTGTAACAGAATTTGCTGTAGACATGTTGAAATCCTACAGCCAAGTTGAAGCATACTTTTTCGAAGGATTCAGAGGTAAGTACCTGAACAATCTTAGTTTGTAAATTAAAATGCTTTTAGCTGAGAAAGGCGTTTTAAGAATGCAGTAATATTTTGAATCTGTCATGGTAGAAAGTATATTTAGTGATTCAGACGAAGAAACTCATAATCTGAGAAGTGGAAAGAGATACAAGTTTAATAAAGAAAAGAATCCTCGAGGACTTGGACTCCGTGTGAATACCGAAATCCCATGTGATATGAATGATCAGACCACACCACCATCAGTCACCATCCAGCCTATTACACCCTAGAACCCGCCGGTCACAGGTACCGTGCCTCCCTTATCTCAGAACCCACCCGCAGTGAGCGTCGCGCAACCCACCCCGTCGAATAATAATACTGCTAGCACCGCAAGTGCGGGTGCGCAGGCCATTCCAGTTCAGAATACCCAGCCACTGAATATTCCACAAAGTAGTATCCCTAGCACTATTCTGAGTACCTCCTTCACTTTTTTCGCTCGGAACCCCACACAGAATCCTAGCACTACTTAGGGTGCTATACAACCAGGAAGGAGAATGACAGATAGCGATATAAAACTGTCGATATTCAGAGGAACAGGTCTAGAAGACCCTAATCAGCATTGGTTTCTATGTGAATCCATATGGAGTGTAAAGCGAATTCAGGATGATGATATGAAGAGAGCGCAGCTCGTCACTACTTTCAGAGACAGAGCTTTGCATTGGTTTATGAAATTTTTGCAGACACAACCGAGAACTCTACAAGAAATTAAGGTTGCGCTCGTAGCAGAGTTTAAGAAACCAAAATCCAAATCCCATTGTATAACATAGCTGAAAGAAATTAAGCAGATACCTAATGAGATGGTCTGGGAATTTGACTAGATTTTTAAGACACTGCTGGGCCAAGTAACATTTGTTATAGCTATGCAACAGCATAAGGAATGGTTCATAGCTGCACTGTTGCCCCACATCATGAAACCATTGATGCAGTAGAAGGTGGCATCGTAGGCATAGGCCTTAGAAATTGCCATGAAGATGGAGGCTTTGCCGATCAGCGAGACTAGCTCTGGGATGTCTCCGATCCAAAACCAGTTGACCACCTTGACGTTAAAATTGCAAAGCATGAAGAATGGAAAGGAACCAAGATACGAACCGAGGCATGAGGTCTAGTGTACAGGGTGTAAGGGAGAAGGCCACACCAGAGAACATTACCCCTTATTTCAATATTATCTTAACAGTGATGCTCCAAACCCAATTAATCAGAACCAGGCGCCATGGTGTGAAATCTGTAGATCTAAAGGACACCGATTTGAGGACTTCTATCGAATACATAAATACATAAAAACACCAAAAAACTTATATTGCAATTTCTGTAAATCAGTTTGACATGATGAATCCAACTGTCGCGCATATGAGCTCATGAATGAAAGAAAGCGCGATATGGAAGCAATGCGAGGTGCTGGAATGTACCATGTCCAAGAAGAAAATCAGCCAAAACAAGACAACACCCACTATGATCAGGGCGGATATAGAGGCCGTGGTGGTGGATACCGCAGAAGAGGAAGAAATGCTAGCCCGGCGTAGGGGAGAGGCCGAGTTCAGGTAATCTGCTATAACTGTGGTCAGCCAGGTCATGTATCCAGAGATTGTGTAAATCCATGCAGTACGTGCAATTATTGTAAATCATTTGAGCATGTTATTGAAGATTGACCCATGCTAGAGGTATAAATGCAGAAGTGCAGAAGGACAAAACCACCGAATCCTAGCATTCAATCGATTGCAACAAAGAGAAGACCTGCGGCATTGGTTGTGGAGCTTGAACTCCAGATTCAGAGACATTATTATTCAGCCGTGTTTGTACCCCAGTTTTATATGATATGTAGGTGGACTGTACACTCACCCCAGCAGGGGGGTGTGGGGGGGCATCGCCCCCCCCACGGGGTTTCAGGGGGGACCATCCCCCCTGGCTGGGGGGTCCAGGGGTGAAGCCCTCGAAGGAAATTTTTGGGGTTGTTTTATAGGCCCATGGTTTTTGGGTATCCCGTGGTATTTTTCCATTGTATTTCCCCTATAAAAGAAAGACATTGCAATACGGCTAGGGTTGATGTATTAGGTTTTATGCATTGTAAAGATCTCTGATATCAAAAGAGAGATAGTGAAATAGTGAAGAGGAAGTGCAACGGTTGCGCTGCGGGTTGTATCCCTTCACTTTGTTGGAAGGAATAATAATAAGGGTTGGCAACTTCAGTGTGGACATAGCCCAAGTTGGGGTGAACCACGATATATCTGTGTCTCTCTTGTAATGTGTGTGTGATTATATTTGGATTTCTGTTTATTGTTATTGCTCTGTGATCCTGTTTTTCTAACATGCAGATCCCAGTATCAACGTAGTAACGCACAGTGGTGCTACGGCAGGAAAAGATGGAGGAGGAGATGCTTTGACTTCAAGGGGTTTTTAGACTAAGAAGACACCCCTTGAGACGACATGGATAAGGAAAGCTACTGGGAAAACACCTTCTTTCGACCTAAAGAAGAACAAAGATGCATTTACAGAAGTGCAGGATATCCTCAAAGAATCGGCACCTAGATCGCCAAGGATTCCACTGCCTAGTGAAATACTGCATGTAGAAGACATGCCGGCTGCTTATGATAGAACCAATGCTGCAGCAGAGACATGTACCTCTGTTGCGCAATTCCTCAGGAGCTGCATGAAGTTGCTGAAGAGCCTGAATGCTATAGCGGAATTGCAAAAGGTGATAGACTAGTATGAGCCGCGCAATGAAGATGCCACTACTGATAGCGCAGTTCATCACATCAAGAAACATAAGAGAACAGGCTGAGAAATGAGACTTAGTGCGTAGATAAAAGATTATGAAATGGATGAGATCATCCTCGATTTGGGATCAGAGGTAAATGTCTTAACAAAGAAGACATGGCAGCAGATGGGGTGACCAAAGCTACAATGGTCACCTATACAGCTAAGAATGGCCAATCAGGAGAAAGTTATACCTTTTGGGCAGTTGGCCAATGTAGTTGTCGACATTGATGGAGTACAGAGTCATGCAGATTTCAAGGTTATTGAGATTGTGGATGATAGTCAACCTTTTCCTGCACTGTTGGGAATTGACTGGGCTATCGACAACCTCGCAATCATAAACTTGAATACCAGGAAGATGATCTTTCAAGGAAAGCATCTCAGGGTCATTGCACCACTGGACACTACGGATGTAGACAAATACAGTGAGTCGATTGAGGAGGAATCTCGAGCTCAGGATTTGGACCTCCTGTACAAGATGACTGCGAACCAGGAGGATTACATTAATCCTACTGTGGATGGTACACTCAGCTGGAGATGCGGCAGTTCTTGCATTTCAGACTCGGATGCAGGATTGGAGAATTGGAAGAGTCGCATGCATGAAGTATCTACGAGAAGATGCGTGCAGGTTACGAAATCACTACACTAGATTGGAATGAAGGTAAGACCAATCCCCTCATATGATGGTTCTTCTAATGTTTATTGTTTTATCAAAGAATATACTGCAGTAGTTGCAGATGAATTCCTTGTATCGGCATTGGACATGGCACTACGCGAAACACCTTCCAGATGGTGGGCCGTGCATAAGCAGACACTAACTACATGGGATCAGTGCAAAATTAAGATGCAAATAAGGTTTGCGGAGAAGGTTACACTGTATTTTGAAAACTATAATGGATAGACGGACCCAAAGAACCACATTGAAGCCTGTTCACAAGCTTGGGTGGAAAGGCCACAGACAGAATGGGTGTGTGTGTTTGTGCACACACTGGAAGAATTAATTCCAAAGAAGTGGTACCTAGATACAGAGTTGCGCAGTGGAACAACAGATTGGTCTTCCCTAACAATGAGTTTCCAGACAGATTTCAGCTTTGAAGATGAACATCTGAGTATCAATGATGCATTGTAGGTTATTAAGGAAAGAATATTTAGATCGGACTGTACACAGGGAAACATGACACTAGAAGAATTCTTTGGACCAGATAACATACCTACAAGTAGAGAGCCAGAATGGGAGGAGCAACTAGATCATGCTCTTGATTTTTACAAACTCACTGAAGAATCCAAGGAAAAAGAAGACAGTGATGAGGAGGACCCGCACAACATAAAGATACCTGAATCAGAGGGAGCACGCGAGGTAGAAGGACCTCCATTGGAAATTCTAGATATGAGTGGGCCAGTGAAAACAAGAAAAGTGAACATTGGCACCAGCGAAGAGCCAAATCTCGCAGCTATCGGAGACTATTGGGATGAAGACACAGTTGAAGAGGTCGCTGGCATACTACAGGAGTATCGCGAACTATTCTCGACAAAGTTCACAGAGATGAAAGGTATTCTGGGAGACTTAGGAGTGATGAAAATTCCTCTTAAGCCTAGCGTGAAGCCTATGAAGCAAAGACCCTATAGACTCATTGCGCGCTATAAAGAACAAGTTAAAGCAGAACTCGATAAAATGCTCGATGCAGGAATCATTGAGCCAGTTGAAGAATCTAAGTGGATAAGCCCGATGGTTATCCAGGATAAGAAAACAAAGGGTGAGATCAGGATCTATGTGGATCTTAGAAAGCTCAATGATGCTTCAATGCACGACCCATTTCCCACTCCTTTCATAGATGAAGTGCTTGATAACGTTGGAGGGAATGAGGCGTATTCTTTTACCGATGGATTCTCTGGATACCATCAAATCAGGATTGATCTCGCGGACAGGCACAAGGCTACTTTTGCTACAGAATGGGGGTCATTTCAGTACACAGTGATGCCTTTTGGGTTGAAGAAATCACCGGCCATCTTTTCTAGAGTGGTAGTCGCAGCATTTAAAGATTTTATACATAAGTTTTTGGAGGTTTATTTTGATGATTGGACCATTTTCAGTTTACTAAAGAACCATGCCGCGAACCTCAGAATGATGCTGGAAAAGTGCAGACAGCATCAGATTTCATTAAATCTGAAGAAATGTGTTTTCTGTGTTCCTTATGGAATTTTGTTGGGACGCATTGGGTGCAAACAGCGCTTGATGGTTGATCCGACGAAGATCGCAGTCATTGTAAACTTGCCTACACCAAATTCAGTCAAGCAGTTGCGCACTACGTTGGGGCATACCGGTTATTATAGGAAGTTCATAAAGGGGTATGCGTAGATAACCGCAGCTATGGAGAAGCTACCCAAGAAGGATGTATCGTTCATTTGGAACGCAGAGTGTAAAAAAGGTTTCAACACCTTGAAAGAGAAGATGGTCACTGCGCCAATCCTAGTTTTTCCGGACTGGGAAAGGCCATTTCATGTACATGTTGATGCATCATGCATTGCATTGGGAGTTGTTTTAGCACAGACAGGAGAGGGGGGTATTGACCATCCCATTGCTTTTTCGAGCAGGAAGCTTTCATTTGCAGAAAAGAACTATACCACTACTGAGAGAGAAGGTCTTGCAATGGTCTACGCGTTGTAGAAGTTCAGACATTACTTGCTGGGTGCACACTTTTCTATGTTTACTAACCATTTTGCACTGAAATACCTGGTCAATAAGCCAGTGTTAGGGGGGAGAATATGCAGATGGTTGTTACTCTTCTAGGAGTATGACTTTGAGATCATTGTTAAGCCAGGAAGGTTGAATTTAGGACCTGATTATCTATCAAGGATTGAGTCAAGAGAGGAACCTACAAACCTGGAAGACAATCTTCCTGATGTGCAGTTGTTCGCTATACAAGTTGTCGATGATTACTATAAGGACATCATTGATTTCTTAACTATAGGGTTGGCTCCTCAAGAGTTCACTACACCACAGAAGAAGCTGGTAATGCGCGCAGTAGACTTCACTATCATCGCACGTAAGCTATACAAGCTGGGACCAAATGAAGTACTGCGCAGATGTGTATTAGAGCATGAGAAACTATTCATATTAGCTGATGCACACTCAGGAGTTGCAGGAGGCCACTGCGCAGGGAGAGCCACTGTGTAGAAGATATTGTGCCTAGGTCTATGGTGGCCTACTATTCATAAAAACATGAAGGAACATTGCTAGAACTGTGATGTTTTGTCAAAGAATGGGAAAGCCATCACACAGAGATTAAATGCCATTAAATCCACAGCTGGCATTGCAGGCCTTTGAGAAACGGGCCATTGATTTTGTGGGTCCTATCAACCCACCAGGGAAAAGAACTGGTGCGCGGTACATCATTACTGGTACCGATTAGCTCACCAGATGGGCAGAAGCGAAGCCAGTGAAAGATTGTAGTGCAGCTACATCAGCAGAGTTCATTTTTTAAAATATCCTAACAAGGTTTGGATGTCCGAATATTTTGATGAGTGACCAGGGTACTCATTTTTTGAATAGAACCATTGAAACTTTGACCGAAGAGTTCCATGTTCATCATCAGAGCAGTATGCCTTATCATCCACAGGTGAATGGGACTGTTGAAGCATTTAATAAAGTACTGGAGAATGTGCTCACTAAGGTATGCAATGTGAACAGGGATGACTGGGACCTATGCATTCCCGTAGTCTGATGGGAATATAGGACTACATGCAAGAAGTTGACAGGCCACACACCATTTAGGTTGGCTTATGAACAGGAAGCAATAATGCCGATGGAATATATTTTTGCCATCTTGGGAATCGCTGAATTTATAGGCATGGAAGATCGCGATGCGCTAGAAGAAATACTTCTACACTTGGTTGTTCTGGAACAAGATCGCTTCATCGCAGGCTTTCACCAATAAGTGCAGAAAGATAGAGAAAAAGCATGGCATGATCATCACATCAAGAACAAGTCCTTTCAGGTAGGTGATCTAGTCCTCCTGTATGATAGCAAGTTCATGTTCCTGGAAAGTTTAAGATGCATTGGCTTGGTCCATATACTGTTATACATGTTACTAATGGTGGTGCAGTTTAGTTAGCCACATTAGCAGGAGATAACTTACATGGTTTAATCAATGGAAGCAGACTAAAATCCTATCGGGATAGTCTTGCTTCGTAGACTCTATGATGTTCAGAATGTAGAAAATTTCTAAGTGCCAAGCACAGTTTAAATTGGGCACTAGAAAGCTGAAGGATATGTATGCAATGTATGATAGAGAAGTGTATATACCATGCGGCACTGTTAAAATGTATTGCTGTAAAAAAAAAAAATGGTACAACGCAGTTGCGAAGTCCAAAAGGGAAACTGTGATGATCTAGATAAGGCAGAGACTTGGCTCAGAAGTCAGAGATCAGGCATCATGAATAATCTGCGTAGGATCCAGAATGACCTGTCGTGCATTTCAACGCAACACTCAAGAAAAATAGTCGTTACAGTGTCGGTCGGAAAAATAGTCGTTATATAGCCGTTGCCAGCTACCGCTTGGGCATTTAATGCACAAATATCCATTCTGAGCATATTTTTGAAAGAAAGGACTGAAGGATCCACTCGATCTGGCCAATGGATACCACATTTAATGCTCAGATAGCCATTGAGGGGCACAGAGAAGGGTCTATTGCGCCTATAAGTAATGTCGCATTCAGACTCGCGGGAGTTACCGAGCACTTTGAATTTTCCTGTGTATACTGCTTTGCAAGTTATTGTTGGTAAGCTAGCTGAAGCACTGAGAGTTTTAGCCAGTGAATGTCTGAGTGGAATTCCATTGAAGAAGAATTTACCATCCCGGAAACTATGAATATTTTTCAATTCGGAGGGATTGAAGGGTTAATGAGAACCCCATCCAAGAAGGGCATCTTAGAACAAGGTCAAGCATCCAAAAGATCGCCAAGGCACGCCGATCCAATGATGCAAGATAAGGGAAAGAATCCAGTTGCTCCTAGAATGAAGGTACCAAAGATGGGTTCCACAGGGCAGAAGATGCCAGTAGCTGATAAAGAGATACCCTTGACTATGACACCGGATTATATTTCACCACGTGCACTGGATGCACCAATTTTTAAGTTGATGAAGAATGCGAAATATGATATCCCACTGTCACCGATGTCAAAGCATGTAGAGGTAGATAAGAATCTCCTGGGGAAGATTCCAGAATGCAAGTGGGAGGATTATGATCTCCTAGAGATATAGAAGGACGAGCCCAATGACCCGAAATTTCCACAGTTCCAGCCTGACCAGTACATGTGGTGGAAGAAGGATGCATAGGGAGAGCTTAATTTGGTAGCAGAGAGTTGGCTATTTGGTGTAGTCCCATCGGGGCTGCTCAATATGCTTAGACTTCCCCACTTTGACAGGTCACTGGAGTTAAATGTAATGGCGCGCACACTGATGGCACGCATTCACCATGGCTACTTGTGGCTTGACTGCAATGTAGACCTAAACATTGATATTATCCACCATATCATTGGACTAAGTAAAAGGGGAAAAGATCCCAAGATATTCTTCCAAGGCAAGAGCAAGGAGAGAGAAGCCATAGCAAAGATGAAGAAGACCTTGATTGTCGTCAAGGGAAAGAGGGGATTTCAGACTGAGGACATTGAAGATAGGGAAATGAAGTTTGTCACCCAGCTATTGGATGGTAAAATCTTACAAAAATGCAGGTCGCTGGAGGTAAGTGCCAGCCCAGTACTTCTTGGCACTGTAGTCGCGGAAGGAGAACAATTCAACTGGTCTCAGTATTTACTAAATGAGTTCATGGAGGAACTCAATGAGACATAGGTCAATGGTGGAAATTTCCACTATACTTGGCTCATAGTGTTGACTGGCTTCGTCGGATGGAAAGAACCGAAGGACTATGTCAGTGTAACCATTGCTTCTAAGGAATGTAGGGGGGCATATTTTTCAAACCTCTAGGAAAATCTGAATTCGCAGAGGTGACAGCTGGGGTTTTCTACCAATATTATAACCATTTGCATGATGCAATTACAGTCACCCCCGGATAACGAAGTAGGTAACTAGTAAATACATTCGCATTATTGATTTTTATGCTGACATGTGGAGTATCCATACTGCAGCGAAAGCATAGAAGAAGAAGACAGATTGGTTCGCGGGGAACTACCACATGTATGACGAGGATATTGATAATATCATGAAAGAATGGCCCGCCGAGTTCTGTGTGGAATTTGTAGACATCCCCAGCGACTCCGAGGAAGACGAGCTGATTCCAGCTGCATGTCTGATCACCGAAGAAAAAGAGACAGGAAAAATAAAAGAGGCCCCAAGACCTGGCAGAAAAAGGAACCATGAAAGAAATAGAAAGCAAACAAGAGCTAGTCAGATGCAGTACTCCATGATGAGGACTAGGATACAATTGTGGCGAAAGTCATGGAGTCGATGGAAGAGTTGTTGACTTATAAGGAAAAGAAGGACAAGGTAATTCAGGAAGGCCTAAAGAAGAACTTGACTACGCTATAGGGAATTACGGAAAAGATCAAAGAAGTGCACAAAAGATTACCCCTACTGCAGGACTCAGAGTCTAAAGGGAAGTCAGGGGGGACTTCACAGCAGAAGGAACCGTAGTTGACCATGACTGTGCCCGCGAAGTCTCATATAGTCCATTTGGATCCATTGACAATAATCCTACCACTGCCAGAGCAAGAAATATTGAACATAAAGGATGAAGAGCCCGTGGAGTTGGATCTTGAGAATATAGCACTGCTCGGCCTACATTATTTACATTTGCAGTGCGTCGAGGAGATGCATGAAAGAACAACTGACGTGCTTAAAGGACAAGCTGAGATGCAAGCAGCTAACAGAAAGTTAGAGGAAGCTAGCTCGTAGAGAGCTATTTAGCTGCAGGATGAACATGATCGTCGGCTAAGGCTTGAAGCCATGATCACTGCGGTCGCAGATGGCATAGATGAACTTGAAGTACAATCAGAACTAGTCGATACTATTGTGAAGATTGGTGAGATGGTGGAATCTCTTAATTCATAGGTGCAGGACATGGAGGTCCTCCATGAAGCAGATATTTCTGCTTTGAAGGTGCAGATTAATCCCCAGACCCCACCAGATCAGCAGCAACTGAGAGCAAAAGAGGTGAAGTTCGTAGCAGAAAGTATCGCTGCAGAAGTGGCTAAGTGCCAGAGTTTGTTGGAAGCAGCATCGAAGGCATTCACTGCCCTCGAAGAAGAACTAGGATTGCTGGAAGTGAAGAATGTAGTGAAGGATAAGAAAGCTGCGCTAGAGAAGTTAGACACGGGAGTAAAATCTCTGCTGCCAAGAGATAGGCTGCAGAAGTACAGAGAGATTGGCGTGCTGAAGAGAGAAGTGAAAGCCTTAAGAGACAAAGAGGCCGAAATCAGAGACAAGACGCAGGCATTGCTGGAGGATGCCAATTCGATCTCGTAGGAGATCGAAGAAAAGCTAAAGGTACTATGTGAGAATCAAGACCAAGTTGAAAGTCAGGTGGATGAGTAAATCACACCTGACATGCTGGAAACAGTTTAGAAAGTTGAGAAGGACACAAAGAATGCAGTCAAGAAGTTGATTGCGATTTACAATGAGTTTGCTACGAAGGTAGCTCCGCAGGTGGTGGAACAACTTGGAGGAACTGAAGCTGCAGGTGACTCGGGGACGAGCCACATGTGAGTGTTAGGGGCCTGTTGGGCCTGGCCCATGTGGGGCATTTTTGAGTAAGTAATTTTGGAGCTATGAAGCTGAACACAGTTCAGCTAAAAGTACTTTTTTTGTAAAAGTTTTGGGATGCTGCAAAGTTGCGCACAACACATTATCGGAGGAGCTGCGAAGATGGGTGTTGCGAGGAGGCAGTGCTGCGAAGTGTCTAGTCTATGGAGATCCAGTAGGGCAGAGTGTTGGATAGAGGATTGGCACTTGTTTCGGTTAGACCATTGGTGATCTACTTTTGGAAAAGATACTCCAGGAATGCCAAGCGGTGGGTAGGAGCAAATCAGGAAGAAAGCGACTCGCCACACACACGAAAGATACCACTACCTACCCTCCAGTGTTTCGTGCTCCTCCCAAATGCTCGCTGTGTGACGAGTTGGGCCATGCGACCCACCAATGCCCACAGTTACCCGCATTGCAGAAGCACATGCAAATGCTCGATGACGATCCTAACATCCCAACTGTCGAACTAAACCCTACTCCTAAGCCTAAAGATAAGTCCCTACGTACCAACCACTCCTGCGCCATCTGCGGTATTTACGGGCACTATTCACATCATTGTCCCGATCTCCCGGATTACAGAGCGGCTCTCTATGAGATGAACAATCTGGATCTTGAGACGGCACCACCTACCATTGAGGAAATCTACCCCCCAGACTCTTCACCTTTCGGAGAGGTTAATACCATCTATATGATCTCTTCAACCACTACCCCTTCGTCAACCGATTTGACGACGCAGATGTTCCGTACTGATGAGGAGATTCTTGAGGCCCTTACTGCCCCGGATTATCCTTGGGATGATATGCACCACCGTTCCTATTTCATCCCAGACGAATCCTCCTCTAGCACCGCTAACCAATTCACGGTTGAATCCAAAGACTTCCTCCTCACCAAGGTTGACTGGTTCAAGGACCCTATTCCTGCTCCTGATGCCTTCGAGGAAGGTAACATGGCCAACATCTCACCTGTCATCCAAGTTGATATCGCTGCCCCAGGACGTGCCCCTGAACTCATCACTTTAGGAGCATTCTGCAGTAAACAAGAGATTGAGGACTACATAAACCTTTTCCGAGAATTCCATGATGTCTTTGCCTGGTCCTATACCGAACTGCCCGGGCTTGACCCCACCATTATAGAACACCACCTTGACACCTCTGAGTCAAGGGGCATAGTAGATTACCTCGACCCTGGGATAGGGGGCATGATCAATCCTTTTGAATCTTCCCCATCACATCTATCTCAGCATGTCAATGGACCCATCGTTCAAACCAACACATATGTGATCCACAATCACAAACCCTATGCACATAGCATGGGGGCAGGTCATTAACCCTGCTCACTTTTTCACATGAGTGATCTCAACCATTTTTGAGGTCACATATCACTTGTATATTTGATTTGATTTGATACACATAGTTCTTTCCTTTGACCATTTCGGAGTCCTTATGACCTCCGTTTTTCGCACCATTTGCACTGTCGAATTCATTTTTCCGTGCCCGTGATGATGCTTGAGATCATTTCTCGCTCTCACCAGGACCAATATCAACATTGTGTCCAGACACCACTAGTCACCTCGGTTTGCGTGCCACATCGGCCGTTCTCCGTGTTTCACATGTTTTATATCATCGGATTCATTTTTCCGAGCTGGTGATGATGCTTGAGATCATTTCTCGCTCTCACCTCCAGATTTTCTGGGCATTTTTTCAAAATGCCCCCGTCACCTCGGTTTACGTGCCACATCGACCGTTACCCATTTTTGACGTCCTTTATATCGCCGGATTCATTTTTCCGAGCTCGTGATGATGCTTGAGATCATTTCTCGCTCTCACTTGGTACAATGTCAACATTATGTCCCGACACCTTGCTGCTTCGGTTTGCGTGCCACATCGGCCGCTATCGAATTGTTCCACATTTTTACATGAGCCATTCACTCCTGTCATACTGCAAATGTTTCGTTATTTTTCCACCATTTCATCTACCCCGCAAGGAGTCCCACCAGTGTTCCCCACCTACCCTCGTTCTTGGTCACCATTAATCTGCCTTGATCGGACACTTCCTCCTTGCCTGGCCATTCCTTTTGTTCGGTATAATTTTATCCCTTTTTCGGGCCGGACAAGTCCTTCACGAAAAAGGCACTTAGGGAGTTTCCGTTAAGCTCTTTTCTGACTCCTAAAAGAATGAAAAGATCGCCGAGCAATCTTGCTTCCTTTCATGCTCGCTAAAGTATCTGAAAGGGCGTCTATCTGGTATAAGTTTACCCCTTTTCCGGACCTGGTAGACTAATTACGAAAAAGGAATACTCTAGTCACACCGGCTAGAATAGTTCTTCATTGCATCCTTTTATGCTTGTTTGGGCCTTGGAGACTAAATCTACGAAAAAGAAACCCCCTGGAGTCTTCTTACTTGCTTTCAGACTCTCTAAAATTGAAAGCAACCACGAGCATGAACTGTCCTGGGCTCGTAAAATCCACACGACAGTACCATTCCATTACTTCAGAGTCTTCTTATTTGCTTTCAGACTCCTTAAAATTGAAAGCAACCACGAGCATGAACTGTCCTGGGCTCGTAAAATCCACACGACAGTACCATTTTACACACACTTCTTCTAGTTCCTTAACCCATGAAGAAGTTTTCCCCCATGCCTCTTGGCACTTTGATCTATCATCTCGGCAGCACCCCCAATCAGGTCGCCTTTGTTCAGAGTATTCTGCAGTCTCCTGCCATTTTACCCCAGCTTGAGTCTCCCTCAGACCAATCATCTCCCTTGATCCAATACAGCTATGATCCCTCTCCCCTTAGTCAGTTTCATATGCTGCCAGATCATTCCCATTATCACACTCTGAACAAAGGAAGTTTGAGTCCACCCACTCTACTTGCCCAGTTGTCCCTCCACAGTTTGTCAATCATGCCATCAGCATTATCACATTTCGGTTGTTTACCTCGCGCTCCTGTCAAGGAAACATCATTGCCTTGATAGTTGCAGGTCTCCCTCTGTCGACGACAGCTCCTCTATTCCAGAGGATAGGCCCAGAGGTCCCTACGCCTTGGACTTATCACCATCTGTGGTAAGTGCCTACGGATCATTCTGAGAGGAGACATCATTGCCTCTCCGAGTGGTTGTTCCTCACATGCTCGACTTCAGCACCTTGATCGCATCGTTGAGGATCGCGTAGGATTATATCCCATCAGTTTTTAGTCGAAGACCCCGGATTTCCCCCGACTCTAGCACATTGGTGAGTCACTTTGGAACGACCAGTTATATGTTCCCGTGGATGTCCGGGCTGCGTTGGCGTTTGTATTCGGAAGCCATCCAGTTCTATGCTTCCTTGAGTACCTAGTTTTCAGTCCCAGATCAGTTCTAGTTCAGTGTACCATGGAGAGTTTGACCCCAGTCACTATGATCCAGCAGCTCATCAGTTCCTTTGGTACCACACTCAGTAGCACTGTTGATTGTTCCAGTGCACCAGTTCTGCAGTTCACACATGATCCGATCAGGAGTATATCCCAGATTTGTGTCCCCTCTGGACTCTTATGATGTACACAGTGGTCATGTATCTTACAGGTCCCCCTTTTCAGGCCTTACAGTTATGTTTATGTATCTTGATACGAGCATGGGTATGCCAGCCTTGTCCATATATTGAGATTATTCCTCAGTCAGTATTTGAGGTCATGTATATTTCAGGTCCCCATTTTTTGGACCCCATTGTTGTTATTATGTTATATCCTGATACGAGCATGGGAATGCCCGCCTCGTCCATATGATCAGATGGTTCCTCATCCATTATTGAGGTTATGTACTTCTAGTTCTTGCAGTTGTTCGGGATCGTTGTTCCGGGCTTCAGTTTGTTTCTTCTCTTCTCTCCATATCCCAGGAAAACCATTCATGACTTATGATGTCCATCGGCCATACGATGAGCTCCTGACCTCGCACATCAGGGGGCAATCTGTTAACACCCAAAAAGTGTTCACTACCTCATCTACCACATTATATGGCTCATTTGTCCATTTTCCTACCATATTTCCCTTAAAATCCCAAAAAATCCCATTAAAAAGCCTCCAAAAGGCCTAAAATGCCTCCAAAAGGCCACAAAACCCTCAAAATAGCCTAAAAAAGGCTAAAAAACCCCCTTTTCCTCCAAAAATAGCAAAAATCCCCTAAAAAGGGAATAAAAAATACAAAATAATGAGGAAAAGGAGGAAAAAACCCTATACAGCTGCTCAAAACCATGTGTTTCCCAAAACCATGGGTCAGCTCTCCACCACCAAAAAATTATAAATAGGTGATGGAGATCCATTATTCCATATCCACAATCACAAGCACCCTTACTCTGCCAAAATCTCTCTCGAAACCCTAGTTCACCTTTGAACTATTTTCACCTTGAGAGCCACCTTTGGCCCATCCCCAATATTGGAGAAGGAGAAAGGAGCATATTGAAGCTTGGAGCATCCTCTTGGACACTGCAAAGGGCTTCATCAAACCTTGACACTCAAGGTAACATTAATAGTAAAAGTCATTCTTTTCATTTGATGTTTATGTTTCATGCTTGTTTTGAAATTAATTTAATTGTTGTGTTAGCTTAAATAATTTACATTTACTGAACTGCTACTAAGGAGTCCATTCTCCTTAGTAGGTGCTCATTGGCACAAGCTAGGGGTAAAACCCTAGCTACAACGTTAGAGGAAGAATGGCTCACAAAAAGTGACCTATTGGCACACATGTGACAGGAAGGCCGATAGCGATGTGGGCATGTGCAAAGGGCATGCCACGATGGAAGATTCACTTCCAGGCACCAGCTAGCTCGATGAGCTGGAAACTGTAACTGTTTTGTAAAATCTAAGGGTTTTTGGCCTGCGGAATGTAAATACATGACCTACGGGAATGATCTATAAGTAAGGCATGATTTTGTAAGGGAAGGGTTACTCTTCATTTTGGTCACTACTGAATATCGTAGAATCTTAAGCTTGAAAGCCATTGTAAAGGCTCTGCAGCTGAGTGCGCAGAGACCTATCTGAGAGACAAGAGAGTCTGCAGCTGAGTGCGCAGACTAAGAACGGTTGTACCCTTCACAAAAGATAAATATTAGCAACCGTTCTTGTGGACGTAGCCTCCATCCGGGGGGTGAACCACGTTAAATTCTATGTTGTGTGATTGTTTGTGTTTGCAACTATTCATTTGCTTAGTATGGAGGCTTATACTGCAGGTTGTCTGTTATGTGATTGCTTTTATATGTATTCGCCATATGAAGGTGGGAATAATATGTTAGGTAATACATGTGTGGATGGATGTAGAGTCATCAACACTTCTAAGTATTTGAATGTATGAATCTGTTGGATAATCACATAGTTAAGCACTTGATTTGAGCGTAGCATTGGAGCCGCAGTATTGTGTATATCATTCATTTATATGCACCATAAAGATAATAAACTAAGTATTGTGTGAATGCCCTGTATTCTAGGTCTGTGGATGTATTGATTGTGGAATAAACACAAGTGTATGTAGAGTTGGGTCAAGCAACTCTACCGCACAGGAGGTGCGCAGTATCGTATATTTCATTTACTTGCTACTATTATAGGGTTAAATATTTAAGAAAGTAGATGAGTGGTTAATAATCAGTGAAGTATTCTTTATTTGTTGAGTCTTGAAGGGGAAGTGTATAAGTCAATTGTGTTGTCCTGTTACTTGCATTTCACCTGCACCTTGCAGTCAGTGGATGCGCTTGTTGCGAAGAAGATAGCTTGTAGGAAGTGCGGACCGCAATGTAGTCTATCGTCGCGCAGTCCTTGGCTCGCAGCGCAAGTTTGGTAGTTCGTTGCGCAGTAGTCTTGTCAAATCACTCACATCACTAGGTTGTGGAAACTTGATTCTGCAACCACCCCGTCAATTTCTCCTCGGGTGAGACCTCAGGTTGTTCGCAATCTGTTGCCGAAAGGGCCGGTGAATAAGGGTTTTGTTGGTTCCTTGAACCGTGAAGTACCTGGGTCTACATTGGAAAACCTCTAGCTCAGTTATATAATCCAACAAAGATAATCCTTTATATCACTAAGAATCACTTTATGTTTACATGATTAGTTACTTGCATTAATATTAAGTAGAACTCTTGCATCTAGTGCTAAAAGAGAAATTCGCGTTGTAAATTAAAATTGCTTAAGTTATTATGAGGAACTTCTTGAGTTAATATATTACATGCTTATTGAGTGAAAAGGTTGCAGTATATAATTATGGTTTGTATAGAAGTTAAAATATAATTCCATATGTTAAAATAAAACATCCATCATCCTACGTGTTTACATATTACATAGAAGATAGAAAAATTGGTTCAGGTCATACTACCGTGTAGACAATATTTTATTCCTTTTGGAATAACATTATGTAGAGAGAAAGTCTTGATTTTATGTTTGTGATTTCAGTTGTATAGCTTAGAGTGGTTGGAATTATTTTCAAAAAAAAAAGAAAAAAGAGAAGAGAATATATATCTAAAATCTAAATACTAACTTTTAGTTAATAAATTAGACCCATGACATGTCACTAGCAATGGCTCTCTACATAAACAAATTTCTTCTTACTCAACAACCTTCGGACAAATTCCTTCTAATTTTACAAACTCCAAGAACCCGAAATTTTGCATTTGTCCAAGCATATCAAGTAATCTCTCATATTTTTCCAATTGGCTATCACTCATATGTTTCGAACATACCAAATTTCAAAATATGAATACTCTAAATGAAGAGAGTGTGTTGAAGCATGAGTCTTGCCCTCTTGTTTTCCTATAGCTTTTATTTATTAATAGGTTTCATCTTCAGAAATAACTTCAGATTGCTCTGCTTCTTCCATTGTTACAAGTTCAATACACTAAGCTCTTTGGAGGAATTATCTAGTATAGGATGATGGCACAATATTCTCTATACTTATTTCTTTCAATGAATCACCACTTAAATCAACAAACGTTTTAGTAGTGCCTCCAAGCTATGCTGTTTGAGTTTTAATGATTGTTGCCAACATACTACACATTTTTATTGCTAATTTGGAGTTTATTAGTGTGTTGTCTAGGATGAATTAAAGTATGAAAGAAAACTTCCCATTTACGCCATTAATCTCCCTTCTCTTCCTCTTGAGGGCTTCCCTAAAATTTGAGTCATTCAGTGTTACTATTTGTTGTTCCATTCACTATTCGCACCAATTGTTTGATGTAATGCCCCTAGAATGACTATAGACTTTAAGGGCACTTGTCGAGTGACCCGGATGAACAGACCTCAATAAAGAGGCCCTTCGAGTTAGGATGTGTCTTAATAATTGAGAATCACTTGATGATGTGCATGACGACAATCGATAAATGAATGAATGAACTAAATGACATGTGTGGAGCTGGATAGTTGATTTAAATGAATAATTGAATGTTGCTTAATGATTATCTTTCATTGTGAAAATTGTGTTATGTGTACATGAATATGATGCTTAAACGATTAGCTGTATGATGAATTATGTGATGAAAATGAAAGAAGTACATATTGACGTAATGCCTTACTGATTAATGGAATGTATGATGTTTTGAGTAAACTGTAATTGCTTAACGATTAATGGGTTTAGGAAATGAATTATGATGAATGAGGACATGACTATTAATATGTCCTTTTGAGAATGTGTATAGCGACAGGTGAAACGGTTCACCGACGGACACACAAAGGAATTAAAGGGTCGTAGAGTACGGATAAATCACACACGGAAGGACGACGATGGTGTCGACTTCCAACAGAATTCCATGCACGAGTAAAGAAGCACTGGTCCGCTTACTCAGGGGAAGAGTGAGGTCGTGCGAGTGGACCATGACGGAGTTGGTCACATGCGAGTTGGGGGGCCCGCAGTAAGAACATACTTACTCCTAAGCGCCACTAGTATCCAATAGTGTGTAGATGATGGATTGAAGATAACGAATCCTAAATCCCTACATGAAGTTCCCACAATTCAAACGAAAAGATATCGGCAGAAGGACACGATGATGTGGTACCTTGCTGAGAAACAGAATTAATGGATGCAAGGACCCAACGATGTGGTACCTTGCCGAGAAATGGAAATAACGGATGCAAGGACCTGGTGATGTAAATAGTTCGACGGAAATAACTACTATAGTTAGTAGTTATAGGTTAACATTGTATTTTTTTTTAAAACTAGAGTAGGGTTTTGAAATGGAATGTCGAACTAATGTCAAAGTGATGTAGCAGTTAGAAGTTAATTGTTGTAAAAAAAAGAAAAAGAAAAAGAAAATAAAAATTATTGTATCAAGATATAACTGTGTTTGAGTTAGGGAGAGAGAAAAATATATATAAGTTTTGTTTATAGAATTGATATCATGCAGGTGAAGAAAATATAAAAATATCTTATCATAATATATAAATGTGTATGAATTAGGAAAAAGAAGAAGTACAAATAAGTTTTGTTCATAAAATGGTTATCATGAAAATGGAGAACATAAAATTCTTAGTTGTGTTTAGAGTTATGAACGAAAGAGATTATGTATATACTTGGTAATGACTTGATGGTGTGGAGGCATGAGAAATTATGTTATAACCCAAGGAACATGAAGGTTTCCAATGGAAGGCCTTGAGTAGGATCATGTTCGTAAATGAATGGGAATGCCATCAAGAAGAAAGATATCAATCATACTTATTATGTAATCGATTTATATGTATTGATTGAAGTGCATTAGAAAGGAATTTTATTTTGGTTATGTGCTGCAAGAGAAATGATGGAGAAAATTAATAATGTATGAGGTTAGGGTGTTTATTAATAGGATAAAATGTTATATGTGCACATGTATGCTATGCAATTATATTTATGAGTATGTATTACAGTGGTTTAGAAGAAATGTAATATATATAGACATAAAGGAGGGGGAATGTAAGTATTTAATTATAAGAAGTAAATAAGAATGACATGTAACTTGGAATATCTACCAAGGGGACATACATAAGCAAATATGATGAAAGGGTAATGATCTTCCTACTTCTAAATTAAATAATGACGATTAGAACTAAATGAACATTTATTAGGTGCATTAAAGGAAAATTTAAGTGGCAAAACACCAAGATGCTCAGATTGACGAAACTTTGACAGATTGTCGAGGGGGTGAAATTAACTTAGAAATTAGAAAACTAGATATCGATGCTACTAGCATAAGGAGTTGAGCCAAGAGAAACTAAATCCTAGAATGACAATGTTGTTAAAACAAAAGAAAGGATACAAAGCTTGATGTAACCATCACATGGTGTTGGAGAGTTATTAATTGGGAAGGTCCACCGAAAAACACCAAATGAAGATGATTTTAGTAAAAAAAAGCATGGAGATGATCAACACAATGAAATGAATGCAAGAAAGATAACTTTAGGACACAGTCAACCCTTGATGAAAATATGACTAGCCTGAGATGGAACTCTAAGAGGTTGAGAAAACACACGTGGTACGACTTGATGAGTCTGTCGACGTAGTCCTATGACAACGAAAATAATGAAATGAGATAAGGATGTGATAAGCTCATTGACTTGGACATGATGTTACTAATGAAAGAACTAAGAGTTAAATTTCAATATGTTTGACTAAGTCACTAAACTTCGACGACTCGAATCCTACCTTATTGAGAACCAACATTGCTAAAACAGTTAGAGGTATTTTGAAGTAGTCTTATGGAATTTGGTTTTTGGACAATTTGAGGGTCTCTCCTGATTTGTTAAAACCGTGATTATTTCTTACGAAATATTTTATGATGGTTACCTTCTTGTCTTGAAAGGAGGATAACCAAATAGATTTGAATCCTTGCTTGGATTTGTTTTGATAAAGTATTGGGTGGCCATTGACACAATGCAGCTTATTGATAATTTGGACAACGTAGACCTTCATGAATGAATAAAATATATATGAAATCTAATTGGGACTGACAATTATTGAATGTACTATCGGATTGATATTATACGAAATTACGATTGAGTTCTTAAGGATGTATTGGAACCATGTTGGAATAAAAAGAAAACTAATGATGAGAACCACTAGTGCTTAGGGCCTTGATTGTTGGAGAAAAATAGAAGAGAATAACAAGAATAGGAGAATAGGAAGTTAAAAGTTAAGCCTAGTGTCAGAAGTATGAGAACAAAATTTAATTTCGAGACGAAGTTCTATACAAGAGGGGGTGTATGTAATGCCCCTAGAATGATTGTGGACTTTGTCATGTCCCCTCCCTAGTGGCCTTAGTCACTACTTCGATACTCCCATCCCTAGGGGGTCTAAGTTGATTAATTAAATGAGAATTTAATTAATGGGGTATTTTTGAGGCAATTATACCTTAGTGGTTAATTAATTAATTAAATTCTAAAGTTTGAATTAATTCTAACTTTGTAATATTTTTATTAATAAATATTGGCAAGTGGTGATGATGTGGCTAGGAGGTCGAATTGGTGTCAAGTGGACCACTCTTGCCTTAGTGGAAAATCTCACGAAAATCAAGGAATCCAATGGAGGAAAGAAGGCAAGGAAAACAAATTAGAAACTGACAAAAGAAAACAGAAAAACTGGCAAAACTAGAAAAGAAGGAAAGTAAAGAAAATGGAAAGAATAGGAAAAGCAGACAGAATGAAAGTAGCAACTTCCAGAAAATCTCACTAAGACGCACTTGCCAAATTCAGTGAAGGAAGGCAAAGGAAAGAAAGTTTTCGAACCAAAGAGTTTTTATTCCTCTCAAGGAATGCGCCCTCCCTCATCCAAACGTGTGGGTGGATTGAGGATCAAGTCACTTCGACTATTTAAGCAAGTTTCCAACTTCATTTGAGAACTTTTGTCATTTGAAAATTTGTCTTGAGAGCTCTGTGCCTCTCTTGATTGAGTGATGTGCCTCAACAGTTTTTTTGGGAGATGTGCCCCAATACAGTGAGTAATATGCAGGTCTAGAAGATGTTATTTCATCCAATAACATTCATATCAGTCCATCATTGAAGATCCACAGTCAGCTTGAAGAGGGGATCACTTCTACAGTGAATTTACAGCTAGTTTTGGAGGAGAACCACCTGAAGAAGGAGATAGTAAACAATGAATGCACCCATGAACTTTAGAGATCCCAGGGCACCATTATTTTTAGATATCAGAATCTTCCATGTCCAGAGATCAACTTCATATCTGATCTCCATCTTCTTCTCCCACTTCTACATCTTTCTCAGCTAGATTTGGAGGCGTTTTCCATGGAGGAGAATGCTAGTTTGGTAGACATTCCCCAGTAAAGAACAAAAGATGAGTGTGTAGAAAATATCAGACATATAAACTATAGATGGTATGATAACAACTTTAGAGCAGAGCCACAGTAAACTTCCTACTTCTCGCCTTCATTCTCCATCAAATCTAATGAATATTTAGCATGTGAGGCACTGTAAGTTTGGAAGGAAGTTAGATCAATAAAAGAAGAGTTCTGATATATTTTTTTCAACCTGTAGCTGTTCATAATGTTATATCAGATCATTTAAATAATTCAGAACAAAGTGTGTGAATTATGGAGGTAGTTTAATGAATAAAATTGCAAGACTAGCTCGTTGGGTGATTTTTCTAGACTAGTTTTACCATTATAACTGCTAATTCAATTATGAGCATCACTTTGAATCCCTATTAGTTGTAGGAGGTTAATAAATTAGTATAAATTCCATATCAGTCCTTGTATTAAGAATTTGGAAGCATTTGACCTCATTTGGAAGAGCCTGTAATTTGACTAGCTCAATAGTCCACAGTGTGCATTTGGCCTCCCCATCACTCCAAACCTTTCCAAGTTCACCAATACATTATTACAGTGCATTATATAAGTTTAATTTACTGTTATACCTCTTCCATAAACTCTGATAACCCTTACCCAGTCTAGTAAGCATATGCTAGTGTGCCCAGGAAGCATTGGAGTAGACTTTAGCCTAGATGATGTTTGAAACATAAATGGTCCCCATACTTTGTGCTTAGGAATTTCTGCTCAAACCAAACTTAGTTGCTGCTGCACCTTATCCCATACAAATTCCATAACTTAATCTCATCCCCACCATTCTCACTCATTGTTTTAGTCCCCGTCACTTACATCCTGCTCAGCTCGAGAAATTGCAATAAAATTGACTAGTGAAATTTTATTAAAATTCTGAGTTGGAGATAATATCTTGGTCAAATCTTGGCTAGGATATTACAGAATTTAAGGGCACCTGTCGAGTGAACCAGCTGAACAAACCTCAATAAAGAGGCCCTTCGAGTTAGGATGTATCTTAATAATTGAGAATCACCTAATGATGTGCATGGCGACAATCGATAAATGAATTAATGAACTAAATGATGTGTGGAGTTGGATAGATGATTTAAATGAATAATTGCATGTTGCTTAATGATTAGCTTTGATTGTGAAAAATGTTTTATGTGTACATGAATATGATGCTTAAATGATTAGTTGTATGATGAATTATGTGATGAGAAAGAAAGAAGTACATATTGATGTAATGTCTTATTGATTAATGGAATGTATGATGTTTTGAGTAAACTATAATTGCTTAACGATTAGCGGGTTTAGGAAATGAATTATAATGAATGAGGACAAGAATATTAATATGTGATTTTGAGAATGTGTGTAGCGATAGGTGAAACAGTTCACCGACGGACACACAAAGGAATTAAAGGGTCATAAAGTACGGATAAATCACACACAGAAGGATGACGACGGTGTCGATTTCCAATGGAATTCCACGCATGAGTAAAGAAGCACTAATCCACTTCCTCAGGGGAAGTGTGAGGTCATGCGATTGGACCATGACGGAGTTGGTCATGTGCGAGTTGGGGGGTGTGCAGTAGCTACGGACTTAATCCTCAATGCCATTAGTCTCCAATAGCGTGTAGATGGAGGATTGAAGGTAATGGATCCTAAATCCCTACATGAAGTTCCCGCAAGTCAAACGAAACGATATCGACAGAAGGACCTGACGATGTGGTACCTTATCGAGAAACATAATTAACGGACGTAAGGACCCGATGATGTGGTACCTTGCCGAGAAATGAAAATAATGGACGCAAGGACCTGAAAATGTGGTACCTTGCCGAGAAATAGAATTAACGAACGAAAGGACCCGACGATGTGGTACCTTTCTGAGAAACGGAAATGACGGACGCAAGGACCCGACGATGTGGTACCTTTCTGAGAAATGGAAACGACGGACGATTGGACCTGACAGAGTGGTACCATGTCAAAAGATGAGCATAAAGGATGGATGGGCCCAACAATGTGGTACCTAGGTCCTAGAAGGGATTAATTATTAAACATTATGCATAAAAACGTAATTTCATTGAGAACATTTGCTCAGGAACATGCATTTTAGTATTTAAAATAATAGCAATTATTATTTTAGACATTTGCACATGAAAATACATTTTAGTATTTGAAATAATAGAGATTATTATTTTAGACATTTGCACATGAAAATAAATTTTTGTATTTAAAATAAATGAATTATTATCTTAGGAGCAAAATAGAATCCTAGGCTTGAACATTTAGTTAACACCACTTGCACCCACAAAAATAGAGATTAGAAGGAACATCATGGAGACAAACTTGAGTAAACTTAGGAAAGTTGGTGCACTCTCTAGAAAAATTGACACATGGATAGGTGAGAAAAATTACTTTTTAACAAAAATAAATTAATTATTTTTGCATGAAGCGACATGTGTCGCAATGGATTTTCCTATTTAAGGAAGACTTTGGGAATGGGTAAGGGACCCAAGGTTTGGATGGTTATCATAATTTTTGTAAAAGGAGTGACTTGCTGCTATTATGTTAGGATATTCCTATACTCCATACGAGTCCTACCAACATTTTCATTATTTTTCATTTCAGTCATGCATGTAGTCATGCAATTGCATGCAAGCATTCAATTGTATGCATCCCAGTCATCAGTCCCAGCACCTAGTCCCCATTTTTCTAGCCCCAGGAGCTTCTTTCTGATCATTTCTAGCCCTCCTAGTGCTTAGTGTGCCCTCCTTTCACCTACCACATGAGAAAGGCGCCCTTCTTCACCGACCACTCAGTTACACTTCAGTTAGTTGAGTTATTTGTGGATCTCTCCTTGATTTGAGGATTGATTGACTTGTTAACTAACTGAAACACTCCGTTGGACCCCTATTGAGACTAGATTGCCTATTTTGAGTCAAGTCAGCTCCCCATGCGCCCTCCACTGAGCCTCGTTCACTACATTAGTGCTTCCATGCGCTAGTTACACCTACCACACTCAATTAGACTCAGTTTGACACCTGGTTGACCGATACTTGTGCATTGATGACTCCATTGATGATGATTAGGACTCCTAGTGGTGTATTGTTGACACTCCACTGATGATGATGATGACTCCTAGTGCAAATAATCCATGCCCATGCAGGCTAATTCAAATTTACACCTTGGCATTCGAATCCTCTCCACCATTGTATTATTTATTGTTCATGTTATGATTAATGAATTAGTGTGTGAAGTGATTCTGCTTCTATCTGAGTTCTACTGTATCATAATTGTGTTGCTCATTTACACTGCACGACCACTCTTCTTCTATTTTCCTGCTTAATCTTAATCTTTCTTGTGAGGTATACATCATCTCTTAGATCTGCTATGAGGATTTTCACATGGTATCAGATCATGTTGAGAGTATTGTCTATCTCCATTCTTGAGAGTTTTTTGCAGGTTATTATAACGATTTCAAGTGCAGCAGTTGCAGCAGTTTCTGCACTTTTGCAGCAGTAGCAGTTGCAGATATTTTCTATTTCTTTTTGCAGGTCCTCTGAAACAGCTTCCATGAATCCGGAAGGAATTCCTCCTCTTTCTCCATTCAATTATGATGAGTGGAAACCAAATATGATAGCACATGTGAAGAGACATGGTCTCTTTGATTATTGTTTTAAAAGAGAGTTCAAATCCTCTCAAGAAGAGAATGATTGGTTAAATGAAGGTGCCAGAGCTTATGCAGCAATGATTTATGCTCTATCTCATTGCATGGTAACCCATTTCCATTCTGTTGAATCTCCAAAAGAGCTATGGGCCCATCTAGATGAAATTTTTGGAAAACAGAATGAAGGGATTGGTACAAACCATTTCAAGAGCAAGCCCAGTTTTTCATTCTCCCTCCTTGATGGTCTCTCTGATCATGAATCAGTATCAAACATATCTCGTAATGAAGTTGTCCACAAAGAAGAAGAACTTGAATATTCTACACTCATGCTCTCATTATCTTCTATTTCAAATTCTGTGCCAGCTCACACTCTAGAATTTGCAGAGGTTCTTAAATCCTCTATTGCACAAGAGTCTGTTGGTTTGCATAATGATGATCTCATGAATGTTTCAGAGGTTAAATCAGCAATTGGAGGTAATGCATTCGCTCTCCTTGACCACTCACCTCTTATGTACTACTGTAAGATCATTTGTACATGCTCTCAGAAGTTTATTGAAGATGTAGGGAATTTCCATTCACTTGGGATAATTTCTCATGCATTTCATGGTTTTGATCTCACCTCTAATGGTTCAAAGGAGATCTCAAGAAACCATTTTTCAAGTCTTGGATCTGATTTGGATTCTAAGCAATCACTATCATGCGATGGTTCTTTTGGGCATAATATCACCTATGATGGTTCAAAGGAGAAAACAAAAACATATCTACACATTCATGGATTTGATCCTACCTCAGCTGATTCAAATCACAGGTTCCATGATCATCCTCATACCTTTAGATTTGTTCTCATCACATTCGATCTGAAGAGCAAGTACAAGCACATGCTTTTTGAGCATGATCCACTTCTTCCCAAGAATAAGATACCTCCATACATATGACCAAGCATCACACCTGCTTGATTTTGGAACATTTATTTTGGTGTGCCCTACAGTCTATTTTGAGGGGGGTTATTTTTCCCATGAGGTTTTCCCCATTTCCTCGGTTTATGGACTGTTATTTATGAATCATTGTATTGGGTGACCTTTGGTCTCAGTTACTAGGGCCTAGGATGGATTAAGGGGGGGTGTTAGGATATTCCTATACTCCATCCTAGTCTTACCAGCATTTTGATTATTTTGCATTTCAGTCATGCATGCATTTTTGCATGAAGTTATGCAATTGCATGCATTCCAGTCATTAGTCCCAGCACCTAGTCCCCATTTTGCTAGCCCCGGGAGCTTCTTTCTTATCATTTCTATCCCTCCTAGTGCTCTGTGTGCCCTCCATTCACCTACCACATGAGAAAAGGAACCCTTCTTCACCTAATACTTAGTTACACTTTAGTTAGTTGAGTTATTTGTGGATTTCTCCTTGATTTGAGGATTGATTGACTTGTTAACTAACTGAAACACTCCGTTGGACCCCCCAGTGAGACTAGATTGCCTATTTTGACTCCAGTAAGATCCCCATGTGCCCTCCACTAAGCCTCCTTCACTACATTAGTGCTTCCACATCCCAGTTACACCTACCACACTTAGTTAGACTCAGTTTGACACCTGGTTGACTGTTACTTGTGCATTGATGACTCCACGGATGATGATTAGGACTCCTACTGGTGTATTGTTGACACTCCAATGATTATGATGATGGCTCCTAGTGCAGATAATCCATGCCCATGCAGGCTAATTCGAATTGCCACCTTGGCATTCGAATCGTCTCCACCATTGTATTATTTATTGTTCATATTTTGATTAATGAATTAGTGTGTGAAGTGATTCTGCTTCTATCTGAGTTCTACTGTATCATAATTATGTTGCTCCTTTACACTGCATGACCACTCTTCTTCTATTTTCCTGATTAATATTAATCTTTCTTGTGAGGTATACATCAACTCTTAGATCTACTGTGAGGATTTTCACATATTGGAGTTTGGCAAGAGATTTGTTTGGGGGGAAACCCATTTCTAAGTCTCTAGATTGTGTGTGTGAACTCTACTACCTTGATGCTAGGGGGCAGCTATGCGACTGAAAGCATGAGCCTATGGTTGGGTGGCGAAGCTAACGGTTTCTTCACCTATGGTTAAACGAGATTTGTTGGAGGGATCCTATAGAAGACGCGGATGACAATGGACAAGCTGGATCAGATTGATGACAACTCCTCCTTCGACATTGGTCATGACCTACGGTTGACAGGCTATGGTTTTGTCTATATTTGCTAAGTTATTTAGTTAATTTATTTTATTTCTCTAGTAATTATGGTATCTAATCTGTTTTGTATTAAGTTGTTAAGTTTCAAGTTCAGTTCATGAGGACCCTACAGGAGGGGCCCTTGTAATGTCCCCATTCAAATAAGTGCATAGTAAGACAATCCCATCAATCCTACTAGTTTCCTAGGTTGGATGGGCGCATGTGGGATGGTAATAAGGAAGCTAATAAATGATATTTAGACATTAGAGGGGTTCAAGCATTTAATAAATATGGTGAATAAATAAATTCAAGATAAATTATAAGTGGCAAGTGGTTTTGGAGACATATGGAGGTGGTGGGACCCACACTAGCTTGATTTTTCATAATACATGGTATCTCTCTTTTGCAAATTCGAATTAATGGGAATGTGAACACTCTTGGGTGAGTTGGTAAGTCATAACACATTTCATTGAGCATCTTAGGTCGAATTGGGAAGGATTGGTAACCTCCATGGAAGATAAAGAGTCAAAGTAGAAGTTTGTGGACACTTGGGCTAGATTCCCTAGCCCCTATGACACCAATGATGGAGCATCTATGAAAACTATGAAAAATTGTAGACCTGACCTCTGACATCTGACCACTATGACATGTCAGCACCAAAAATAGGCTCAAAGAAGGCGAATTTGGGAGTTGGAGAAGCCAAAGAGACTCAAAATCGAATTTGGGAGAAGATGGAAGGTTGGAACTAGGAGACAAGTTGCAAATGTGGAATATTTCCTAAATGGAAATCTATTGAATCTATTGAGAGGATTTCGACCCTTAGAAGGATAATGTTTGTTATAAAATGTAGAAATGAAGAATGAGAATGGATTTTGATGATTTGAGAAAAATTGCATTTGTGAAGAGAGAGCTAGTGGATGACTAGTTTCTTGCCTTAGCCAATTTCGAGGGTGAAAGATTCCCATCCAAGTTGGTGTTTGGAGAGGCCACTCAGGTATTTCATGGTGCTTTAATGGAGTTTTTATTTGCATGTAGAAGCTACAGGAAGTTTCATGGTTTGGTTTAGTGCAGCACTTTCTCTCCACCGTTTCCAGTTTTGAAGGCATATTCATGCTCCTTGAAGGAGGGCGTTTTTGGTGAACACTTGTGCTTCTTGAGAGGGATTCTCATTATATATTTATGATTGTAATAGCTTCATATCCTCTTTTATTAATATTCAGAAAGTCTCAAGTCGAAATACCCATTGGTTGTATGCAAAACTATTGATTAATGAGCAAACAATGTCCATTTCCCCAATGCATTGATGTATGACACTATAATGTTGATTATTTCGAATGGATGGATGATTCTCTGATATATTTGTGATCAATATACTGCCATGGATGTATTATACAAGTTTCATGTACTTTACTTGATCATTTGAAGCATTTTTACTCAGTTTAGTTGTATTGGGAGGTGAAATAGTGCCATTTCCCCAAGGGTCGAATTGGGGGTTTTTGCTGTTGAATGTGAGAGAGTTAAAACAGTAGTAAAAATCAATTAATGGTGCATATGAGACCTTAATCACATACTTAACACATTATATACCTCTGTTCATAAATTTGTGGGAGTTCGGAGGCATTTGGAAGGCCATTTTTTAGTGTTACCCGGGGGGGATTTGATGCACAAATTACTAGTCAAAATTACCTATATTGATCAGAATACAAATCAAGTTTGCAGTAGTATTTGGAGGGCCATAAAACATCCCTGAACCTGATATTCAAGTCTAAATACCATTCATACATTCCTACAGAATATTTGGGAGCATTTGGGTTGATTTGGAGGTCAAAACAATTAAACTAGTCAAAGGTCGAAATTGGGGAAAAAGTGGAAAAATTGGCATTTTAATAGAATTTTAAAAAATGGTCATTACAAGTGGTATCAGAGCATGGTATTAGAACCTGATGGTATTAACAAGAATCCAAACAAATAAAACACCACCCTTTGAATCAGTAGTTGAAGAATTTTTGGTTGAAGAAGAGATAGTAGCAGAAAAAGAGTTTTTTTCTAAAACAATGGGTAGAGAGGAGGAGGAAAAATTAAGACATAAGGAGGAATTTATTGAAGCCTTAAAACCATTTTTTGAAGGAATTACCATGGTTATGCTAGATATGAATAAACAAATGATGAAAGGTTTCGAATTGTTGGGTAGCCAACTTTCAGGCAAAGGGATGATAGGAGATAATAGTGGTTCACACTCAGGGGAAAAGATGAAAGGGAATGAGCATATTTTCTCAAGTACAGGACCTCATAATAGACCTGATGAATTTCAAAGCACACAAAGGCATACTGCACCTAAATTTCTCACACCCAAAGAAGAGCCCAATCTTGAATTGGATTACAAGAAACTAGTAAATAATTGGAATGATTTGAATGAAGAGTGTAAAAGAGGTGTACCACTCAGTGACTACATTGATGCTATGCAAAAGATTAAAATGAAGGGAGACAATAGGAGTCCATTCCAAAACAAAGAATTGAATAGTGCTATTGGAAAAATGTCACTTCCTACTTTTGATGGTTCTTCTCAAAATTCTGCTAACACTTGGGTGCAAAAATTGGATGTATATTTTCAGCTGAATCCTATGTTGGAAGAGGATGCATTAAAAATGGCCATTTTGCATTTGGAAGGAGATGCCAATGAATGGTGGTTTCATGGGATGAAAACCTTGGGTCATAATCAGGTTAAAACATATGGAGAATTTTTTGACAGGGTACTAGAAATATTTGAACAAAAAGATCCAGAATTGCCTTTCAAAGAACTAGCTCAATTGAAGCAAACTGGGTCCCCTACCGAATATTTGTTGGACTTTCAAAAATTATCAGTCAAGGTGGCTGATGTATCTATGGGAAGATTAGTATTGCTGTTCACTGAAGGTTTGGCTGAACCCTTAAGAGGTTTGGTCAAATCCCACAAGCCAACTACATTAAAAGATGCAAGGAGCTTGACTAGGGATCTCCAAAATGTGCTTCCTAGAACGAGATTTCCTCCTAAGCCTAGCTACAAATTTGAAAAGAAACCTTGGAAAAGGGATGGATATGATAAGAAACCTTGGCAAAGAGAGTCATTTGAGAGGAATAAAAAAGAGGGACTAAACAGGGATGAACTTAGAAAAAAAAAATTGTGCTTCACATGCTTCCAACCATGGACACCGGGGCACAAATGTACCAAAGGAAAGGCTCAATACATAGAAGTATTTTCTGACAATGAGGGGTATGATGGGGGCATGGATGAAGATGGACATATTTCAGATCAAGAAGAGGCATATGAGACAGCAGTAGAAGAGGAAAGACAAGAAGAAAATCAACCTTCAACAAACAAAGCAAGAATGGCAGTGCTTTCAGCAGTACCTCGCTATCATACTATCCGATGCAAAGGTGTGGTACAAGGACAAAGAAATTCAGTTTTGGTAGATGGAGGAGCCACTCATAACTTCATTGATGCAGAGATGGTAGAGAAAAGAAATATACCTATTGAACCATTTGATGGCTTCACAGTTGTCATTCCCGGTCACAACACAATGCAATGCAAAACATGGGTTCCAAAGCTGCAAGTCACCGTAGGTAACTATACTTTTGTTGATAGTTTTTATGTGGTTGATGTTGCTGATACTAATGTTGTTTTGGGAGTGCAATGGCTGTATTCAATAGGAGAGCATACAGTAAATTATCAAATTCTCGAAATGAAATTCCAAGATTCAAAAGGAGTACAAAGAATTGTGAGAGGGCAACACACTTATCCAAATCAAGTAGTAACTTGCAATAGTATGAGATCTATATTGAGGCATGGGGATATAGAATGGGCTGTTGAATGTCATATTACATCTCCCAAGCCAACTATAAATATTGTCAAACACCCAAAGGAGATAGAGAGACTTTTGCAAAAATATGAAAAGGTTTTTAGAGACCTTCCACATGGTAGGCCACCGGATAGGGGGGTTGAGCACAATATTATTTTGGAGGAGGGCACTTCACCCATTCAGATACCACCTTATAGACATCCTAAAAAGTTCAGAGATGAGATTGAAAAAGCTATCCAAGAACTCCTAGAGTTGGGACTCATTAGACCAAGCTCTAGCCCTTATGCTTCTTCAGTAGTGCTAGTGAAGAAAAAAGATGGAACATTGAGAATGTGCATAGATTTTAGAGCCTTGAACAAAAAGACTATCAAGAATAGGTATCCTATTCCTAGGATTGATGAGCTCATGGATGAGCTACATGGGGCCAAATACTTCTCAAAAATTGACCTTAGATCAGGGTATCACCAAATTCGAATGAAAGATGAAGATGTGCAAAAGACCGCTTTTCGATGTCATTTTGGCCACTTTGAATTTCTTGTCATGCCTTTTGGGTTAACTAATGCTCCAGCCACTTTTCAAGCATGTATGAATAGGATATTTTGCAAGAAACTAAGAAGGTTTGTTTTGGTTTTCTTTGATGATATTCTCATTTACAGTAAAACATGGGAAGAGCATTTGCAACAGTTAGAGATTGTGTTGAAAATCTTGCAAGAAGAGTCCTTATTTGCTAAATTATCAAAATGTGAGTTTGGGATGAAAGAACTACTGTATCTTGGGCACATTATTGGGCAAGAAGGAGTGAAGGTACACATGGAAAAAATCAGGGCTATCTTGGAATGGCCATCACCAAAAAATATTACCAAATTGAGAGGCTTTATTGGCATATGCACCTACTACAGAAAATTTGTGAAAGGGTTCTCCAAGTTGACTTCTCCACTCACTGATTTGACTAAGAAGGATGCTTTCAAGTGGGATGAAGAGGCTGAAAAGGCCTTCCAAAAAATGAAAGAGGTAATGAGTAGTTGTCCCATACTTGCACTTCTTGATTTTACTAAACCTTTTTTTGTGGAATGTGATGCTTCAGGTGGAGGAATAGGGGCTGTCCTAAAGCAAGGCCAACACCCCATAGCCTTTGAGAGCAGAAAGTTGCAGCCTCATGAAAAACTTTACTCCATCTATGATAAAGAAATGCTGCCCATTATGCATGCATTGGCCAAATTCAGACAATACTTGGTGGGCAGCAAGTTTGTGGTGAAAACTGACCACATTAGTCTAAGACACTTTCTCACCCAAAAAGATCTAAATGAAAGGCAACAAAAGTGGGTAAGCAAGATTCAAGCTTATGATTTTGATATTGAATATGTCAAAGGAAAGAATAATATAGTAGCAAATGCTTTGTCAAGAAGGCCTTCTTTTTCTCTCATGGATATTGCCAAGGATTGGAAAAACATGCTACTAGTTGAATATGCCAAAGACAAATTTGCTTGTGATGTGTTGGATGGAATCAAAGGGGATGATAATTATAGGATTTTGAATGGGTTGATATATTATAAGGGAATAATTTATTTAGTTCATAACTCCAAGCTCAAGTACCGAATTTTGCAAGAAGCACATGATTCCCCACTAGCGGGCCATCCAAGGATCTTCAAAACTTATAGATAGTTGAGGCAAAGATTTTTTTGGAAGGGGATGAAGGAAGATGTTCAGAAGTATGTGAATGAATGTAAAGCATGTCAACAAAACAAATCAGAACTTACATGTCCAGCCGGCCTATTACAACCATTGCCCATTCTGGAGCAAAAATGGGACAGTATTTCCATGGATTTCATCACCGGATTGCCTAAATCCTTGGGTAAGGATTGCATCTATGTGGTAGTTGATAGGTTGAAAAAAATTGCTCATTTCTTTGCTGTTACATCATCTTTTAGTGCTGCACAAGTGGCTGATATTTTTTTCAAAGAAATCTTCAGATTGCATGGGCTCCCCAAGAGCATTGTCAGTGATAGAGATAGTAGATTCATGGGTGCTTTTTGGAAAGAACTTTTTAGATTGGTAGGCACTCAATTGACTCCAAGTACTAGCTATAATCCACAGACTGATGGACAAAGAGAGAGGGTAAACCAATGGTTGGAAGGATACCTAAGAAACTATGTGGGAAGGCAGCAAAAAGCATGGGCAAAATGGCTACACTTGGGTGAGTTTTGCTACAACACCACTTATCATATGTCAATAGGAATGTATCCTTTCAAAGCATTATATGGTTATGATGCACTTACATTTGCTGACATTATATTTGGTGATAGTAGAGCCCCAAAGGCTAAAGATTGGGTGGAAGAGAGCCAAGAAATTTTAAAGCTCTTGAAAGACAATTTGCAGGTTGCTCAAAATCAACAAAAACAATATGCTGATAGGCATAGAGAAGAAAGAACCTTTCAAGTCAATGATTTAGTATATTTAAGGTTGCAGCCTTATAAACAAACATCTCTAAAAAAGAATGGAGCAGAAAAATTAAAACCAAGGTACTATGGGCCATACAAGGTAGTGCGGAAGGTTGGAGAAGTAGCATATGAACTAGAACTCCCGGAAGGGAGTAAAATCCACAATGTATTTCATGTTTCTTGTCTCAAGAAAGCTATTGGTCAGAAAATCATCACTTCAGAAATACTTCCTCCTTTGGATGATGAAGGTCATCTCACACTTGTTCCGAAAAAGATTTTGAAGACACGAGAAAGAAGGTTGAGGAGTAGAATCATCAAAGAATATTTAGTGCAATGGAAGGACTTACCAAATGAAGATGCCACATGGGAAGAGGAGAATATTTTGTAGCATCCAAATCTGAAATTGCTTGAGGACAAGCAATCTTGGGTGGGGAGGACTGTAATGTCCCCATTCAAATAAGTGCATAGTAAGACAATCCCATCAATCCTACTAGTTTCCTAGTTTGGATGGGCACATATGGGATGGTAATAAGGAAGCTAATAAATGATATTTAGACATTAGAGGGGTTCAAGAATTTAATAAATATGGTGAATAAATAAATTCAAGATAAATTCTAAGTGGCAAGTGGTTTTGGAGACATATGGAGGTGGTGGGACCCACACTAGCTTGATTTTTCATAATACATGGTATCTCTCTTTTGCAAATTCAAATTAATGGGAATGTGAACACTCTTGGGTGAGTTGGTAAGTCATAACACATGTCATTGAGCATCTTAGGTTGAATTGGGAAGGATTGGTAACCTCCATGGAAGATAAAGAGTCAAAGTAGAAGTTTGTGGACACTTGGGCTAGATTCCCTAGCCCCTATGACACCAATGATGGAGCATCTATGACAACTATGACAAATTGTAGACCTGACCTCTGACATCTGACCACTATGACATGTCAGCAAATAGGCTTAAAGAAGGCGAATTTGGGAGTTGGAGAAGCCAAAGAGACTCAAAATTGAATTTGGGAGAAGATGGAAGGTTGGAACTAGGAGACAAGTGGCAAATGTGGAATATTTCCTAAATGGAAATCTATTGAATCTATTGAGAGGATTTCAACCCTTAGAAGGATAATGTTGGTTATAAAATGTAGAAATGAAGAATGAGAATGGCTTTTGATGATTTGAGAAAAATTGCATTTGTGAAGAGAGAGCTAGTGGATGACTAGTTTCTTGCCTTAGCCAATTTCGAGGGTGAACGATTCCCATCCAAGTTGGTGTTTGGAGAGGCCACTCAGGTCTTTCATGGTGCTTTAATGGAGTTTTTATTTGCAGGTAGTAGCTACAGGAAGTTTCATGGTTTGGTTTAGTGCAACACTTTCTCTCCACCGTTTCCAGTTTTGAAGGCATATTCATGCTCCTTGAGGGAGGGCGTTTTTGGTGAGCACTTGTGATTCTTGAGAGGGATTCTCATTATATATTTCTGATTGTAATAGCTTCATATCCTCTGTTATTAATATTCAGAAAGTATCAGGTCGAAATACCCACTGGTTGTATGCAAAACTATTGATTAATGAGCAAACAATGTCCATTTCCCCAATGCATTGATGTATGACACTATAATGTTGATTATTTCGAATGAATGGATGATTCTCTAATATATTTGTGATCAATATACTTCCATGGATGTCTTATACAAGTTTCATGTACTGTACTTGAGCATTTGAAGCATTTTTACTCAGTTTAGTTGTATTGGGAGGTGAAATAGTGCCATTTCCCCAAGGGTCGAATTGGGGGTTTTTGCTGTTGAATGTGAGAGAGTTAAAACAGTAGTAAAAATCAATTAATGGTGCATATGAGACCTTAATCACATACTTAACACATTATATACCTCTGTTCATAAATTTGTGGGAGTTTGGAGGCATTTGGAAGGCCATTTTTCAGTGTTACCCGGGGGGGATTTGATGCACAAATTACTAGTCAAAATTACCTATATTGATCAGAATACAAATCAAGTTTGCAGTAGTATTTGGAGGGCCATAAAACATCCCTGAACCTGATATTCAATTCTAAATACCATTCATACATTCCTACAGAAGATTTGGGAGCATTTGGGTTGATTTGGAGGTCAAAACAGTTAAACTAGTCAAAGGTCGAAATTGGGGAAAAAGTGGAAAAATTGGCATTTTAATAGAATTTTAAAAAAGGGTCATTACAGCCCTACACTTGATATCAGAGCCGGTCAATCCTTGAGGGCACCGGACTCGTAATTTTCTGTAGATGCACCTTTCTCCATATCTATTGAGAACTTGGATGGTGAACATTAGTACATTGAATTGATGACGAACTCCTTGGGATTACATCTATGGATGGACAACTATTTTTCAGGTTTCGCTCACTCTAAAAAAATAAATCCATTCTTTTGTTTTAAAATGAATAGTAATCATTTTCTAGTAGATTGAATATTATTTTTACAATCAGTGTAATGAGATCTCGGTATAGTATCATTTCTATCTCCACATAATGAACATCACTAGGCTTCAAATAAGTTGAATGTTATTTTAAAAAATCTCTTTATGGAGATTTATGTGTATTAAAAATTAGTTTGATCTCTTTGAAATGAAATCTGAGTATGATAAACTCTATCACTGTAGGATAATTACCGTTCGTTTTCTGTAGGTTCTAAACTATATTAAAACTATGTATAGTGAGAGGTGTGTGTACTAATTGTTAATTCGATCCCTACGGAATGAATCTCAGTCGATTTTTTGAATATTATTTTAAAGTCTGTATATTAGCATATGCTATGACAGTATATTTTATGGGATGGTTTATCCTAGTGCCGACCGTGGTACCAAAACCTATCCATCGTCATAATTCTGAACTTCGTCCCATTCCACTACCCTTGCAATATTTCTTTTTTTTTTACCAATCATTGCCTACCAATTTTGAACCTTAAAAATTTCAGACTATGTAACCGACTGATTTTAACTTGCTAAGCATGCGACCTCCAGTTTTCTGGAGAGAGCCGATCTCTTGCACTTCCCTTCTTTTGTATGAGTCGCTGCTATCAATATGAATCTCATATCTCTCACTCGGTAAACGATTTCAATTGGATTCTGCTAGTTATGTTATCTCCCGATTTAATTTCTGAAGGTTACTGTAAAACACATAATATTTTATTTTCCATTTAGGTAAAGTTCAAGCTTGAATCGCCCAGAACCAGCAAACCTCTAATTCTCGACCCGGTTAAAACGCTACTTTATTTTTCTAAGGATCCCTGTAAATGATACAAATTATGTTGAATCGCCCAAATCCAATAAAACCTTTACTCTCTCAACCCTGTTAAAGTGGTTACATTCTTTTGTAGAGATCTCTGTAAATTTCATAAATCATAAGGATTTGTACCATCTTGATCTGAGTAAATTAATTATTAATTGAAACACGAATCTGGATTTATCACAATCAAATTGTTGCACATGACGTCTTTTTTATCTTTGTCAATCGCATTAATAAGATCTCTATATTGATCCTTATACTTTCAGTATTGGAATCTGAACACTGCTCAAATTTTTGATCTCTATTTATGTTATTTACTATATATCCGATATAAGTCGGAGGCATTCCTAAACGTTTCATACGGCCTCCGATGATAGTTTACTCTATGCCAAACCTCGGTTTCATAACTCTGCCAAATTGTTTTATCAATCTATTGTTTAACCGAATGTCATTACTTCCACTCCATAGGGCCATGTGGCCGTATACCCATCTTGCTCCTTATATTTATAATTTGATATCGGAAAAAGGAGGTTTGGCATACCCAGATCGCGAAGCCTCCTATCATCTCTGCGTATTCATTTGATAACTTTTGACTTCACATTCACATGATCTAGGGGCTAATCCATTTGTTTTAACTTCCCTTTTCCCGCTGTAAGTTAAATGATGCTTTTGTAGTTACACACCTCCATATCAAGTAAATTTCCAGTGATTTTCGGAATCAGTGAGTGTACTTCAATCCCAACTATAGATCGAACCCTGTAACTGTCTTTGAATTTACCACTGCTTGTGATTTTTTTTTGTATCTTTCGATTTAACTTTTGATGCGTGGAACAAACGGACAGTTATGTTATGGATTATGAATTCAATAATGCATACTAACTTTGGGTAGATAAATTTTATTTTTGTTAGTGAGTGGTGAATTATTTCCCTTCTCACTTGATTTCTGAAATCACGAGATTTCCTCCTCATAGGCAATCCGCTTCTTTAACTGCTACGATAGAATCCTTGTGGCCGTTAAAAGAAATGAAGATCGGTGCTTCAAATTGATTGTAATCTCCCTAATTTGAGATCCTTGTTTACCGTTGTTGGTTGAATAATGAGTCACCATAAAAACATGGGTAAGAAATCTTAAAAAAAAAAAACAGAAATTGTCTCTACAGTAAATGAAAATAAAGCCTAACGGTCAATGATTTAAGATTTACAAGTTCCTATTTCAATGCGTAGACCTCCAGGATCCGAGATAGCTAATCTTTGTTAACTTATTTAATTAATTCCCTTTAAAACTGTCACTTTGGTATCGAAATTCTAGGGATTTCGCCTCCGAACGATCGCTGCTGATTTTAGCCTGAGCATTTTTTCCCACCTAACCGCACATCCTTCCAACGATGAGTCTTCCATCATTGGTAACACCTGTGCAAGTTCATGTCTAACTGCCTCTGATTATCCGTATTCCATTTGAGCTATATCATCAACTATTAGACGACAACAAATTAAGTTGGATCTGCTCCTTCTTAAATGTTTAGTTATTAATTCTAAACGACCTATTTGTTCTGTCTTCTAAGAATTTGAATTGACAAATGTACAGTCTATAAAATTTAACAGTAGGGATTACACAGAATTGATTATAATCGATAAATCCATTATTAGAGATATATTATCGTGTTAAAATCATATGAAAAATAGATATGATTTCGGCAATAATTTAATTCTGCAACATGTAGTTGTACTACTGACACTAAGATGTGTGCAGATGTGAATGCACTCAGTATAGATTCCTTTAATATTTTTAAATATTAAATTATGGAAAGAGCAAATTTAGTTTCAGTAGATAGGTATTTGTGGGAATATGAAGTTTCTGTTTCTCTAACAGTAAGAAAAATTACCAATCTAAAAGCTTTGATCATAGATCATATGTATACTTATTCTTCATTTCAATTATCGTGAAAAAGGAAAATTCGATTTTTGTATTCACTTGTTGTAAAGTCATTTAGACCGCAGTGAAAACTTAGGTCCGGCTGTTAACATAGTAATCTAGCTTTGATAAACTTGCCAAGTGGAAGTTAATTACGCCGAAGGCATTTCACCAATGAGAAGCACTACCATCCACGTCTGCTAGATTCCTCACTTATAGAGCGAATGGAATCCTGCCATGTGTTTTCCGTTTTGGCCCCACTAGCTCTTACAGCTTTCTTTGCAGGATAACTCATATTTATCTTCAACCATCTTTGTTGACTGTGTCGTCAAAATTATTTGAATTACTTTGCCCCGTTCACGCATTCCCTCGACTGTGTGGCAGTAATTTTGAGACTTCACACTTACGTGGCCGATTACACTGACCACTGCACTGTTTCGCAGTTTTTTTTGTTTATTTGAGTTTCTTTGGTCATTTCACGCTGACCGTGGATTGCCTACCGTGTCGCAGTTTTTGGTGATTTCATGCCGACTGCTTTGGTTGGTAAATTAGCACAGATATTCGGGTAATTATTTTTTTGTTTATTTGAGTTTCTTTGGCCATTTCACACCGACCGTGGAGCGCCGACATTGTCGTAGGTTTTGGTGAGTTCATGCCGACCGCTTTGGCTGGAAAATTAGCACAGATAGTTGGGTAATTATTTTTTTGTTTATTTGAGTTTCTTTGGTCGTTTCACGTCGACCGTGGAGTGCCGACCATGTCGCAGGTTTTGGTGAGTTCACGTCGATCGCTTTGGCTGGTAAATTAGCACAGATAGTCGGGTAATTATTTAAAAATATGGTTGATGTTTGTTAGAATAAGTCGTGTTTTTCGGTGAAGAGTGGTTGACTACTTTGGCATACCCAACAGGAGATTGCACAAGTTGGTGAAGAGTGATCGGCAAACTCTTGTCGAATATCGAGTGATTATGCTAATGAAAGATGTTTTGGCCAACATAACATATTCTTTATATGGTCAATTTCTCTCGTTAGTGCCCAAGTCAATTTCACGTTCAGGTCAACAAAACCATGCATACATTTATCAACATTTTTCATTCGAGAAAAACAAATGTCGGCTAGATTCCTCGCTCATAGAGCGAATGGAAAACTGCCACATGTTTTGCGATGGTTCGTCAATTTAAGTTTCTCTTCATCGAGGTTTCTTGTCACTTCATCGCATAGTATATGTTAAATTTGAGTCTGGTCGACTTTTAAAAATGGTCGGTAGAGTGTTTTCATGGTTGTCTCGATAATATATGGTTCATGAGACTTGTAAAATTTGGTCAAGTATAAGTGATGTATGTGGTCGACCACTTTGGTCGATCCTCAAGTTTGGTCAAAGCAAGTTTGGTCGAGTCCACTACAAAGTGACTTTATCTATATTGTATTTGGTCGACCACTCCGGCTCAATACTTATTTTTGGTCGAATTGTAAAATATGATCAATGGCTATGAAGGGCATGTAATCAAGATGACTAATTCAGTCGCATCTGATGTGCATCTTATGCATTAATTGGTCGATTCCACTACAAAGTGACTTTATCTATATTGACTTTATCTGGCGACCATTTTTCAAATTCAACTAGACTCAGCTTTAACATATACTATGCCACATGTATTGACGAAAACTCTCTTTTGGTCGCATATTCTCAAATAAAATAACTTATCACTTGACCCAATAGCATATAATTATTTTTATCGACCATATGATGTATAGACTCAAACTATATGTCATGACAATGTTACATCGACCATATTCTTAAATAATTACCCGACTATTTTTACATACTCAACCAATTAATTCGTAAGATGCACATCAAATGTGACTGAATTAGTCATCTTGATTACATGCCCTTCATAGCCATTGATCATATTTTATAATTCAACCAAAAATCAGTATTGATTCGGAGTGGTCGACCAAATACAATATAGATAAAGTCACTTTGTAGTGGACTCCACCAAACTTGCTTCAACCAAACTTGAGGATCGATCAAAGTGGTCGACCACATACATCACTTATAGTTGACCAAATTTGACAATTCTCATGAACCATATATTATCGATACGACCATGAAAACACTCTACCGACCATTTTTAAAAGTCGACCAGACTCAACTTTAACATATACTATGCGACGAAGTGATAGGAAACCTCGATGAAGAGAAACTTAAATTGATGAACCACCGCAAAACACGTGGCAGTTTTCCATTCGCTCTATGAGCGAGGAATCTAGTCGACATTTTTTTTCTCAAATGAAAAAGCGTTGATAAACTTGCTTTTGTTGATCTGAACGTGAAGCCGACCTAGGCACTAACGAGGAAAATTGACCGTCTAAAGAATATGTTATGTCGGCCATAACATCATTCATCAGCATAATCACTCGATATTCGACAAGAGTCTACCGACCACTCTTCACCAACTTGTGCAATCTGCTGTCGGGTATTACAAAGAAGTCGACCACTCTTCACCGACAAACACAACTTATTCTAACAAACATCGACCATATTTTTAAATAATTACTCGACTATCTGCTGACAACCTCAGTCGAATTAAATCATCCCATAACAGATGCATGATTAAAATGTTACTGTGCTAATTTATTATTAATTTTTCAATTTGGACATATTGTTTATTTTATAGTCTGTCTGAAACATTTCAATCAGGACCCTAACTTTATAAGGATTTGAAATGATGATAAATTTATTTCCTAAAGAGATTCTTCCATTTTCTGTCTAATACCATTTGCAAAAATGTTTCTGCGCGTCATTATGGGCTTTTGAGCTCGCACTATTTTTTAGAAGGATATAGACACAGCGACTTTGGTCGATGCTCAAGTTTGGTCGAAGCAAGTTTGGTCGACTCCACTACAAAGTGACTTTATCTATATTAACTTTATCTAGTGACCATTTTTCAAATTCAACCAGACTCAACTTTAACATATACTACGCCACATGTATTGACGAAAACTTTGTTTTGGTTGCATATTCTCAAATAAATTGACTTATCACTTGACCAAATAGCATATAATTTTTTGTATCGACCATATGATGTATAGACTCAAACTACATGTCCTGACAATGGTACATCGACCATGTTTTTAAATAATTATCCGACTATTTTTACAAAATCGACCATGGAAACACTATATTATATACTATCGAGACGACCATTAAAACACTCTACCGATGATTTTTAAAAGTCAACCAGACACAACGAATTTATCTATATTGACTTTATCTGTGACCATTTTTCAAATTCGACCAGAGTCAAAATTATAATATACTATGCCAAATGTATCAACGAAAACTCTCTTTTGGTCACATATTCTCAAATAAAATGACTTATCACTTGAAGAAATAGCATATATTATTTTTTTATCGACCATATGATGTATAGACTCGAACTATATGTCCCGACAATGTTACATTGACCATATTTTTAAATAATTATCGGACTATTTTTATAGACTCGACCAATTAATGTGTAAGATGCACATCAGATGCGACTGAATTAGTCATCTCGATTACATGCCCTTCATAGCCATTGATCATATTTTACAATTCGAACATAAATAAGTATTGAGCTAGAGTGGTCGACAAAATACAATATAGATAAAGTCACTTTGTAGTGGACTCGACCAAACTTGCTTCGACCAAACTTGAGGATCGACCAAAGTGGTCGACCACATACATCACTTATACTTGACCAAATTTGACAATTCTCATCAACCATATATTATCGAGACGCCCATGAAAAAAATATACCAACCATTTTTTAAAGTCGGCCAGACTCAACTTTAACATATACTATGCGACGAAGTGACAGGAAACCTCGATGAAGAGAAACTTAAATTGACGAACCATCGCAAAACACATGGCAGTTTTCCATTCGCTGTATGAAAGAGGAATCTAGCCGACATTTGTTTTTCTCAAATGAAAAGCGTTGATAAACTTATGCATGCTTTTGTTGACCTAAACGTGAAGCCGACCTGGGCACTAACGAGACAAATTGACCGTCTAAATAATATGTTATGCCGGCCATAACATCTTTCATCAGCATAATCACTCGATATTCGACAAGAGTCTCCCGACCACTCTTCACCAACTTGTGAAATCTCCTGTCGGGTATGCCAAAGTAGTTGACCACTCTTCACCGACTTGTGCAGTTGCTTATCAACAATGCCAAAGTAGTCTGTCGACCACCTCAGTCGAATTAAATCAGCCCATAACAAATGCAGGATTAAAATGTTACTGTGCTAATATATTATTAGTTTTTCAATTTGCACATATTGTTTCTTTCATAGTATGTCTTAAACGTTTCAATATGCTGATAAAATTATTTCCTAAAGAGATTGTGCCATTTTCTGTCTAATACCATTTGCAAAATGTTTATGGGCCTCGTTATGGCCTTCTGAGCTCGCATAGTTATCAGAAGGATATGGACAGAGAGACTTTGGTCGATGATCAAGTTTGGTGGAAGCAAGTTTGGTTGAGTCCACTAGAAAGTGACTTTATCTGTATTCACTTTATCTGGCGACCATTTTTCAAATTCAACCAGACTCAACTTTAACATATACTATGCCACATGTATCGACGAAAACTTTCTTCTGGTCAAATATTCTCAAATAAAATGACTTATCACTTGAAAAAATAGCATATAATTTTTTGTATTGACCATATGATGTATAGACTCAAACTACATGTCCCAACAATGTTACATCGACCATATTTTTAAATAATTATTCGATTATTTTTACAGACTCGATTAATTAATGCGTAAGATAAACATCAGATGCAACTGAATTAGTCATATTGATTACATGCCCTTCATATCCATTGATCATATTTTACAATTCGACCAAAAATAAGTATTGACCCGGAGTGGTCCACCAAATACAATATAGATAAAGTCACTTTCTAGTGGACTCGACCGAGGAATCTAGTCGACATTTGTTTTTCTCGAATACTCAAATCGACCATAATGTGAGAGTTTGACCAACAGATCTCGATCATACTTTAATAGGCGACTGAATTTTTATAGAAGTTGTTGGTTACCTCAGCCATAACATCTTTCATCAACATAATCAGTCGATCTTCAACAAGAGTCTTCCGACCACTCTTCGCCAACTTGTGCAATTTCTTGTCAGCTATGCCAAAGTAGTCGAGCACTCTTCACCGACTTTTGTAGTCATCTGTCGACTACACCAAAACAGACTAAAAGTCAACTAGACTCAACTTTAACATATACTATGCCAAATTTATTAATCAAAACTCTCTTTTGGTCGCATATTGTTTCAACCCATTTCTAGTTTTGACAGATTTCACCTCCTGGATGTTAGCTCCCAAAATGTAACTTAAAGTTGCAGAGAAGCCAAATTGGGGTAACCACAAAACCACATTACATTCTATTCTAACCTATACAACCAAAAACAGAAAAAATATATATAAGAAAAAGTTATTTTTCACCATCCACTATGTAGAGAACTTCAAACTTCATGATCACAGTATATATGGTCGAAAATAAGGTAAAATCAGGTCGACCAAATCTGTAACTCGTCGAAGGTCGAACACATGTGTAACTCATTGGAGATTGACCAAATTTTATATCAACCATATGCATCGAAAATACCAAGGCTTTCAAGATGGAAGTTTCCAAGTCGCAACACGTACAAGTCGGAATCACCATATTCATCACAATCGACAGCTTATGCATACCTGACTAGAGCAGACAAAAGATAGTAGGCAACAACTTTCCAACATAAATGCAAAGCATCCACTTAATGAGGCACGGATATCCTGCCAATCAAAGTTAACTCCATCGTTAAATCACTCTTTATTATACCCATCTAGTTTACAGTCAAACGTGCCAAGCTTGTCTTCTTGAAATCACCTGTCAGCTATGCCAAAGCAGTCGAGCACTCTTCACCGACTTGTGCAGTCTCCTGTCGAGTATGACAAAATAGTTTAAAACTCGACCAGACTCAACTTTAACATATACTATGCCAAATATATTAATCAAAACTCTCTTTTGGTCGGATATTGTTTCGCGTAACCACAAAACCACTTTACATTGCATTCTAACCTATACAACCAGAAACGAAAAAAATGTATATAAAAAAAAGTTATTTGTCACCATCCACTTTGTGGAGAACTTCAAACTTCATGATCGCAATATATATGGTCGAAAATCAGGTAAAATCAGGTCCACCAAATCTGTAACTCGTTGAAGATCGACCACACGTGTAACTCATCGGAGATCCACCAAATTTTGTATCAATCCTATGCATCGACAATACCAAGGCTTTCAAGATGGAAGTTTCCAAGTCGCCACACGTACAAGTCGAAATCACCATATTCATCACAATTGATAGCTTAGCCATACCCGACATGATCAGATAAAAGATAGAAGGAAACAACGTTCCAACGTAAATGCAAAGCATCCACGTAATGAGGCACGGATATCCTGTCAATGAAAATTAACTCCATCATTAAATCACTCTTTATTACACCCATCTACTTTACAGTCACACGTGCCGAACTCGTCTTCTTTAAATTTTGAAGTCAAGGATTCCTGGATACTCTTCTACAATAACTGGAAAACCGTACTTAAGAAATACCAGAAAACCTCTTCGATCTTTATAATTTCATAGAAACCATGGCGCCCAAGAGGGTTCAGAAAACCACTCATTCAGTCACAGCTAAATTCCATGAGTTAGAGATAGCCCAATCACCATTGCAAACCCGCTTGCAGCAGGTTCGTGTTAGGATATTCCTATACTCCATCCTAGTCCCACCAGTATTTTGATCATTTACATTTTCAGTCATGCATGCACTTTTAGGGTTTGCGTGCATTCTAGGGTTTGCATGCATCCCAGTCATCAGCACCACCACCTAGCCCTCATTGAGCTAGCCCCGAGAGCTTCTTTCCTTGTAGTTTCAGCCCTCCTAGTGACTAATGAACCATCCTTTGCTCCAATGCATGACAAAAGCGACTTCTTCACCTACTAGTCCAGTTATATTCAGTTATATTCAGTTATCTTCAGTTACTTCCTTGATTTAAGGATTAACTGACTCTTTACTAACCTTATTACTCCTATGGACCTCCAGTGAGACTAAACTGCCTGTTCTGACTCTAGTAAGCTCCTACTGCATCCTCCACTGAGCCTCCCTCATCCAGTTAGTGTCTCCATGTGCTAGTTACATTCAGTTACACCTACTACACTCAGTTAGACTCAGTTTGAATGACAGTTGACAGTTACTTGTGCATTGATGACTCCACTGATGATCATGAGGACACCTGGTTGTGCTCCGATGACACTCCAGTGATCCTTTGATCACTCCATGAAGGCCAATTCGAATTGCCACCTTAGGCATTCGAATTCCTCATGCATTGTATTATTTATATGTCCATTTCTGATTAATAATCTAGTGTGTGTGAAGTATTATTGCTTCTACCTGAGTTCTACTGTACCATATTATTCTGTTGCTCATTATACTGTATTGTTCACTCTTCTTCTATTTTCCTTCTTAATCATAATTACTCTTGTGAGGTATACATCATCTCTTAGATTTGCTGTGAGGATTTTCACATGGTATCAGAGCATGTTGAGAGTATTGTTTATCTCCATTCTTGAGAGTTTTTTGCAGGTTATTACCAAGATTTCGAGTGCAGCAGTTGCAGCAGTTTCTGCATTTTTGTAGCAGTAGCAGTTGCAATTATTCTATATTGTTTTTGCAGGTCTTCTACAGCTTCTATGAATCCATCAGGAATTACTCCTCTTTCTCCATTCAACTATGATGAATGGAAACCAAGAATGATAGCATATTTGAAGAGCCATGATCTCCTTGATTGTTATTTTGAAAGAGAGTTCAAATCCCTTGAAGAGAAGATTGATTGGTTAAATAAAGGTGATGGAGCCTTTGGAGCAATGATGCTTTCTTTGCCTAAATACCTGAGATTTCATTTCGAATACCATGATGGTGTTGAAACTCCAAGAGAGTTATGGACTCCAAAAGAGTTATGGGCTCACCTGGATGAAAATTTTGGTAGAAATAATGAAGGGATTGGTCCAAACCCATTCGAAAGCAAGCAAAGTGATGCATTCACTCCCCTTGATGGTCTCTCAGATCATGAACCAGTATCATCTCATATTGAAGTTGATGACAAAGAACTTGCAGATTCTCCACTCATGCTCAAACTTTCTTCTCTTTCTGTGCTAGCTCAAACTCTAGATATTGTAGAAGGTCCTAAATCCTCTCTTGCACCAGATTCTGTTGGTTTGCATCATGATCACATGATTATTTCGGAGGTCAAAATAGCTATTGAAGGTAATGCATTTGCTCCTCTCCAGCTATCTCCTCTTTTATACTACTATATGATCATAATGCCATTCGCTTGGGATAATTTCTCATGCATCTATTGGTTTTGATCTCACCTCTCATGGTTCAAAGGAGATCTCAAGAAACCATGATTCAAGTCTTGTATCAAATTTGGGTTCTAAGCAATTATTGCTTGGGATAATTTCTCATGCATATGATAGTTTTGATCTCACCCCTGCTGGTTCAAAGGAGATCTCAAGAAACTGTTTTTTAGGTCTTAAATCTGATTTTGATTTCAAGCAAACATGTAATAGTTCTTTTTGGCATAATCTCACCCATGGTGGTTCGAAGGAGAAGACAAAAGACTATATGCACTTTCAAAGATTTGATCCTACCTCAGCTGATTCGAATCACAGGTTCAAGGATCATTCTCATACTGTTGGATTTGTTCTCATCACATTCGAACTAAAGAGCAAGTACAAACACATGCTTTTTTAGCATGATCCACTTCTTCCCAAGAAGAAGATACCTCTAGACATATGACCAAGCATCACACCTGCTTGAGTTTGGAGCATTTACTTTTGTGTGTGCCTTACAGTCTGTTTTTTGAGGAGGGGGTATATTTCCCATGACATTTTCCCACTTCCTTGGTTTATTGACTGTTATTATTCATTGTATTGGGTGACCTTTGGTCTTAGTTACCAGGGTCTAGGATTGATTAAGGGGGGGTGTTAGGATATTCCTATACTCCATCCTGGTCCCACGATTATTTTGATCATTTACATTTTCAGTCATGCATGCACTTTTAGGGTTTGCATGCATTCTAGGGTTTGCATGCATCCCAGTCATCAGCACCACCACCTATCCCTCAGTGAGCTAGCCCCGAGAGCTTCTTTCCTTGCAGTTTCATCCCTCCCAGTGACTAATGCGCCCTCCTTTGCTCCACTGCATGACAAAGGCGCCTTCTTCACCTACCAATCCAATTATATTCAGTTATATTCAATTATCTTCAGTTACTTCCTTGATTTAAGGATTAACTAACTCTTTACTAACCTTATCACTCCAATGGACCTCCAGTGAGACTAAACTGCTTGTTCTGACTCTAGTAAGCTCCTACTGCATCCTCCACTGAGCCTCCCTCATCCAGTTAGTGTCTCCATGTGCTATTTACATTCAGTTACACCTACTAAACTCAGTTAGACTCAGTTTGACTGACAGTTGACAGTTACTTGTGCATTGATGACTCCACTGATGATCATGAGGACACCTAGTTGTGCTCCGATGGCACTCTAGTGATTCTTTGATCACTCCATGAAGGCTAATTCGAATTGACACCTTAGGCATTCGAATTCCTCATGCATTGTATTATTTATATGTCCATTTGTGATTAATAATCTAGTGTGTGTGAAGTATTATTGCTTCTATCTGAGCTCTACTGTACCATATTATTCTGTTGCTCATTATACTGTATTGTTCACTCTTCTTCTATTTTCCTGTTTAATCATAATTACTCTTGTGAGGTATACATCATCTCTTAGATCTGCTGTGAGGATTTTCACAGTTCGAAATGCCAAGGTACAGGAGTCACATTGGCGAAGAACATGGAAAGACATTCTAATTTGGGGAAAAGATTCAAAAGGCCATTGGAGAGACGAAGCTGCAAAATTGCAGGCTGCTATAGTTCTGAATTACGTGCAAGCACCTCTGATTGAATCATTTAGAGGACTCAAGGATATTATTTCTCAATTCATAGTTACTAGGTTTCATAATGGGAAATTATATTTTGATACTTCGGTTGAGATAAATGGTGCACTTATTTACAAGATTACAGGATTGTCAAATAAAGGCGAAGATGTACCCGTTCGACATAGGCTAGAGTTGATTGAAGAATTTACAGAGCACCCGAATGGAAAAAATTATCGAGGGTTAGTGATAAGTCACATGAAATATGAAAATTATAAGATAGTTGCTTGAATCGTTTTGACCGCTTTATCAACTTCGGTTTGCGGTTTGGATCTAAAAATTGAAATGCTAGAGGCAGTACTGAACATGGCAGTAAGTGGAAAACAATACAATTGGGAAAACTACTTAGCCCACATTATCCGGACGATATGCTCCAAATGTCAAAATGATAAAGTGGCCATTCGGTACCCATCTCTAATTATCTAGATTGCCATGACGCATCTGAGACCATCAGGAAATAAAGACTTTGCTCTAGAAAGACCCATGTTAATGCAAACCTTCAAGTCTTTTACATTTGGGGGAAATCGGCTACGCCCCTTAACAGTAAAAATTTGTCTCAAAGTTTGGTTTCAAAACCTAAAAATTGTATCCACCAGATGGAGAGTACCTCAAAATGTTCAACGAAGTCTGCCTCCGTTGGCACACATCCAACTTGAGCTGGATCACACCAAGGTTTGGCACCTGCAAGGCATAGGTGGTGTCGCAAGAGCTCTCGACTTTTACCCTTCCGTCAATGAAATCTTCAATGAGCTCAGCAGACAAAGCAATACAATACTGAAAATTCCTGCTAAGGCTCGATAGGTCAACGTCCCCGTAGTTGAACCTCTAACATATCAAGAAAAAGAGGAAGAGTATGAAGGTCACTTATATATGCACACCTTTGTTTATGAAGCTTAACCTATAGTCGCACAACAACCTCTAGCACTTACTCTTACACCACATGAAGACCCTCTGAATACAGCCAAACATTCAGATGAACAAAGTCACTCCGATGATGAGTGACAAAATTCAATAGCTAGCCGACGACTTAGCAGAAGCTCGACAAGCATGAAATGTACAATTGCATGGCAAGCGAAAAAGAAAAATAATCATACAGGAGCCGACTGAGGAAGAGGAGGTAGAACTATTTGTCAGTGCAACACGAATTCTCGAGGATGCAGCTAAAAATAAAGTACCAGTCGATAAGGAGTTTAAGAGATTTTTAGAAGCTGAAAAAACTCGTAGCCGACCATAACCAGAAAATAAAGTTCAGCTTATGATCGAGGATTCTATCGACTTGACTGTAAGTTCACCCGAAATGTCTCCGACTAGAGTGACGGAAGACACTATTTTTGCTACACCTATAAGTACTCCACTTGCACCTTTAGCATTAAATTAGTTTTCAAATGTTGTACAATCTCTTCCTCTCCCTCTTCATCAAACATTTCAAACTGAACAAGACCTAATGTAGTTCATAACCAATATTCTCAATATGTTCCCACAATGGAAAGATTTAGTGACCAAGAAACCTATCTTCATCGACAATAACCCATCGACTGATTCCCCCCCTAGTGGTGCTAACCCAAACTATTGAACCCTCTGAATACTTCAGCACCAGAATCAATTGGTATGTATCATAGACATCTAAAGCGTAATCTGTACCCCACCAGTCCCATTTCTTGCGAGGAAACTTCATAGTTTATCCCTTTTCTAGTGAACCCATCGATGCAAGCCCATTCACCTCCCCGACCTGTCGTCAATCCACCAGAACAACCCCCAAACCTTGAAGTTTTGAATTCAGTCGAACCATTGATACCAAAATTATTGTCTCCTGTCGCCAGTCCAGAATCGTCTAGAAGCTCCCTTTCCAAGTTTCCAACCCTACTCCCTGAGTCGAAGACACACCCGATATTAATGTGTCGTTCCCTACCCCTACTGACGGAACCAATACTCCATTTGAAGTAATTCAAGAATAAGAAGCACCAGCTCAAGAAATCTTCGAAGCAACAGCCAAACCAACAGTAGAAATCACTGAAGCAGCCATGGAACTAGCAGTTGAACTAGCAACACAAATCACTGAAGAAGCCACGGAACAAGGACAAGAAGACAATCAACCAATGGTCACAGAAGCAGTCCCGACAAATATAGCAGCCGTACCAAGTAGCTCAATACAAGAAGAACAAAACATTGACGAAGCACAAGTGGAAACACAAGTCTCATGCGAAGCAGCTAAGACACACAAAGACTCAGAACAGCAAGTAGAGCCTCCAAAATCTCAACAGAATTCCAAGAAAAAGCAGCGTCAAGACAAACGGTGCCAAAATAGAGAGTTGCAACAGCAACAGCAACAGCAACATCTGGATCATATATCTCAGCTGGGTCGATTATCTGTAAATCTCGACCAATTCGGCCCGATATTGACATACAAGCCACAAGAAGCAACACAAGAAGAGCTCGACTTATTGGCTAATGTAATTAGTTGAGAGCAACGACAACGACGACTAGAAACCGAAGACCGCATACACCAATTACAAGAGGACCAAAATGTATTTTTGGATAAGTGTCAGGACTTAGCACAAGAAGTCGTTTCTCTTCCAGTTAGCTCCGACACGACTAGCACACTTGATAAAGGTCTTTAGTTATTCCAAACAGTCATGTCGAGATTGCGAGAAGAACTCATCAGGGACAGACAGGAACAGGACACAATAACAACATCCCTGATGTCGGCACAATATGAAGCATTTAATTCAGCATATGATCATCTCAACCAATATAATGACCAAGCAGCTACTGTCATTGATGTTCTCTGAAATTGGTACAAACACTATGGCAATGTATTCACAGAAATGCGGAACACAAGTGACTTAATTGATAAACTTCATCAGCAACACTAAGTAGCTGACGACACCATGAGTAGAACCATCGAAGATCAAATTCTGATAGAAAATATCAAATTGGAGAAATTAGAAAAGAGTGAAGAGCAATGGTTGAGCCAAGCCCGAAAAAACCTCTTTAAAGTGGAACAACTTCAACCACATCTCCAAACATTGCTTACAGCTACCAATCAGAAAATTGAGCTATTTGGTCCATACTTAATTCATCTGCAGAGAAAGACAATAGAGGAAAAGATGACTGAGTTATCAAGCCTAACAACACTTACAATTGACATCCAAAACTCACTGCACAATTGGGAAAACTTCCACCACCATCTATCTGTCTCGGCTAAAACAATTGTTCAAGTCTATGCACAACAACAAGCAGCGGCCAGTTCCAGTCATAAATAACAGTACTAGCTACATCTATGAATTTTGCACAGTAATCCATCTTTTGTTCAGTTATTTCACATCTCCTTCTTTCTTCGGCAAAAAGAAAGATTTTGAAGTAGGAGAGGTTGTCCTGCCCTCTAGGAGAAAATTTGCAATGTAAGTCGACAAGCTTTGTGGACCAGCCGAGATATGTCAGTTGGTTCTAGCGACCAATAAACAAAAACTCTGTGGACCAGTCAAGATATGTTGTATGAACTATTTATGCATTTTTGTAGTAGTTGGAAACATAGACTCAACCCAGAAATATTTATGTAGTACTATTTACATTTGCAAGATCCTAAGTTATTTCTCTTTGGTTTTAAAGCTTCTTTTTTTAAGATTTTATGCCAAATCAAATTGATGGTTTTTAGTATTTACTTCAGCTACTTGAACTAGTTATTACAGTTTTTGCTCGCTCTCTACTTTTGCTATAAAATCAATCAACTCGGATTACATACATATCTGAAAGTATGTTGATGTTAATAAAATATTGAATAGGGCTACTGTTATTTGATGAATGATATTTACATATCTACTTGCTATATCTATTTGCAATTTGGTGCTACACTTAGTTGATACTTTATTGGTCAATGAATTATTTGCACTTGGATTATGTCGTGCATTTTCATTAATTGAATAATTGAATGACAATGACATTTATTCCTTAATGTATATTTGCGTTCAATTAGTTAATTCACCTAAGTACTATATCTGCTTATGTTTTTCTTCCTTCTAACTTCCTCTTCTCATAGCGGCGTTCATTTTTGTCCCTAAAGGGGAGAATGCTAGTAATGTAGACGAGTTGTTGCCAACTCAATGATTAAATGCTCGAGTTAGCTATCTATAGTTACACGTATTTTTTATTTGGTAAGATAACATTTATTGAATGTGAACTCAGAGTTGATAAGTCAGAGATTGGACCTCCAATCGAATGATGTCAACCCTGAGTCCTCTACCTTGTTATATCATTCTTCTATTATTTTATTATTTTATGGTGATTAAAAAAAAAACTCTAAAGTTATACTTGGAGTATATGTTAATTGTATATATTCATATTTATCAATGATCGTGTTGTGTTTATGTAGTCATCTGAAATGTATTGGGTTATACTGTGCGTTGAAAAATTATAATCGTACTAGGAGTGTATAAGGGGGATATATATATATATATACATACATATATATATATATATATATATATACACACATATATATATATATATGTGTGTGTATATATATATATATATATATATATATATGTATGTATATATATATATATATACATATATATATATGTGTGTATATATATATATATACACATTGTATATATAGGTTAACATAGTATATATATATATACATATGTATATATACACATGTATATATATATATATATATGTGTGTGTGTGTATATATATATATATATACAATGTTAACCTATATATACAATATGTATATATATATATGTATATATATACATGTATATATATATGTATATATATACATACATATATATATATATATATATATATATATGTATATATGTATATATATATATGTATATATATATATATATGGTTAGAACAATGCAACGATTATGAATGCATTAATCATATTACTAATTTATGAAGCCAATACTTGAAAGGATTGTAGTTCAAGTTGATATGAATTTGTAAGCAAACTACTTTTAGGGAGAAAGGTCAAAATCTATCTTTTTGTATTATTCAATAAACTATATTCCTTAAACATCAATACGCTTGAAGGATTGATCCCATTTCAGTTATGATCGTACTTATAAGAAAAGTGGAAATATCCATTCAGTTAAATTCAAAAATGAAACTATAGTTAGTAGTTATAGGTTAACATTGTATTTTTTTTTTTACTAGAGTAGGGTTTTGAATTGGAATGTCGAACTAATGTCAAAGTGATGTAGGAGTTAGAAGTTAATTGTTGTAAAAAAAAATAAAAATCAAAATAATTGTATCAAGATATAACTGTGTTTGAGTTCGGAAGAGAGAAAAATATATATAAGTTTTGTTTATAGAATTGATATCATGAAGGTGAAGAAAATATAAAAATATCTTATCATAATATATAAATGTGTATGAATTAGGAAAAAGAAGTACATATAAGTTTTGTTCATAAAATGGTTATCATGAAAATGGAGAACATAAACTTCTTAGTTGTGTTTAGAGTTATGAACGGAAGAGACTATGTATATACTTGGTAATGACTTGATGGTGTAGAGGCATGAGAAATTATGTTATAACCCGAGAAACATGAAGGTGTCCAATGGAAGGCCTTGAGTAGGATCATGTTCGTATATGAATGGGAATGCCATCAAGAAGAAAGATATCAATCATACTTATTATGTAATCGATTTATATGTATTGATTGAAGTGCATTAGAAAGGAATTTTATTTTGGTTATGTCCTACAAGAGAAATGATGGCTGAAATTAATAATGTATGAGGTTAGGGTGTTTATTAATAGGAGAAAGTGTTATATGTGCACATGTATGCTATGAAATTATATTTATGAGTATGTATTACAGTAGTTCAGAAAAAAGGTAATATATATAGACATAAAGGAGGGGGAATGTAAGTATTTAATTATAAGAAGTAAATAAGAATGACATGTAACTTGGAAGATCTACCAAGGGGACAGACGTAAGCAAATATGACGAAAGGGTGATGACCTTCCTACTTATAAATTAAATAATGACAATTAGAACTAAATGAAGATTTATTAGGTGCATTAAAGGAAAATTTAAGTGACAAAACACCAAAATGCTCAGATTGATGAAACTTTGTCTGATTGTCGAGGGAGTGAAATGAACTTAGAAATTAGAAAACTAGGTATCGATGCTACTAGCATAAGGAGTTGATCCGAGCAAAATTAAATCCTAGAATGACAATGTTGTTAAAACAAAAGAAAGGATACAAAACTTGACGTAACCATCACATGGTATTGGAGAGTTATTAATTGGGAAGGTCCACCGAAAAACACCAAATGAAGATGATTTTAGTAAAAGAAAGTATGGAGATGATCAACACAATGAAATGAATGAAAGAAAGCTAACTTTAGGACACAACAAACCCTTGATGAAAATATGACTAGCCCGAGATGGAACTGTAAGAGGTTGAGAAAACACATGTGGTACGACTTGATGAGTCTGTCGAAGTAGTCCTATGACAACGAAAATAGTGAAATGAGGTAAGGATGTGATAAGCTCATTGACTTGGACATGATTTTTTCTAATGAAAGGACTAAGAGTTAAATTTCAATATGTTTGACTATGCCATTAAACTTCGACGATTCGAATCCTACCTTATTGAGAACCAACATTGCTAAAACATTTAGAGGTATTTGGAAGTGGTCTTATGGAATTTGGTTTTTGGACAATTTGATGGTCTCTCCTAATTTTTTAAAACCATGATTATTTCTTACAGAATATTTTATGATGTACCTTCTCGTCTTGAAGGGAGGATAACCAAATAGATTTGAATCCTTGCTTAGATTTGTTTTGATAAACTATTGGGTTCCCATTGATGCAATGCAGCTTATTTATAATTTGGACATCGTAGATCTTCGTGAATGAATAAAAGATATATGAAATCTAGTTGGGACTGACAATTATTCAATGTACTTTCGGATTGATATTATACAAAATTACGATTGAGTTCCTAAGGATGTATTGGAACCATGCTGGAAGAAAAACAAAACTAATGATTAGAACCACTAGTGCTTAGGGCCTTGATTGTTGGAGAAAAATAGAAGAGAATGACAAGAAGATGAGAATAGGAAGTTAAAAGTTAAGCCTAGTGTCGAAAGTACGAGAAAACAGTTTAACTTCAGGACGAAGTTCTATACAAGAGGGGGTGTATGTAATGCCCCTAGAATGATTGTGGACTTTAAGGGCACCTGTCAAGTGACCCGGCTGAATAGACCTCAATAAAGAGGCCCTTCGAGTTAGGATGTGTCTTAATAATTGAGAATCACCTGATGATGTGCATGACGACAATCGATAAATGAATTAATGAACTAAATGACATGTGTGGAGTTGGATAGTTGATTTAAATGAATAATTGCACGTTGCTTAATGATTAGCTTTAATTGTGAAAAATGTGTTATGTGTACATGAATATGATGCTTAAACGATTAGCTGTATGATGAATTATGTGATGAGAATGAAAGAAGTACATATTGACGTAATGCCTTACTAATTAATGGAATGTATGATGTTTTGAGTAAACTATAATTTCTTAATGATTAGCGGGCTTAGGAAATGAATTATGATGAATGAGGATAGGACTATTAATATGTGATTTTGAGAATGTGTGTAGCGATAGGTGAAATGGTTCACTGATGGACACACATAGGAATTAAAGGGTCGTATAGTACAGATAAATCACACAAGGAAGGATGACGACGGTGCCAACTTCCAATGGAATTCCACACATGAGTAAAGAAGCACTAATCCGCTTAATCTAGGGAAGAAAGAGGTCATGAGAGTGGACCATGACTGAGTTGGTCATGTGCGAGTTGGGGGGCACAAAGTAAGAACGGACTTACTCCTCAGCACCATTAGTCTCCAATAGCGTGTAGACGAAGGATTGAAGGTAACAGATCCTAAATCCCTACATGAAGTTCCTGCAAGTCAAATGAAAGGATATCGATAGAAGGACTCGATGATGTGGCACCTTGCCGAGAAACAGAATTAACGGACGCAAGGACCCGACGATGTGGACCTTGCCGAGAAACAGAAATAACAGACGCAAGGACCCGAAGATGTGATACCTTTCTGAGAAACGAAATTAATGGATGAAAGGACCCAATGATGTGGTACCTTGCCGAGAAAAAGAAATGACGGACGCAAGGACCCGGCGATGTGGTACCTTGCCGAGAAATGAAAATGACAAATGATTGGAACTGATGGAGTGGTACCATGTCGAAAGATGAGCATAAAGGATGGATGGGCCCAACGGTGTGGTACCTAGGTCCTAGAAGGGATTAATTGTTAAACATTATGCATAAAAATGTATAAAATTGCATCTAGAACATTTGCTCAGGAAAAAGCATTTTAGTATTTAAAATAATAGAAATGATTATTTTAGACATTTGCACATGAAAATACATTTTAGTATTTGAAATAATAGAGATTATTATTTTAGACATTTGCACATGAAAATACATTTTAGTATTTAAAATAATAGAAATCATTATTTTAGAAGCAAAGTGGAATCCTAGGCTTGAGCATTTAGTTAACACCACTTGCACCCACAAAAATAGAGGTTAGAAGGAACATCATGGAGACAAACTTGAGTAAACTTAGGAAAGTTGGTGCACTCTCTAGAAAAATTGACACATGGATAGGTGAGCAAAATTACTTTTTAAGAAAAAGAAATTAAATATTTTTGCATGAAGCGACATGTGTCGCAATGGATTTTCCTATTTAAGGAAGGCTTTGGGAATGGGTAAGGGACCCAAGGTTTGGATGTTTATCGTAACTTTTGTAAAGGGAGTGACTTGCTGCTATTGGAGTTTGACAGGAGATATTGGTGGGGGGGGAACCCATTTATGAGTCTCTAGATTGTGTGTGTGAGCTCTACGACCCTGAAGCTCGGGGGTGGCTACACGACTGAAAGCATGAGCTTATGGTTTGGTGGCAAAGCTAACGGTTTCTTAGCCTATTGTTAAATGAGCTTTATTGGAGGGATCCTACAAAAGACGTAGAGGGTAATGGACAAGTTGGATTGGATTGATGACAACTCCTCCTTCGACATCGGTCATGACCTATGGTTGACAGGTTATGGTTTTGTCTATATTTGCTAAGTTATTTAGTTAATTTATTTTATTTATGTAGTAATTATGGTATCTAATCTGTTTTGTATTAAGTTGTTAAGTTCTAGGTTCAGTTCATGAGGACCCTACAGGAGGGGCCCTACATTTGATAGGTATGACCAACCATTGGGTTGAAGGATGGAAGACTCTTTATAGACTACCAAATCTCCCCTAAATATCTACATTCATGACAATAACCATTAGCATATAAACTTTGTATTTTATTCTTCATTTTGTACAACCTATTAGGAGAATTTAGCTTATATGCTAATGGTTATTATCATGAATGCAACCTCCTCAGTGACATGACAGATACAATATAATCAAATCACCTCAAAGGTGTAGCTACCATAAACCAGTCACAACAAGATTATAAACCATAATAGAGGAGATACCAACAAGTTCCATTACAAACTAAGAAGATAGAAAAACATATATAACAACAAAAAGGGTCAGCATTGGATTTGATAATGAAAAAATAGTGATACAATGAAATTAACATATGATAGAATCCAAGGTGTGGGTATGAATTAAACAAGCAAATTCCTGTGTGCCTCTATTCAATAACCAAGAAAGTACAAGTCATGCTTAGTAAATATTTACAAAGATTCAAACTCTTCACATGATGTCAATATTTCGGGAAAAATAAAATTTATCGGGGACCAAAGTTCTACCAAATTATTTTGTAGGGGGGTTCAAGACAAAATAAACTTATTTTCAATGTGTAATGTTTTCAATTCTCTCAGCAATTTGCGATTGGAATTTTTTAATATAATAAACCTAAAATAAAAAAATGATATAGTAGACCAAAAACAACTTTACTTAAACTTGAATAGACCAATGTAAAAATATTTTGTATTAAACATACCTTGTCAACAACTAAATATTTCCAATCATAGCAAGCCAGATCCTTGCTATAATTCATAGATCAACCTCATAAGAAATGACAATAACGGGGAATGTTGGGACCACTAGTTGAGACATGAGCTTATTCCTTGGCTATTGGAACAAACCTGCAAAAATAACCATTGAGAATTACTATTCAATAAAAGTAAGTGGTCGCCCAAAATTGCATTTATCTTTGATTAAATTAGTATAATTTTCAATTTGCAAACAAAAAAGCATATCAAGGAACCAAAAAAGGAACAAGAAAAAAATAGTCACAATTAGCATTTGTTGAAGGCTCACCTTTCTTTTGCTGGTAGATGGTTGTGCTTCCAGTCATGTCTTGGTAACACATGTCCCATTCATAGTTTTATGTCTCTAAAACCCATTCCTCCAATTCATTTGAGTATCACTTTTCAATCTCTGCCAAAAGTTATGATCCTTGGTGAAATTATGATAAAATGCTCTCCCTTACACTCCCTTTCCAACTCATCCTTTTCCTTTCTGCTCAGGCATCACCAAAACGTTTTGAATTCCACTTCTTACACTTTCCTTTTAAAATATTCGATCATCTCTGAATAATAGAATATCTATAGAATTTCTACTTTTTCTACTCAAAATATTTGTAGTCTCACCATCCATTTCCACACTATTGCTACTAAAAATTGTTCCAACATTTTCCAAATTAACAAATCCGTTAAGATGTGCCAAATCTGGACACACAAAACCAAAATTTTGGAAAATGTCAGAGTTACTAGCATTAGTGGCAGTGCTCCAACCTTCAATAGATTATGACAATAAAATATGGAGATATGTTTAAGGTTGGGGAAAACACTTTCACCAAAGGATATCTAGGATATTTTTTCCATATGATATAGACAAAGATATTACAATCAGTGCATCTAACTGGTCACGACTTCTGGCAGAAAGCACTCTATTCCACAACTATTTAGAGACAAATTTGATAGCCCATAGGGAAAGATGTATGATGATAGTACTTGGAAAAAGTCAGTGAATGAAAAATGAACCATCCAATTGGTGTTTGATATGAATTATGTAATATGGGAGAAGGTAAGTGGTGTACCAATGGTGATTGTTGACATCACATTGCAACTTCAAAAGGAGATGGAAGACAAGATCCAAGAAGATCACTAGAAAATAGTCAAATAATTTGAGCTCCAACTTGAGAATGTCAAGGTAAAATATGATGGAATTCATCTTGAAAGAAAGAAGTAATGAAGATCAAACGCAAGGGATAGAGAATGTAATTGTATCAGAAAAGAAGATTAAGGATAAAGGGTTGCAATATGAAGGAAAACCTTCAAAGGTCAAACCTTATAGACATTCTCAGTCACCAAGAAAGAAGACATGAAATATAAGGTACATATCAACATTCTCATTACCAATGAAGAAGATGGAAAAATCAACAATATTCATAGAATATGGTTGTGGCATGTTATTTCTTTTTCAATATTGGAATGAGATATGACTAATATAAAGCTTTTGATGTAACTCAAAGCATTAGGTTGAAAGCGCCTAGTCCTAAAAGAAGGTACCACATGACCTTGGTTAAAATTAAAAGGAGCTAAAAGGTTGACGAAAGGGATTTGGGAAATCATGTAATGAAACTTATGGTCTAGATTGCACAGGAAAAGATCGATGGTGGAAACGAAGTTTCGCTGGAGATGAAGCGAGGTATATGACGGAGAAAAAGTCCACCGAAAATTCAAATAAGGTGACGTTAAAAAGAGGATAAGATCGACTGTCGTTTGATTGGGCAGAAGATAGATCAACGGATTGCATCCATTTCGCGCCCCCAACATGCACGATGAAATGAAGCTTACATTGGTTGCGAAATACCATAACACCTTCCATGTGTCAGCATCGTATCATTTCGCAATCCGAGAAGGCGGTAAGGAAAACCACTCTTCCACACTCTGAAACTGCCTTCGGGGTGTATAAAAAGACAAAACCACGTGAAGGTGTTGACATTTGTATTTTCGACGTCGACTGATTGGGACATGTGCATGTAGCAAGAAGGCGACAAAGCATATCTTTTTGACTTGTCAGTTTCAGGTAGGCCCTTCAAAACTCGTGCAGGTACTTAGAAGTGTTTATATAATGGAAGACTACAGTGAAATAGTTCCTCAGAATGTCAAAAGTGTAAAAATAGAAGAAACCCTAGAAGATAGGGACAGTGACATTTATGTCCCAGTAATGGTTACGATTCCAGTTTTAGAAATCAAAATTAGGTTGGAGGGTTTGCACAAACAAAATTTAGACATGCACAATGTTTTTAAGTCCAATTTAATTCATTTTTATCCAGAACAGACTTTAGGGTTTCCATATTTCGTTTCATAATGTGCAATGAATTATTCTCAGAATGAAAGGGTGATTATGAATTCATCTAGAACAAAACTCCTTTGCCCTGTTAGCTCGTCAATTGTTAGGAAATCCATAGAGGTTCCCTTGTCCTTCTCCCGTGACTAAGAAGACTTTGCTGAAGAAACCTTAGTCAGTCAATACAGATAGTCATCCCCTGAAACCAAACAATCCTTCCTGACCAGTTGTATGAATCTTGACCTTGCAATTGACAATGTTCGAATATTTAAAACCCACTCCTATGCCAATTAATAAAGTAGAGACATTAATTAATCATTTTATGATTAATTACTATGTATTAGACTATATAATTGGCATATGAGTCATTGTGTGGACCACAAGGAATCTTTGGGGCGGCCACAAGCCTTCCAGTTGTGGACCACAAGTTTCCTAAGTCACTTGGGCGCATTTTAGGTCATTCTGGATAATATTCTGGTGAGAAAGGCGCACATGCTACTTTTTACTGCTTTTGGGTGAAAGGTGGAAAGCTAGTTGACTAGGGAAAGTGTTTTTTGACCACTTTCACACCTTGATGTTTCTTTCTTTGATTTTTTAGATTTAGAATTTTTTTTCATCACACGTCACTATCTGATCACTAAATAAGAAATTCATGAGCCTTTGGTGTGACTTGGAGAACACACTTTCCCCCTGGGGGGTTTTCCATCAATTTAATAAGTCTACTTTTGTGACGATTCAAATGGAATCCTAATGCATTTGAATATCTGATGTAAATTTTGTATATTGGCAGCCATTTAATTTCCCAAGGCTGGATGATGCATTATTATTCATTTGAGTAATACAATTTGTATCTTTTGTGAGTAAATTTTAGTGTTCTTGACTAGTTGTGTGAGATCTTTGTGAGAGTGTGTAATTTATTGATCAGATCTTGGTGTGAAATGAATTTCACATGGTATCGGATCTATCAACCTATTCCTTTCTCCTTCTATTGTCTTGCAGGATCCAACCAGTCTCAAGGAGGGCACAGTAATTCATCCACAGGGTGCATTCTATCATCCAGAGGGTGCAACAAATCATCTTTGGGCGCACCCAAATCACTCCAAAAGTTATTTCAGAGCTACCATGGATTAGTCACATCAGATAATCCTCACTCCATTCAATTATTTTGACCTGAAAGCGCAAATGGAGATCATGTTGAGGAGCAAAGGCCTCTACAGGGTGACTATGGAAATTGAATGGGAGCCAACCTCCGCAATTGAGAAATCAAAATGGCATAATTGAAGAGATGAAGTCTATGGATTACTGTCTCACTACATCCATGGATCTTCTTTTCCATCTCAATGGTATTACCTCTCCCAATGAAGTTTGGCGAAAGCTTCAAGAATTGTTTGGAAAGACTGATGAATTAAGAGGCCACCAACTAGATAATGAACTAGTTTCATTGAGTCCACATAATTTCGATAACCTCCAGTATTTCTTCTCCAAATTCAAATCACTTGTTCTACAGTTGAAGCAATGTGGTATTGATGAAAAAGATGAGCAACTAATCTTGGCCATTCTCTCAAAACTTGGCCCTGATTACTCAGTCTTTGTTTCGACCTTCCACTCCACAAGGAAGGCAGTTAAAAATTGGAAGAGCCCCATGCTCTCAGAATTCATGGAGTCTCTCACACGAGAGAAATACAAGTTAGTCTTGATGGGAGCCATAAAAAATCCATCAAAATACCACTGTTTGAATGTTGGAGATTCAAATAGTTCGAAAGGGAAGAAGAAGGGCAATTTCAAGAATCCCACTGATCATAGGAAGGACAAGCAGAAATTCCATGATGACTCCTCTAATTTCAAGAGAAATCCAAACAAGAAGAATGAGAGGACAAAGTGCAATTATTGCAGCAAGGGATTTCATCCTGAAAGATCTTGCATGAAGAATACCATTGATCAAATGGCTCAACTCCTAATGAAATCCAACATTCCTCTTCATGAGAGCGCAAGGAGGAAGGATAGAGGACAAAATTATGAATATAAGGAGCGAGTACATGCACTAATGGCAAGCCCATCAAGGCCTACATCATTCATCATTGAATTAGGAGCTTCAAGGAAAATGGTGTCCACAAGAGAAAGCTTCTCATCTCTTTACTCTTCCAGTGGCCCAAACATTATATTGGGTGATGATTCTGAAAATTCAAGCAAAGGTAAAGGCAACATTGATCTAGATTTTGGTACATTCAGTAATGTTTTATATGTTCCAGGGCTTGCTGCTAACCTTTTGTCAATATACCAGATGTCTCACATAGGATCACCTAAAACGGTGGTATTTACACCTAATGATGTTGAGATCTGTGAAATGTCTACAGGTCGAATTGTTGCATTAGGAATTGCTGACCATAGCTCTAGAATCTACAAGTTTTATCATTTTGTGCCATTCCCCTCACCTTCTTCTCTTTTAAGCCATGCCAATGAGTCAAGAAAATTATGGCATGAAAGATTCGGCCATCTGAACTATAAATATCTTTCCCAATTTCATGAGAAAGAAATGGTCATAGGGCTGCCCAATATCAGATTTTCCAAAGGTGTCTGTCAAAGTTGCATCATAGGAAAACACCCTGAGAATAAGTATGAGAGATCCAAAACTAAGCGAACCTCTGCACCCTTGGAGCTTATTCACATTGACATATCAAGTCCATTCCCCCATGAGTCCTTGAACCATGCCAAATACATCCTTACCTTCATAGATGACTTTTCCAGGAATTGTTGGATCTATTTAATCAAGTTAAAGTATAAATTTTTTGGTCTGTTAAAGATTTTCAAGGCCTCAGTTGAGAACCAATATGGTAGGCATATCAAAGTTATCAGATATGATAATGGTGGGGAGTACACCAAATCTGAGTTTCAGCAATTTTGTGCCTCTTCAGGCATTTAGATGCAACACTCTGGTCCATATACACCTCAGCAAAATGGTGTTGCTGAGAGGAAGAACAGATCATTGAAGGAAATGGCCACATGTATGCTTGAGGCAAAGTCTTTATCTCAAGGATTTGGGTTGAGGCAATAAATTGTGCCACATAAATTCAAAATAGAGTGCCTCACAAAGCTCTCAAAGGAATCACTCCTTTTGAGGCTTGGACTGGGCACAAACCTGATATTTCTCATTTCAAGATTTTTGGCTCCAAGGCTTGGGCTAGGATTCCACTTGAGAAGAGAAGGGCTATGCAGCCCCAAATACAACCTTGTATTTTTGTTGGCTATTCAAAGGAATCCAATGGTTACAATGTTATGAACATGGCTACTCAAAAATCCTTCATTGAAAGAAGTGTTCAATTCGAAGAAGAGCCCTCTCAGAATGTTGAAATTGGAGAACCATCTTCACTACCACCTGAAGAAGTAAGTGATGCCACTCTTGAATTTTTTTATTCTGATATTTATGATGATGAGGACCATTTTATTATAGATCATAATACACCAACAAATCCTAAATGGGCTTCTAATACTTTGCAAGTAGCAGGTGAACTAGTGGGATATCCTCAGGACATAAGGAGGACTAGATCACAATTTGAGACTGCTATCAATGTGAATGAACCATACCTATCTAGGAGATGTTATATGATGGTGGATTCTAATCTTTAGACATATGAGGAAGCCTCACATGACCCAAGATGGCATGCTTCCATGGATGAGGAGTTTTAGTCATTGCAGAAGAATGAAACATGGGAGCTAGTCAACCTTCCCCCAGGCAAACAATTGGTAAGGTGTAAGTGGATTTACAAAACCAAGTGTGCAGCTAATGGTACAAAAGTGAAATATAAGGCTAGTATGGTGGAAAAGAGATTCTCCTGTTGATGTATATGTAACTTCGGAATGTATTTCATTTATATATTTATTGTACTCCTATAGAGATGTATTATTCCTCTATATGGAAGTGTCGTCATTTGTATTGACAAGTGTCGTAAGTGTGTTAACTTGCCGATGGGTTATTAGAACACCTTGTAAGGGGTCGGCCCGGATTAATGTAATATGTGGTTATTGTGCTAAGCTAGACAAGTCGGCCCCATAAGTTTATTGGGCAGTCAGGACAAGTATAAATAGAGATCGGGAGATCTCTATTTGGATCACTTCAGAACTCACACTTCCATCACTCGGAAAGTGGCACACATGTGAGGAGGAGGATCAGCTGCTAAGAGGAGTCTATCTCTGTGTACTTTGGTTGTACTATTTCTCTATCTATCTCTAAGGAAGTTGTGGGGTTTTTCACTTTAGGGTTTTCCCCATGGAAACTCTGTATGTCTATTGTCTCTTATGTTTTGCTTCTTGTGATGATTGACATGCTTGATATGATTGATATGAATTGATATACTGTACATGTTATTCTCTAAGTAAAGATCCTAGATTATATTGAATTAATGCTCAAAATTAACATGGTATCAGAGCTAACCTGAGAAGAAGACATTGTGCAGTGACGAAAACTAGGGTTTCTTGTTTATTGGGTTTCTCTCCACAAATTTTGGAAAAGCAGTATAGTAGATTGACTCTACTCATGAAGGTGAATCTATTTGTCCAATCAGAATTCAATTCTGAGCACTTTCAATTTTGGCCCTAAAAATTAGGGTTTCCTCAAAAATAGGAGTTTCTGAAATCTGAAGACATAGCTGGAAGCTCCTTGGAAAAATCAAATTTTAGAGCTTTGGATTGAGATTTTTGGCTGGGTAAATCTCCAGGAAACTCAAACCCTAATTCAGGGTCCTCCCTAGTGAACCCGGGAAGACTAAAAGGCATTTCTGAAGGGTGAAGCTTTGCAAATCTCAAATTTTGAATACACTAGGCTGATCAGCTCATCAAGGTGCATCTTTCTATCCTTTCAGAAAGTTAAAATTCACATTTTGAATTTTTAGGGTTTTTCTAACAAACCCTAATCCGGGACCAGATCCAGTTTTCAACAAATCAAGTGGTAAGACCTAAATCTTTTCTATTTCCATTTGAAGTACTCTTTAAAGATGTCTCACCACACCAAGCTTGAGGACAAGCTTGAAGGGGCTGATCACTTCCGAGCCTGGAAGTATAGGATTGGGTTAATCCTGGAAGAGAATGAGTTGGACTCATATATAAAAGAAGACATCCCTATCCCAGAGGATGAAGAGGCTAAGATATTGCATAAGAAGAATTTGGTTAAGGCAAAGAGAATCATTGCTGATTCTATCAAAGACCATCTCATACCACATGTGTAATCTTTGAAGACACCCAAGGAGATGTTTGACTGTTTGACCAAGCTATTTAAGGGAAGAACATAAATCGGAAGATGACTCTGCAAAACCAATTGAAAGGGGTCAAGCTATTGAATGGAGAGACCATTCAATCTTATTTCTCCAAGGTCTCTCAGATCAAGGAACAACTTGAAGCTGTCGATTAAGTAGTAGATAATGGTGAAGTGGTTATGACTACTCTAAATGGCCTTCCTAGGTCATGGGACTCTTTTATTCAAGGAATCTGTGCAAGAAAGAAATTGATCTCTTTCAGTAGACTATGGGAGGAATGCTCTCAAGAAGAATCAAGGCTTGTGGCTCGAGAAGAAAAGATGGGGAATGAAGATCAAGCTCTCACAGCTCACACCAAGAAAGGGAAGTCCAAGAGAGAGCCATCCCACTTCAAAAAAACTTCTCACCACCATTATCATAAGGATAAGAAAGATCTCAAATGCTTCAATTGCAATGAGAAGGGACACTTTGCTTCATATTGTCCCAAGAAGAAGAAAGACAACAATAACAACTTCAACAACAAGAAGCAGAACAACAAAAGAAGATATCAGGCTCATGCTGCTGAGGATGATGAACCTCCCAAGAAGAAGGCTAGAGAAGAAAGTGATGATGATGACTCATCAAGCGAAGAAGAGTATGTTCTAATCTCTGCTCTCACAGGTACTATTTCTCATGGTTGTAATGATTGGCTTATTGACAGTGGGGCTTCCAAACACATGACTGTGTTTAAAGAATATTTTGTAAATCTATCTGAACATGAATCACCCCATAAAGTGAAACTTGGGGATGACTATCAACACCCTATCAAAGGAAGTGGTGAAGCCTCCTACAACCTAGATTCTGGAAATTCTTTGAAGACGAAAGTTCTTTATCTACCTGGTCTCAAGAAGAACCTACTCTCCATATCTGCATTGGATGCAAAAGGCACGAGGGTTGCATTTGTAGATGGCCAAGTCCTAATGTGGCCAAAAGGTAAAACTATTGATGATGCAGTAGTGATTGGAGAGCAAGAGGGAGGATTGTATAAATTGAAGGGACAACCTGAACATGCCATGGTACATGATTCCATGGAGCCAAGTGAACTTTGGCACAGAAGACTTGCACATATGCACTATAGAGCATTACCAATTGCAAGTAAGGCTGTAGAAGGTCTTCCTGAAATCAAGACCAAGCATGAAGGTGTTTGCAAAGGATGTGCAAAAGGAAAGAACATAAAGAAGGCATTTCCAAGTAGTGAAAGCAAGGCAAAAAGTATCTTGAAAATTATCCACTCTGATGTATGTGGTCCGATGTCATCCAATTCTTTGAGTGGGTATGTTTACTATGTCTCTTTCATTGATGACTTCTCCAGGAAGACTTGGGTTTACTTCTTGAAGAACAAAGATGAAGTGTTGGATAAGTTCAAGGAATTCAAAACCTTGATGGAGAACCAAACTGATAAGAAGATCAAAACATTCAGATCCGACAATGGTGGAGAATTCACTTCAGGTGACTTCAAGAAGCTATGCAATGATTCAGGGATTAAGAGGGAGTTGACTGCTCCTTACAATCCACAACAGAATGGAGTTGCAGAAAGAAAGAATCGAACAATTATGGAAGTAGCAAGGGAAATGCTGCATGACCAGGATCTACCTATGCATATATGGGCAAAAGCAGCTAGGACAGCTGTACATGTACAGAACAGAAAACCCCACAAGTTATTGAACAACAAGACACCAGAAGAGGTCTTCTCTAGTAAGAAACCTGAAGTCAGTCATCTCAGAATATTTGGTTGTCCAGTATACACTCATGTCCCAAAGGAAAAAAGGACCAAGCTAGATCCTTCAGGAAAGAAGGGTATCTTTGTGGGTTAGACTGAAAGCTCGAAGGCTTACAGAATATACTTTCCAGGGTTCAAGAAGATTGATGTCAGCAGGGATGTGACATTTGATGAAAACTCATCATTCATCAAATCAAGAAAGACACCTGTTGAAGATTATGAAGAACCTAAGGAAACTAGATTTCAAGACACTACTATGACTGAAGCAATTCCAGATGGTGATCGTGAAATTGAAGATCTGCAAGAACCTGTAGATCCACCCCGTGAGAATAAATCTCACAAGAGGAACCCTGTATGGGCTAGAGAGCTCATTCAAGATGCAAAAAGATTTGGCATTCCAGAAGAAGAACACAGAGCAAAGAAGAGAACTAGATCTCATACCAGCTATGTTGCTTTACTCTGTGATATCGAACAAAGAACCTTCCAGTTACGAAGAAACAATAGAAAAGAAAGAATGGAAGGATGCCATGGTCGAGGAATACCAATCAATAATGAAGAATGATGTTTGGGATTTTGTCCCAAGACCTGAAGGGAATTCTGTTGTGACTTCCAAATGAATCTACAACATCAAGCATGCTGTAGATGGCAGCATAGAGAAATACAAGGCAAGATTCGTAGCTCGTGGTTTCTCTCGGAAAGAGGGAATAGATTATGAAGAAATTTTTGCTCCTGTAGCCAGGTAACTTCCATCAGATCAGTACTTGCTCTGGTTGCAGTGATGAAATGGAAGATACACCAGATGGATGTCAAGACTACTTTCTTGAATGGTGTAGTTGAAGAGGAAGTGTATGTGGAACAGCCATTCGGTTTTGAAACACATGACAGGGAGTCATATGTGTGCAGATTGAAGAAAGCCTTGTATGGCTTAAAACAAGCTCCCAGAACTTGGTATGGTAGGATGGATAGTTTTCTATCTAGTTTGGGCTTTAACAAGAGTAAAGCAGATTCCAACCTTTACTACAAGGTTGAGGAAGAAAATCCTGTGATACTACTCCTATATGTGGATGACCTATTTGTAACAGGAGATGATAGATTGATTACTGATACAAAGAGGAAGCTTGCTGCTGAGTTCGATATGAAGGACTTGGGGATAATGCTCTATTTTCTAGGTATGGAGGTGTGGCAGAGTGTAGATGGTATCTTCCTTGGACAAGGGAAGTATACAGTAGATATCCTAAAGAGGTTCGGGATGATGGATAGCAAGGCCATGGCTACACATATGGCATCAAACCTGAAACTTCTATGTGATGCTTCATATGAGCCGGTTGATGTCTCTATGTATCATCAGATGATTGGGTCCTTAATGTACCTGACGAACACAAGACCAGATATTTGCTTTGCGGTGAAAACATTGAGCCAGTTCCTGACGGATCCGAGGAGTGTTCGCCTGGTTGCTGTAAAGCATATTCTGAGGTACCTGAAGCGTACAGTTGATTATGGGCTCAAGTATGATGCGAATCAAAAGTTTAACCTGCAGGGTTATGTTGATTCAGATTGGGCAGGTAGTGTTGTAGATAGGAAGAGCAAATTTGGGTCCTGCTTCAGTATTGGATTAGGTGTGATCTCTTGGTTTAGCAGGAAGCAGTCCTGCATAGCACTGAGTACAGCCGAGGCAGAGTATGTTGCAGCCTGTTCGGCTAGTTGTGAGGTAGTATGGCTTCAGAAGCTACTGTCTGAGTTATTTGATCTCTCGCTGGAGGCTACTGGTATCTTTTGTGACAACCAGAGTTGTGTGAAGCTGTCTGAGAACCCGGTGTTCCACGACTAGCCAGGGTGAAGTTCGAGTACTTCAGAGAGAGGCTTGGTGTTCTTCAGATTGATGACACTTCGAGGAAGAAGTGATGGACACATTTGCAGGAGCCATTCCGAGCATGGTGACAGGAGGATCCTTCCATGGATGTGGATGTAAGCGCTGGATGATGAGCATCAGGATGATGTTCGAGTTTCTGCTCTGTATGATCAGTTGGATCATTTATATGTATATGTATGTACGCATCATGTTGATGCTGGATATGATCAGTTGGATCATTTATGTATGTACGCATCATGTTGGATGCTAGATATGATCAGTTGGATCATTTATGTATGTACGCATCATTTTGGATGCTGGATATGATCAGTTGGATCATTTGTGTATGTATGCATCATGTTGGATGCTGGATATGATCAATTGGATCATTTATGTATGTATGCATCATGTTGGATGCTGGATATGATCAGTTGGATCATTTGTATGTATTTTGTATATGCATCATGTTGGATGCTTGGACCATGTATATGTATCAGGTGGATACGTTGTATGATCAGGTAGATCATGTATGTTGACATGTATCAGGTAGATACCTTGTGTGATCAGATGGATCATGTATCTATGTATGTATCAGGTGGATACATTGTATGATCAGGTGGATCATGTATGATGATATGTATTAGGTAGATACTTGGTATGCATCAGGTAGATGCATTGTATGATCAGGATGATCATGTGTACATTAGGATGATGTATGATGAGCATCAGGTTGATACTCTGTGGCCATGGACAGGTTGTGCAGATGAGCATGTAAGTAGACTTGGGAGATCTGGACGGGATGAAAAAGGCCTCAGATGCTCTTTCGAGGCATTTCTCTAGGAGGACTTGTAAGACCTGGGAGATCCGAGAGGTTGGGCTGTGTGACTGTAATAAGTCCTGGGATGCTCTTTCGAGGGTTTGTCCTGTGACCACATGTAAGACCTGGGAGATCCGAGAGGTTGGGCTGTGTGCCCATAATAAGTCCTGGGATGCTCTTTCGAGGGTTTGTTGTGGTGACTACATGTAAGACCTGGGAGATCCGAGAGGTTGGGCTGTGTGCCCATAATAAGTCCTGGGATGCTCTTTCAAGGGTTTGTGGTGGTGACTACATGTAAGACCTGGGAGATCCGAGAGGTTGGGTTGTGTGCCCATAATAAGTCCTGGGATGCTCTTTCGAGGGTTTGTGATGAGGGTCACATATAAGACCTGGGAGATCCGATAGGTTGGGATATGTGCCCGTAATAAGTCCTGGGATGCTCTTGCGAGGGTTTGTGATGCACGTAATAAGTCCTGAGGATTCCACAGTATGGCCAGTGATGATGAATACCTATAGGTGGTGGGCCTACATCCAGTATGAAAAAGGACTAGCTCCATAGAACTTCCTATGACGAGTAGATTCGGAGATTGATTGAGATAGCAGCAGCAGTGACGATGACGATGATTCGAGGTCAATGCATCGATGACGGTGATCCAGAGAAGAAGACTTGTGCTAGTAGATATGTGTCAAGAAATACCTTCCTAGTTAAGAGGGAGTGTTGATGTATATGTAACTTCGGAATGTATTTCATCTATATATTTATTGTACTCCTATAGAGATGTATTATTCCTCCATATGGAAGTGTCGTCATTTGTATTGACAAGTGTCGCAAGTGTGTCAACTTGCTGATGGGTTATTATACCACCTTGTAAGGGGTCAGCCCGGATCAATGTAATATGTGGTTATTGTGCTAAGCTAGACAATTCGGCCCCATAAGTTTATTGGGCAGTCAGGACAAGTATAAATCCAGATCGGGAGATCTCTAGTTGGATCACTTCAGAAGTCACACTTCCATCACTCGGATAGTGGCGCACATGTGAGGAGGAGGATCAACTGCTAAGAGGAGTCTATCTTTGTGTACTTTGGTTGTACTATTTCTCTATCTATCTCTGAGGAATTTGTGGGGTTTTTCGCCTTAGGGTTTTCCCCACGGAAACTCGGTGTGTCTATTGTCTCTTATGTTTTTCTTCTTGTGATGATTGACATGCTTGCTATGATTGATACGCATTGATATACTATACATGTTATTCTGTCAGTAAAGATCCTAGAGTATATTGAATTAATGCTTAAAATTAACATCTCCCAAGTCCAATTCCTTTACTACAATGAGACTTTTGCACCAGTTGCACATAAGGATTCGATAAGACTAGTTCTGGCAATTTCTGCATCCAAGCGCTGGGAAGTGCACCACATGGATGTCAAGGGTGCATTCCTCCATGGGGATCTTGAGGAGGATATTTATATGCAGCAGCTAGAAGGTCATACATCTGATCCTAACTATGTGTGAAGGTTGAGGAAGTCCTTATATGGGACTAAGCAAACCCCTAGGGCTTGGTATGCCAAAATGGACAACTTTATGTTGTCACAATCTTATGTGAGATGCAAATATGATCCTAATGTTTACATGAAGCTGAATGATGGTTCAATTATGATTATGGTATTTTATTTTGATGATTTACTAATCACAAGTATCTCTACTGATCAAATAGATTCATTAAAGACCGCTTTGCATCAATCTTTTTCCATGAGTGACTTGGGAATTCTTAAGCAGTTTTTGGGGCTTGAGATTTCTCAAACTGAGAATGGAACTAAGGTATCTTAGTACAAATATGCATCTGACCTGATAAATAAGTTCAAGATGGATGATTGCAAGCCTTTAAATACTCCTTTCCTTTCAGGAGTTAGACTTGAAGAAGCGGAATCTACACCCTTGGTTGACAACACCTTGTATAGGCAGCTTGTTGGCAGCTTGTTATACTTGACACATACTCGACCCGATCTTGCTTATGCTGTGAGTGTGGCATCAAGATACATGGAGCAGCCACATGAGCTCCATTGGAGGGCTACAAAAATAATCTTGCACAATGTGCAAGGCACCAAGACTGATGGGATTCACTATGTTGAAGATTCTAGCCTAGATCTTCTTGGCTTTACTGACTCAAATTGGGCTGGTGATAGCCTTGAAAGAAAATCCACATATGGATTTGTATTCATGCTTGGAGGTGGTCCTGTTTACTGGTCTAGCAAAAAATAGAGTGCAATTGCACTATCTTCAGCAGAGGCTCAGTACAGAGGAGCAATGAATGCTGCTACTTAGTGTGTGTGGTTGCAGGGTATTCTTTCAGACTTTGAGATTTCCTCTAGTACTCCTATTGTCATCTTCTGTGACTATCAGAGTGATATAAGGATCGCAAGTGATCCAGTACATAGATATAGGACCAATCACATTGAGATCCATATGCACTACATTAGGGGTTTAGTGCATGACCATATCATTGATTTGCTGTATTTCCCAACAGGTGAGCAAACTGCAGACTGTTCAGATATCCACATCATCTTTTTCAGGATCTTGCATGCAATTAGGGTTTGCATGCAAATTCTAGGGTTTGCATGCACTTTGCATGCATCCCAGTCACCAGGTCGATGTCTCCAACACCTTAGCCACCTTATTCTAGCACTCGGGAGCCACTTACTTCAGAGTTTTAGCCCTCCTAGTCAAGAAGGCGCCCACTTCTCACCTACTACCAGAGAAGGGTGCACTTCTTCACCTACCACTGCAGTTCCACTTCAGTTACACTCAGTTAGCTCTGATTCTCCCTGATTTGAGGCTAGTTTCACTCCTGACTAACTGTTTCACTTCCGTTGGACCTCCAGATTGACTAGATGACTTGTTCTGACTTCAGTTAGCCTCCCATGCGCCCTCCACTGAGCCCACTTCCCTATATCAGTGCTACACACTTCAGTTACACATGTTACACTCAGTTAGACTCAGATTGACACCTGGATGACTGGTTCTTGTGCATTGATGACCACCACTGATTGATGATGAGGACTCCTAGTTGGAGTCAAGCTACTCCATTCAGTGATTCGAATGACCTCCTTAGGAAATTCGAATTGCTTAGTCATTGTTACTGTATTCTATTGTAATCATTCACCCTTACTGGGATATTGAGCACTGCTGCATGTTTTGCACAGTTTTACACCATATTTTCTATATTCATCTGTTGTGATTGATTTACTTGTTCATTAGATCTGCTATGACTAATTTTACATGGTATCAGATCCATTGCAGGGACAAGATCTCTTTTATACAAGTGTTTCTACAGGAAGATTTGAGTGAATTGCTCAAAAATTGCAAAAAGTTTTGGCATGAAAGATCTCAAGGGCATTCGCTCCTGTGCATGCAAAGCTTGAAAATACATCCAATACCACTCCAGAAGCTTGAGTTTCCACATAATTCTTGGATCTGATACATTGGACCCATTCAACATTGTTTGATCTCCAATCCCAAGTGTGATGCAACTCTAAAAGGGTGGATTGTTCGACCTCATTGTTCTTGGTTTATTGTGATTTGCAGGTTATTGTCTCCATCATTTGCATTCACTACTCTGCCCTTGCAAGCTCCTCTACATTAGTTTGCACTCGCTCCTAGCAATGGAATACTCTTCTTCAAAGCCTATCCTCACCCCATTCAATTATTTTGATTGGAAAGATGATTTGGAGATCATATTACGTTCAAAAGGTTACTACCGAGTCACTCTTGGTCTTGAATTGGAGCCAAACAACTTGTCAGATAGAACCAAACACTACAACAAGCTTGATGAAGCTTATGGTCTTCTTTGTCTCTCCATCTCCAAAGATCTTCACTTCCATCTCAGCGGATTGAAGACTCCAAAAGCTATATGAGAGCAACTTGAAACACTATTTGGCAAGCAGGACGAGCTTAGGGCCTTTCAATTAGAGAATGAATTGATTGCCCTTAGTCCTGAGAATTTCGAGACCATTAATGAATTCTTCACAAAATTCAAGAACTTGAACTTGCAGTTGAAGAACAGTGGATTTATCAAAGAGGATAAACAATTGATCCTCTCCATTCTCAGCAAGCTTGGGAAAGATTATTCGGTATTTGTCTCTACTTTCAATTCCGGTCGGCTAACTACCTCGAATTGGAAGATGCCTACCTTGAATGCCTTCATTGAGTCAGTCACAAAAGAGCATGACAAGTTGATTCAAATGGGGTCCATAAGCTCCAAAGATTCAGCCCTATATGTTCAAGGACCCAAGATCTCGAATGGTAAAGGAAAGCAAAAGAAGGAGAAGCCCAAATTCGAACCTCACAAGCAAAGAGAGAAAGGAAAACAGATGGATGCACCATCCAGTTCAAAGTTCAAGGAAAAGGGAAAAGAAGGTAACCAAAAATCTAAATGTACTTATTGCAATCGTGGCTTTCATCCCAAAAGTTCATGTATGAAGAAGACTATAGATCAAATGGCCCTCCTTTTGGAAAAGAACAACATAACTCTTCTTGACGGTGCAAGGAAGAAGGATAGGAATGATGATCATGAAAGAGGACAAGCACTCATGGCAACTGTTTCGAAGCCCACTACTCTCTTGATAGATTCGGGTGCATCGAATCATATGGCTGCATCGGGTCCATCCCCATCCATTTGGGAGATGACTCAAAAATTTCTTCAAAGGGCAAAGGTACGATTCATGTAGATCATGGAAGCTTTCAGAATGTTCTCTATGTGCCTTCCTTGGCTTCAAATCTTCTTTCTGTGTATCAAATGACACACACTGGTGAATCGAAGCAAGTTACATTCAGCCCTAATACAGTTGAAATTTCTGATATCAAAAGTGGAAGACTTGTTGCAATCGGAAAGGCAAACCACACTGCAAAATGCTATGAGTTTTCACACTTTATTCCGCTTGCAAAGCCCACTACTCTTCGCACACATGGTAATGAGGTTAGTAGGCTTTGGCATGAAAGATTTGGACATCTTAATTATAAGTATTTGCTGCTTCTATCAAACAAATCCATGGTAGATGGTCTTCCACAACTCCGTTCCTCGAAGGGAATATGCACTGGTTGCATTATTGGGAAGCACTGCGAGCACAGATTCGACCGCGGCAAAGCTAGCAGAGCTTCTACAGTTTTGGGGTTGATACATTTTGATATCAGTGGTCTGCTGCCCCATATGTCATTAAATGGTTCAAGGTATGTTTTGACATTTATTGATGATTTTTCCCGCTTTACATGGGTAATCTTTCTAAAAAACAAGTCATAAGTGCTTGGAAAATTCAAGGATTTTAAGGCTTCTGTTGAGACCGCCACTGAGAGCAAGATCAAAGCTCTTAGATCTGATAATGGTGGAGAATATATCAAGTCCGAGTTGCTACAAATTTGTGCTCAAAGCGGAATTCAGATCCAACATATAGTTCCCTACACACCCCAGCATAACGGTGTAGCGGAAAGGAAAAATCGGTCACTGAAAGAGATGGCTACATGCATGATTGAATCAAAAGGTTTGGCTGCAAATATTTGGTCTGAAGCAATCAATGTTGCTGCATACATACAGAACCATGTTCCTCATTCATCCGTGAAAGGTATGACTCCTTTTGAAGCATTCTTTGGTCACAAACTGGATGTGTCAAATTTGAGAGTTTTTGGCTCTACTGCATGGGCTAGAATTCCTTCCAAGAAGAGACGAGCTTTGGATCCACAAAGTATTGAGTGCATACTGATAGGATATGGGGAAAAATCAAATGCATATAAACTCATGGATATCAGATCTAAAAAGATATTCATAGAGCGCAGTGTGCAATTTGAAGAACCACTTCAAGAATTGCAACTAGTCGAGGAAGAGACTGTCGATTCACCGCCTTCACCAGAAGAAGATCCGTGCAGCGATAATGAAGGTATGAGTTCTGATATTTCTGATATTGTAGAAACATATGATGATCATGACATATCAGGTTCAGAATCCGACCATTATGATCCTCCTCAGTTACCAAAGTGGGCCCAAAACACTCTTCAATCTGCTGGTTCGAACCTAAGAAATCTTGCTGATCTGAGACAAACAAGAGCAGACTTTCAAAGAGCAGGTATGGCTCTTTCTATTGTTGATCCATTACTTCCTGATATTTTTTATTTGATGGCTGGTTCAGATCCCACATCATACTATTCTTCCCACCGAGATCCGAGATGTCAAAGTGCCATGGATGAAGAGTACAATTCTCTTCAAAAGAACAACACATCGGAGCTAGTTTCTCTTCCACCTGGAAGAAAATTATTAAAGTGTAAATGGGTCTACCGCACGAAAGTTACTGCTGATGGCTCTATCAGAAAATACAAAGCAAGGTTGGTGGCAAAAGGTTTCTCCTAAGTCCAAGGAGTGGACTACACTGAGACCTTTGCACCGGTTGCAAAGATGGATTCCATCCGCCTTGTTTTGGCTATTTTCGCATCCAAGCACTGGGAAGTGCACCACATGGATGTGAAGAGTGCATTTCTACATGGAGACCTTGCTGAAGAGGTATATATGCAGCATCTAGAGGGCTACTAATCAGATCCATCATTAGTTTGCAGATTGAAGAAATCTTTGTATGGGTTAAAACAAGCCCCAAGAGCTTGGTATGCAAAGATGGACTCCTTCCTTCTTTCTCAGAATTTCCAAAGATTGAAATCTGATCCGAATGTGTATCTTCAGCGAGTTAAAGGTAATTTGTTGGTTATTGTACTTTATTTTGATGATCTTCTCATTACTGGTAGCACTCTTACTTCAATAAACAAGCTAAAAACTGCCTTAAATCCAGCTTTTGACATGAGCGATTTGGGCTTGCTGAATCACTTTTTGGGCTTGGAGATAGCTCAAAATTTTGATGGGATCACTATATCTCAACAAAAATATGCTTCCGACCTATTATTGAAGTTTAATATGGTTGAATGTAAGGCAGCCCCATTCCCATTCCTCTCAGGAATCAGTCTTGAGGAGGGAGATTCTACACCGCTTGCAGATTGCATTATGTATCGATAGTTGATTGGTTCACTACTTTATTTGACACACTCAAGGCCTGATATTTCATATGCCGTGAGTGCCATGTCAAGGTATATGCAACAGCCCCATGAGCTTCATTGGCGAGCAACCAAGCGGATCTTGCAGTATGTGCAAGGTACGAAACATTTTGGCATACATTATGCTGCAGATTCTGAGCTTGATTTCATTGGTTTTACTGATTCAGATTGGGCAGGTGATAGCATTGATCGGAAGTCCACTTCCGATTATGTATTCATGATTGGTCATGGTGCTATTTGCTGGTCCAGCAAAAAGCAGGTAGCCATTGCACTTTCTTCAGCAGAGGCAGAGTATCGAGGGGCAGTCAATGCCTGCATTCAGGCAGTTTGGTTGCAGGGTATTCTTTCCGAGTTTGGTTTGGGGGCACTACTTCAACTGTCCTATTTTGTGACAATCAAAGTGCTATCAAGATCTCCACAGATCCAGTTCAGCGGCAGAGGACCAAACACATTGAGATTCATATGCATTACAATCGACAGTTGGTGCATGATCGCACAATCATTCTGTAATATTGCCCTACTGATGAGCAAATTGCAGACATCTTCACCAAGAGCTTCACTGAGAAGAAGTTCTCTTACCTCCGTTCACTGTTGGGGGTGAGTTCCATCATGGTGGACACAGATTGATCCATTATTATGCTTTAGCTTGAGGGGGGGCTTTCTTCCCACTGGGTTTTCCCTCTTTCCTCACTTAGTTTATTTTCAGCATTTTTGGATTATTGTATTGGGGTGAACTTTGGTCTTAGTTACCAGGGCCCCACATTATTTTCTTTTGCACATCATAGTCTACCTTGAGGGGGGGTGTTCGGATATCCACATCATCTTTTTCAGGATCTTGCATGCAATTAGGGTTTGCATGCAAATTCTAGGGTTTGCATGCACTTTGCATGCATCCCAGTCACCAAGTTGATGCCTCCAGCACCTTAGCCACCTTATTCTAGCACCCGGGAGCCACTTACTTTAGAGTTTTAGCCCTCCTAGTCAGGAAGGAGCCCACTTCTCACCTACTGCCATAGAAGGGCGCACTTCTTTACCTACCACTGCAGTTCCACTTCAGTTACACTCAGCTAGCTCCGATTCTCCCTGATTTGAGGCTAGTTTCACTCCCGACTAACTGTTTCACTTCCATTGGACCTCCAGATTGACTAGATGACTTGTTCTGACTTCAGTTAGCCTCCCATGCACCCTCCACTGAGCCCACTTCCCTATATCAGTGCTACACACTTCAGTTACACATGTTACACTCAGTTAGACTCAGATTGACACCTGGATGACTGGTTCTTGTGCATTGATGACCACCACCGATTGATGATGAGGACTCCTAGTTGGAGTCAAGCTACTCCATTCAGTGATTCGAATGACCTCCTTAGGAAATTCGAATTGCTCAATCATTTTTACTGTATTCTATTGTAATCATTCACCCTTACTGGGATATTGAGCACTGCTGCATGTTTTGCACAGTTTCACACCATATTTTCTATATTCATCTGTTGTGATTGATTTACTTGTTCATTAGATTTGCTGTGACTAATTTTACACAAACATCCTCACCAAAGAGTTTACTGAGAAGACATTCAACTATCTTAGATCATTGCTTGGGATGGCTGAACATGTGGTGGAGTGAACGATTGATCAACAATATTTCAATTTTGATATGTCCATTTTTTGAGGGAAGGTTTTTCCCTTGAGGTTTTCCTTATATCCTTGTTTTTGTGGACTAGGCAGTGTTGTACAGGGTGACCATGTCTTGTTACTGGTCCCTTAGTATTTTTATTTTCTGATTTTTAGCACATAAATTCATACTTATGGGGGGGCATTGGAATATTTAAAACCCAATCCTATGTCAATTAATACATTAGAGACATTAATTAATCATTTTATGATTAATTACTATGTATTAGACTATATAGTTGGCATATGAGTCATTGTGTGGACCACAAGACATCTTTGCGGGGGCCACAAGCCTTCCAGGTATGGACTACAAGTTTCCTAAGTCACTTGGGTGCATTTGAGATCATTCTGGATAATATTATGGTGAGAAAGGCGCACATGTTGCTTTTTACTTCTTTTTACTGCTTTTGGGTGAAAGGTGAAAAGCTAGTTGACTAGGGAAAGTGTATTTTGGACCACTTTCACTCCTTGATGTTTCTTCCTTCCATTTTTGGGATTTATCATGTTTTTTCATCACACATAACTATATGATCACTAAATCATAAATGTATGAGCCTTTGGTGTGACTTGGAGAACACACTTTCCACCTAGGGGGTTTTGCATAAATTTAGTAAGTCTACTTTTGTGAGGATTCAGATGGCATCCTAATGCATTCGAATCTCTGATGTAAATGTTATATATTGACAGCCATTTAATTTCCCAAGGTTGGATGATGTATTATTATTCATTTGAGTAATACAATTTGTATCTTTTGTGAGTAAATTTCAGTGCTCTTGACTAGTTGTGTGAGATCTTTGTGATAGTGTGTAATTTCTTGATCAGATCTTCGTGTGAACTAAATTTCATAGACAATACATAGATAGAGGACCAATCATATTGAGATCCATATGCACTAAATTAGGGGTTTAGTGCATGACCAGATCATTGATTTGCAGTATTTCCCAACAGGTGAGCAAACTGCAGACATCTTCACCAAAGATTTTACTGAGAAGAAATTAAGCTATCTTAGATCATTGCTTGGGATGGCTGAACATGTGGTGGAGTGAAGGATTGATCAACAATATTTCAATTTTGATATGTCCATTTTTTTAGGGAAGGTTTTTCTCATGAGGTTTTCCTTATATCCTTGTTTTTGTGGGCTAGGTAGTATTGTACAGGGTGACCATGTCTTGTTAATGGTCCCTTAGTATTTTTATTTTCTGATTTTTAGCACATAAATTCATACTTATGGGGGGGTGTTGGAATATTTAAAACCCAATCCTATGTCAATTAATACATTAGAGACATTAATTAATCATTTTATGATTAATTACTATGTATTAGACTATATAGTTGGAATATGAGTCATTGTGTGGACCACAAGGCATCTTTGGGGGGGGGGCACAAGCCTTCCAGGTATGGAATACAAGTTTCCTAAGTCACTTGGGCGCATTTCAGATCATTCTGGATAAGATTATGGTGAGAAAGGCGCACATATTGCTTTTTACTACTTTTGGGTGAAAGGTGTAAAGCTAGTTGACTAGGGAAAGTGTATTTTGGACCACTTTCACTCCTTGATGTTTCTTCCTTCCATTTTTTGGGATTTAAAATGTTTTTTCATCACACATAACTATATGATCACTAAATCATAAATTCATGATCCTTTGGTGTGACTTGGAGAACACACTTTCCACCTAGGGGGTTTTGCATAAATTTAGTAAGTCTACTTTTGTGAGGATTCAGATGGCATCCTAATGCATTCGAATCTCTGATGCAAATGTTTTATATTGATATCCATTTAATTTCCTAAGGTTGGATGATGTATTATTATTCATTTGAATAATACAGTTTGTATCTTTTGTGAATAAATTTCAGTGCTCTTGACTAGTTGTGTGAGATCTTTGTGATAGTGTGTAATTTCTTGATCAGATCTCGGTGTGAACTAAATTTCATAGACAATACATAGATAGAGGACCAATCATATTGAGATCCACATGCACTACATTAGGGGTTTAGTGCATGACCATATCATTGATTTGCAGTATTTCCCAACAGGTGAGCAAACTGCAGACATCTTCACCAAAGATTTTACTGAGAAGACATTCAGCTATCTTAGATCATTGCTTGGGATGGCTGAACATGTGGTGGAGTGAAGGATCGATCAACAATATTTCAATTTTGATATGTCCATTTTTTTAGGGAATTTTTTTCCCATGAGGTTTTCCTTCTATCCTTGTTTTTGTGGACTAGGCAGTATTGTACAGGGTGACCATGTCTTGTTACTGGTCCCTTAGTATTTTTATTTTCTGAGTTTTAGCACATAAATTCAGACTTATGGGGGGGTGTTGGAATATTTAAAACCCAATCCTATGTCAATTAATACATTAGAGACATTAATTAATCATTTTATGATTAATTACTATGTATTAGACTATATAGTTGGCATATGAGTCATTGTGTTGACCACAAGGCATCTTTGGGGGGGTCACAAGCCTTCTAGGTATGGACCACAAGTTTCCTAAGTCACTTGGGAGCATTTCAGATCATTCTAGATAAGATTCTGGTGAGAAAGGCGCACATGCTACTTTTTACTTCTTTCTACTACTTTTGGGTGAAAGGTGAAAAGCTAGTTGACTAGGGAAAGTGTTTTTTGGACCACTTTCACTCCTTGATGTTTCTTCCTTCCATTTTTGGGATTTAGCATGTTTTTTCATCACACATAACTATCTGATCACTAAATAATAAATTCGTGAGCCTTTGGTGTGACTTGGAGAACACACTTTCCACCTAGGGGGTTTTGCATAAATTTAGTAAGTCTACTTTTGTGAGGATTCAGATGGCATCCTAATACATTTGAATCTCTGATGTAAATGTTATATATTGACAACCGTTTAATTTCCCAAGGTTGGTTGATGTATTATTATTCATTTGAGTAATACAGTTTGTATCTTCTGTGAGTAAATTTCAGTGCTCTTGACTAGTTGTGTGAGATCTTTGTGAGAGTGTGTAATTTATTGATCAGATATCAGTGTGAACTGAATTTCATAGACAATACCCCCTACCCACTAGACATCAATTTCTTTGATGAAAATTCACAGTTAGTTTTGTCACTAATTTCCCAGTTTTTAGGGATTGATAATGATTCAGTGGTCACAGAGGTCTAGTTAAGTTTGCTCTTCAGACTAAGTTTTGTTAAACTAGATATGGAGTACAGTCAAGTTCCCTGCCTTAAATTTGATGAATTCCTGGTTGAGATTATTCACTCTCAGCTAGTGAATTTCCACATTGCTAGAGATTTCAGATTCCATATGTACCTGATGAAAATGCTCCTAGTTTCAAGTGAAGAAAATTTACACTTCCCACCAGCAGTATTTTCAACCACATTGGAAAACAATATGTTCAATTTTATGAATCTCATTTTATCAGAATTGTATAGATTTATCTTTGAAGAAAAATTTTCAAGTCAGTGCTTCCATATATGAAGACCCTGATGTAGCAGAGTCCAGAGAAAGCAGTTGGAGATTGGTTTTTGCTTAAACAACATACAGTAACCAGGCTTTATGGGTTTGTTTATAAAGAACCATATGTTCTACCAGCCTTTTTTACTTTGAAAATTTTTGCTTTAGAGTTTATCAGACAGAATTTAACAGTTGAAAATGACCATTTTCTAGATTTCAAAAATGCTTAAGATATAAAGTTTCCTTTGAAAACTGGTCCTTTCATCATAAAAAACAAGAATGCTCTTTCCTTTGTGGAAAAAAAATTGGAAATATTGAATTTTAAGAAGGCCTTTGCTATAAATTATGACCCCTATCATATCATTTCTCAGAGGAGGCAACAAAAAAAAAGCAAAGCATTTTATCATCAAGAGGTTGAAGGATTAGCAAGGAGGGCCAATCTATTACAATATGAATCTGATACAAAAGTTTCATAAAGTTCACAGCCAAATCCTTCTACCCTGGCTAAGTTTTCAACTAAGTTGATACCTACCCCAGGTAATATTGAAACAACCATCAAAAGGATTTTCCATGAAAGTACTAATACACAGCTGGAGGAAGAAAGAGAACCTAAAAGACTAAAATCAAGTCAGCAAGATGAGATGATTGTATTAGATATTGGAAAAGGAAAAAAGAAAGAAAAATATCAAGGTCCGGAGGTTCAAATGTATGAGTACAAATTTGATGAAGAAAAAGCTACAGGTGACACTGATAAGTTTTAGTTGAGAGTTGAGCTATATGTTAAGTATGGACAAGATAACCAAACAATGTCAGAAACAATGCATAAATTGTTTCCGAGAGTTAGAAATGTAATTGATTTAGAAATTACTCTGATGACTAGCAGGGATTCTACAAAGAACACCTTGAATCTAGTTGTATCATCTGATGAGAAGGTCACAGAGATGAAACTGAATTTACAAAAGATATCAGTCCCTGATAAGATCCACTTGCATAGGAATACTGGAGAGGTGATTTACACAGATTTGATGAAAGCTACCCTGAAAGTTGCAAAGCTGCAAAATACAGTAAACAGGTTAGAAATCTAGTTAAAATAGGAAAAGACAAAAAAAAATCTCATCGACAACAAATTAAATGGTTGCAAATTGACTTAGTGGAGAGTAATGATGGTCCAAATAAGTGAGAGGCAAGAAAAAATCTTTTAATTGAGAAATAAAACACCATTCAATTTCTTAAGAAAAAATTAAAATTCCAGCAACTCAGTTGATTCAAGCATCTAAGTTAACTGTTTTGGAACAAGAAAGGGAAACCTTGTCACGGGAATTAGATGATTGCAAATCCAAATTGATTAATCTTTAGGAGAAAGAGGTGGATTGGGAGAAAGACAGACTGAGTCTCAAGACTCAAAATGGAGATTTAAAAATACAGTTAGCAGGCGTAGTGCAAGAGAAGCAAGGAACGTGCCAGACTAGCAAAGAAGATAGTATAGAAGATCTAATACAAGCTATGTCTCAAGTTAGATACAAATAAGTAGAGATAAAGGAGCTGAAAGAAGAAAAATAGAGGCTAGAAGAAGAAAATCAGAAAAAGGGAGATGAAACAAAAGAATTAGAAAAGAAGAATAAGGAGATGATGGACAGGACAGCTTCCATTGCAAGGCGCAAAGCACTTAATTTGGGACTCAATCATAAATGAAGCTGCAAAATTCAGGCCTTATTTAAGTTTTATGAAGACAAAGGAAACGATTTCCAATGACAGTATAGAGAGTTGTACAACAATGAGAGAAGTGTTGGATAAAAAGGAAAAAGAGATAATCCAGAATACCATAAACCTTGGCGGACGATGATTTGAAAGCAATGGCAATTAAAAATAGAGTAACAATTATAACTTGGGCTAGGAGAGTCCTTGGGAAACATTATGACATTGAAAATGTTCAATCCAAAGTAGAGAAAATGAAGAAGCAAGTTGAAGCATTCAGAAGAGCGTTTGAAAAGCTAATTCAAAAAGGGATGCCTTCTTTTTAGGATGAAAATGATAAGTTGATTTCCTAGAGTGATTATAAGAACTTGTTATTTGACATCGGGACGAACCATGAAAATTTTGAAAATATGACTCATCTCTTAACAGGGAAGATTGTACTAGAAAAAAATTTAGATGATTTTGAAATTCTGAACGAGTTGGCCATGATAGGTACAAATATACCTACGATTTCCATTGCAGAGCACATAGAGATGAAAGTTCTTGTCAAGGAGATGACTAGTTATGAGATACCTTCTACAGAACAATGGAAGACTGTGGAGAGGTATGGGAAAATGAAGTACAACGTGCACACTTGTTACACCTAAAATCTTTCCATCATCAGATTTAGTGTATACATCCCTGAAGCTCCATTGGCTAAGTCATTTACCTGGAAGGGACACCATTGCATTTATGCTAGGTTTTGAGATGTCGTCGTAGGATGCACTCATGCAACCTACGACGTCGCACCTTGCTCCATTACAGGGTGTGACGAAGTCAGTTAATGGGAAAAAAAAGCTTCTTCGAGCTCATTCTCGAAGCCTGCTGACTTGGATCCCTGACCTATTGGGGGAGCTGGCCTTCGGTTCCTAGACTCTTGGAAGGATCCCCTATCTCTCTCCTACCATATATCAACCTACCCTATCCATATCCTATCCACTTAGTCCTATATAAGTGAAGCTCTACCCCTCTCCAAAGGGAGGAAGTCTATAGTGTCTACATGCTGGTGAAATCATCCTTGAGAGATCTCTACTCATCCATTGAGAGGCTCAAGCTTCCTTAGAAGGATATGGCACTTGTCTTGGACGGAGAAGGGATACAGCATTAAGCCTTGGTTGTAGTCTATTATTTACTATGTATTTCCCGATTTACAGTAATACAAATGCTTTCCACCAATATTATTTATGTGTGATGATATTGAGTAGTTTACCTGCTTAACTATTTACTTAGATCTCTTATTGTATAGATGCTCTTTACTCATTTGTGTTGTTCTTTGTGTCTTAACAGGTCTTGCAGCTTAGATCTGATGACCACGGGATGTGGAGCAGCATTCAGGAGAAAGGATTGCGAAGCTAAAGGTAAGACATCTAGTACTTGATCCTTAAGTAGATCTAGGAAAGTCACTTGTAGTCTATTCTATTTGTTCTAGACTCACTTTGAGCTAGGGAGATCCGAATCGCGTCCGCTCAACTGGATTGTCCGTCAAACAAATCTGGTGACCATACTGGGGAAAACATTGCTTTCTAGTTTTCATTTGAATGATTGTTTTCAGTTGATTTCTTGGCAAGCCTTTCCTTTTGTCATTTGCCTCTTAAGTTGTTTTCACCTTCAGATCTTCACTTTGAAGACACTGATCAACTTCCTTTGAATCTGCATTCTTGTTTCCAAACCTGTTTATTGCTCATTACTTGGAGATTTGGCTCATTTTTTAACTTAGATCTCTCCTATTGCACCTGGGTGATATACACATAGCAACACTGTGTCATTATTGATCTTTGTTATTTGTCTGTTAGCCTGTCGTCGCAACCCTATCATTGGTATTCTACGACACCGTCGCACCCCCCACATTGGAGAACTGTGATGTCGCACTGTGTACAAGCACAGAGTGCATTGATCTACCATTTTTTCTATGCAGGCACCCTTTCTCCATTTCTTGATTTTGAGTGTGGTTTGTATGCAGACTCCCTCTACACTATATGATCCAGTCAGAGACCCCTTTTCATTTTTGTGAATGAGTTGTTTGGTTTGTAGCTGGGGTTGTTTTGGGTTTCATTTTGGACAAGTCTGAGTTTTGGTAGTGGTGGATACTCTTGTCTCCTCCACTTGCATCCACTCGCCCTTGCATTCCCTCCTCTCCTAGCCAGATCCGGTCAAGTGGATCGGTTTCCAGACCTCATTTGCATAATTTTTGTGAGCTTTGCTTGCTTTAGTGTTGCTTGTCACTGTTTGAGTTTGAGTGTTTGTGTGTACTTTCAGTCCATTGAGTGCTCGCTTTCTCTTGAGATTTCCTGAGTTGTTTGAGTACTGCAATTCATCTTTTCAGTTCAAGTATTTATGTTTAAAAGCGTAATTGTCATCAAATTATTGTTTTGGTGCATCCATTGAAAGATCAAAAGTACTTCATTCCCATTGTTTTTCAAGATCATTTGAAGAATTGTATATGCATTGGAATGTCTCATTTGTAGATCTTTTGGAAAAGTTGAAGGAAAATTACATTATTTGTGTTTTTCATGAATTATGAGTTCCTCATCTTCTTGAAAAATTCGGATAGACATGAATTATGAGTTGCATTGTATCTTTTGACTCTTATGCTTTGGAACCATCATAGTGAAAGTGAAAAGCTTGCATATTCTAATTAGAATTCTCTCTTTTCATTACCTAGCATCATTTTCGTTTTGAAAAGAAAAAAGAAAAAGAAAAACATGCTTTCATTTGGCTTAGTTGTGTGGTGAAAATTTTCATGTTTCGCTGAAAAAGGAAAAAGAATACTTCATTAGTCATTTTTCATAGATTTGGGATTGAGTTGTATTGCATTGCTTTGGTAAAATTGTCGGAAAGAAAAGAAGATTTCTCCTTCCCATAGGTAGCATTCATTGAAAGAAAAGCATACTTTTTGCATGTAGTTAGGGCCTGCATTTTGTTTCCAATTATGTACTCACCTCATGCATTCACCTAACCGTCCAGATAAAATTAATAGTAGAACTAGGGTAAAAATTTTAGTAACTTGTGTGTAAGTTAGAGATGTGTTCCGACGTCATTAAGCATGGCAGCTGTCATTATTTTCCAGCACTGTATCCCAGGGGTATTGTAGTCTTCCACATACTTATCGGTATATCGAGCTCCTTCACGTACCCACCAAGTCACCTTGAGTACTTGGCATATATAGAAGGGTGTATCACGTACTCGGTAGTATATCATAAGGTATCTTGCCGAATGGTTGTGCATTAGATAGCACCACTATGGATTTGAGCTCCCATGTACCTTGCGTATATCAGGAGACACCACTAGGATTCCTGAGACCAACTGAGTTAACCTTTTGGATGTCTTGGCAGAGAAATACACAGAGAACAGCTCTTGGGGAGATTACTACGCATGTACCATCTAGGTAATCGAGTATGTAGGCAAGGGTATGGTCCCAATCCTCCTTGTCGTGTCATATTGTTGGACCCTGCAATATATCGCGAGTTGCGAAGCCTTGACAATCCTGTGAGCATCTAGACTTTGAATCCACTCTTTTCACATAAGTTTGCTTGTGGCCTTAGTTTGTGTAGGGTTTTGTCTAGTCTGCTTTTCTTTTAGCTTTCCCTAGGAGAAACTTTTGTTTCAGTCACTCTGGCTGACTTTCCTTGGAGAAGGTCCGATAGAATCCAAAACTTGCCACCTGAATATCCCCTTAACCAAGAGGTAATTTCGAGGGTAAGGATGGATACAAAAGCCAGGGTCGGGTCACATGAAGTGGAAAACCCCACTTTGAATATTGGAGGACATTAGTTTCCACATACTCCTCCAGATTCACCTGCCTCTCATCCCCTGCAGGGTGAAGAGGCTCCAGTCTCCACTTCACAAGACTTACATTCCATCTCGTTGGGAGAGCCTGGATCGTTGGAATGGCTAAATCAACCCTAGGACGACCCCACAGTGACTGCTGGACCTTCAGCAGCTTATTGGACATCTTCTACAGGCCACCCTGTGGCCCATTTTGTTGTTGCACCCCCACCCATTTGGGCTAGTCCCGACGACCGCTTAGCACCTTATCATGAGCAATTGGCTCGTTTACGTGCTATGAGTGAGGAGTTTCGAAATCGAAACTTTCAAATAAGGTTCGATGATCGACCAATCCTAGGTAGTTCTTTATCTTTCGAGTCACTGGAATCATCCACGCAACACGTGACCACTTCTAAGACTAGTCAACTATCCACTCCTCCACATGCATCTCCTCGACAGGAGACCAGTTCAGTACTTCCTACCACCCAACCTGTTGTACAGCAACAGTACAACATGCCTGTGACCACAACGGTTACGTTAATTGTTCCTCCCCCACCCAAAACTTTGAGGGGAGGATACTCTTTACCCCCTACCCTTTTTACAGAAAACGTTAATCGGACGGTGAATAATCAACAAACAGTGTTGGGTCAACCTTTACCTAGTGGTAAGCAAGTTGTCGTTGGGGGGAAACCCCCATCTCTAAACCATAATACCGCAGCTGGAGTTCCCATTGGCCCTTCCATTGGAAATTCCCTACCTCCTGGACCTTCCACTTCGGGACTATCCCATGTTGGGGGACCGTCCAACGTAATTCAATCTCCATTGAGTCAAGTGTATCCAAGTCATTTTAACCCTGTGTTGGGTCAACTCAATCCTATAAACGCACTCTACGGGGTACCATACCCCGACAATCCTTACACTCTTTGGGGACAGAAAAATGTTTTACAACATGGACCCCCACTTACAGTCCCTCAAGTCCCTCCAACATCATCTGGTACGCCCCCACCTCCCGTTGGAGGCGGCGGACCCCCACATAATCCTGGAGGAGGCGGACCTCTACCTTCTGGTGGAGGACCACCTCATTCTAGCCATCATGGTCCAACCCCTCCCAGCGGAGGTGGTGGAGGACCACCTTACCCTAGTGGTGGTGGTGGTCGAGGACCACCCTACCTTGGTGGTGGTGGCGGTGGAGTACCTTCTTACCCTAGTGGCGTTGGTGGTGGAAGACCACCCCACTATGGTGCAGGTGGTGGAGGAGGCTCTTACCCATCTGGTAGCAGCGGTGGCCCACCACCCCCTCTTAGCGAAGGTGGTGGAGGCCCATCCTATTCTAGAAGCAGTGGTGGCAGTCCACCACCTCCTCGATGGAGGCGGTGGCAGCCCACCCTACCCTGGCAGTGGTGGCGAACCCCCACCATTTGGAGGCAGCCCACCCCCTTTTGGTGGTGGAGGCGGGCCTCCACCTTATGGTAATGGGCCACCCTATTATGGTAATGGACCACCTTAATATGGCGGCGGACCTACATTTGGTCTGGGCGGCGCATACCCCTACGGCCATTTTCCTCCTGGTACACCTTATGTTCAGTCGACACAAGGTCCCGTTGGTCCTTACACGCCTTATCCGTACTATCAGTACTCACAGCCTAATCCACAGCTGCCCTTTTTGGCTACTTTGGACCTACCTGACCTGTCTTGTTTAACCAATGACCCCATTTACCATGGAACTAATTGGCCACCCATTCTAGTGAAACTTCCATCGGATATCCCAAAATTTGATGGTAAGCCGGGTGAGGATCCTAAAAATCACGTGATGACCTACCACTTATGGTGTTCATCCAACTCCCTGATGGATGACTCGATCCATCTTCGACTATTTCAAAGGACTCTTACCGGTTCGGCTACCAATCCATCATTCCATTTTCGACAAAGGTGCCTCCACTTCAGTCATGTCAATCTCATGTTGGAGAGCCATTGGCTCTCCTGAGTTGAACCATTCTCCTACCACTTTGAGAGCCTTTGACAGACGTGGCTTTCAACCTCATGGGATGTGACAATCTTTACCAGTCGAGCTGGGGGGAAAGACCACAACCATTAATGTGGAAGTAGTCGCTGCCCCATTAGATTACAACATTCTGCTTGGTCGTAATTGGTTTTACGCCATGAATGTGGTTGCCTCGTCAGTCTTCTGCATAGTGCAATTCCCCCATCAAGGACAAATTGTCACAGTTGACCAATTGGATTTCTGCACACCTGACACCACTACTCACCTAGGCGATAACGTTCCATCCATTGGACAATCTTTGCAAAAGTATGAGAGCGTGGGGGTTGGCCTCCTTAAAGATTCATCCTTTATGGTCATTTTTCCTACTTCAGATCCCCCAAATCATGTTGCCACGATGAACATGATCTCCTCGTAGTTTTCATCTATTCCCAACTCCTTTGATTCATGGCTTGTACCTGATGAAGCCAACATGAACCTGATTGGAGATATTATGCCTCTGTCACCCGCCGAACTCATATACAAGGCTATCCAATCAGCACCGGAGGACCACTTGGATGTGGCATCCACCTCCTGTTCTTTACAGCAGACATCATCCGACCCTTTGCTACGAAATTTTCATTCTGACGAGTCCATCATGGAAATCATGAGCATGGATGATCCTCCGTGGGAAGACTTACATCATCGCTCATCTTTCCTTCTCGTTTTGGATATTGTGGAGGAAAGCATTCGCACCATCTCTACACCAGATGTCCATTCTAGCTCTCAGTCCTTGATACTCACGTGTCAAACGAATTCTAAAGGAAACCTAGCCAACATTGATCCTACCACATCGATTGACATTTCGGTTAAACATAGTGTAGTGGAACACATTCAGTTAGGCCAGAAGTGTTCCCTTGAAGAAGTCATTTCTTTTACGGCCTTATTCAAGCGAATTCGAGATGTCTTCGCTTGGATCTACGAGGAGATGCCTGGGATAGACCCTACCATTGTTTTGCATGAAATCAAAACCTATCCCGACATCAAACCTGTCCGCCAAAAGTTGCGACCGGTACACCCCCGAAAGACTGTGGCAATCATGGCAGAGATTGAGAAACTCTTGAAGGCCAGCTTCATTTACCCTGTCCCTTTGACATAATGGGTCTCAAATGTCGTCCCTGTTACCAAAAAGCAGGGTACCATTCGCGTCTTTGTGGATTACTGGGATCTCAACAATGCTTGTCCCAAGGACAACTACCCGACTCCCTTTATTGACCAGATTATCGACAATTGTGCCGGGAGTGTCATCTTTTCATTTATGGATGGATTTTCTGGATACAACCAAATTGAGATCCACCCCGCCGACCAACACAAGACTACTTTCATCTACCCTTGGGGAATGTTTGCATATCGTAAACTTCTGTTTGGTCTTAAAAATGTTGGTGCCACATTCCAGCGGGCCATGTCGTATGCTTTCCACGATGTTAAGGACTTTGTGGAACCTTACTTGGAAAATCTCTGTGCCCATTCATAGTAACATGAGTTCCACATTGATCATCTAACGATCGTTTTCCTCAAATGCAGATGGTACAATATCCGTTTGAATCCTCATAACTATATTTTCTGTGTTGAGTCAGGACGCCTCCTAGGGTTGATCATCTCGAAGGATGGGATCTGCATTGATCTCTCAAAGTTGGAAGCCAGTGTCGCTCTTCCATATCCAACCAATATTACGAAACTTTAGAGTCTGCAAGGACGAGTGACCTACTTACGGCGTTTCATTTGCAATTTCACGCAAAAGACACAGGGTTATATGATATTGATGAAGAAAAACATCCCGTTCATTTGGGATGCCCAAACTCAACAATATTTTGATAGTTTGAAGCATGCCATCATGCATGCCCTCGTGCTCTAACCGCTGAATTACTACCAATATTACATTTTATATCTCGCGGCTTCCGACACCACTATCACCATGGTTTTGGTGTAGGAAGACTAGAACGCCCAAGAACATGTGATATATTATGCCAGCAAAGGTCTCATTGACAATGAAACCCGATATTCACATGTTGAGAAGCTCGCTCTCGCGGCTGTCATAGCCATACAAACGTTCCGACACTACATTTTTATCTGCACCACCACCATCATTGTCGATTCGAACCCCATGTACTACGTTCTTACATGTCAAGTGCTTGGGGGCAAGTATTCACGTTGGATTGTGATACTGCAAGAATTTGATCTTCTTTTCGAAAAGGCTAAGTCTAAAAAGTCTTTGGTGTTTGTCGAGCTTATCTGTGACCTTCCACACACTGATGTAGAATTTGAGCCCAATGACTCCTTTCCAGATGAGTCATTGTTTCTTATCAGTACGTCTGATCCATGGTATGGAGATATCACATTGTATCTTCAAACCCAATGTTTCAACCCTCAATTATCTCATGATGGCCATCGTCACATACGTCACCACGCAAAGTATTACTTGATCATCAGTGATACCTTGTACCGCTGTGGTGTCGATTCCATTCTTCGACGATGTCTAACTCATGATGAGGCTAAACACGTACTAAATGACTATCATGCTAGGGCATGTGGTGGTCATCTCTCTGGGATGGCTACAGCCCAGAAGATTCTTCGCATGAGATATTATTGGCCGACTATCTTTAAAGATTGTATTGAGGCCATAAAAAAATGTCCTCCATGTCAATATTTTCATACGAAAAAGCGCACCCACCCCGCCCCGTTACACCCATTTATTGCCATTGGCCCCTTTGCTAAATGGGGCATAGATTTCATGCATTGTAATCCTACCTCGGCCGGGGGGCATAGTTACGTCATTGTAGCTGTGGACTACTTTACAAAGTGGGCCGAGGCAATGCCTACATACATGAACGACGGCAAGGCCGCCGCACTCTTCATGTTCAATCATGTTATAGTGTGGTTTGGAGTTCCTCAAGCAATAGTTACAGACCATGGTTCTCACTTGATGAACCACATGGTTGACGAGTTGAGCGATAGATTGGGTTTCCTCCATGAAAACTCAACACCATACTACCCACAATCAAATGGATAGGTCGAGGCCATTAACAAGGTCTTGAAAACTATGGTCCAACGAATGGTAGGTACACATAAGTCCAACTGGCATAATATGCTCTTCTCCGCACTTTGGGCTTATAGGACTTCTGTTAAAACCGCCACTGGATTCACTCCTTTCCAACTTGTGTATGGATTGGAGGTGGTCCTTCCTATCGAGTGCGAGATTCCGTCACTTAATCTCACCATCGAACTTCTCCCACATATTAATTCTGAAGAAGAACATTTCCTCTACCTAGCTAAGCTTGATGAGACTCACCAAGATGCCACTCTTTCCAACGAGGATCATAAGAAACAAATCAAAGTGCAGTACGACAAGTCCTTAGAACCCCGCGCTTACAGCGAGGGAGATTTGGTCCTTACATACGACCAAAAACATGATAAGTTGGGGGCAGGAAAGTTTGAGTCCATGTGGCATGGACCTTACATAGTGAAACGCATCTTAGAGAAGGGAGCTTATGAGCTTGAAGACTATGATGGGATATCTTTGGGTGAGCCCCGCAACGGGCTCTACCTGAAGAGGTACTATGCTTGAGTCTTTCATGCATGATTACTTTTGTATATACTGTACATGGCATGTGTGTGTTTTCTGTGTGGTGTGACACTTTGTTTCATTGTGTGTCTAGGTCTTGTTTCGTTTCTTATACCATGTTCTGTCTGCGTGTGGAGATGGCAACTTGTTTCGGATTCGCAGACGGCACTAGTCGGCATACCCGCAACCTTGCTTCGGCAGCCTGGGTTCTTTATTCACCTATGGGCAAGCTCATCAGCTCAGAGGGAATGTATCTAGGTTTCGCGACCAACAATGTTGCAGAATATGAAGTAGTCATTGGAACCCTAACTGACGTTGTTCCTTTGGGTATGGACCACATTGTCATCCATTTGGATTCTCAACTAGTAGTCTCTCATCTTAAGTGAGTCTACACCATTCGTGATTCCACCTTACTCCATCTCTATAGACGAGTCTGTCTTTTGGAAAGGTCCTTCGAGTCCATTGAGTACCTGCACATTCCATGATACGTTAACACAATTGACGATTCCATGGCCAACTTCATCTTAGATTGGTACATTGCACACACATAAGCATATTCATGAAATGTTAAAAGTAGACATAACATGTAAATAATTCATTTTATAAGCAAACATATAAACAAGACCACATCATTCATCCATTTGAAACACATAATGTATAAATCGTCGGAATGTCTGTATATATATATAATCTCAAAAATTAGTGCTGGTATAAAAGTCTGAAGCATGATGGCTTTCAATGAGTCTCTACAAAATCTGAAGCCTACTAACTTTCAGTAAATACAAAAAATCTGAGGCCTCTAAGCTCTTGGTACACACACAGTAACAACATAAGGCCTATCGCCTGGCCTGTACAACCCTTGGTGGTCTAACAGCTCTAGCCTGTTGAGTATGGAAATAGTCAACTGCTCTCGCAACCCTGTGAAGTAGCGCATTGAAGCACGCAGTGTCTCCAACTGTGTACACCTGCATGGGTTGTGGCACCTCATCTACCGTCATCTCGGGAATGTCTAGTGTTAACCCACTCAGGTTGGCATAGACTCCATCCATCTATGCGATGGCAGTGTGCACTGCTAGACCCGCGACTGCTCCCTCTGCTCTCTCTCTCCTAGCCAGAAGAGAGACTCCCACTAGTCATATAGGTCCCATGTCTGCACACACATTTTGTTACTTGTCAGCACTATAACAAAAAAAATCATAAATGCACAAAACTTTAAAAAGTACAAGGGTTATTTGTTCTTACCAAGGTCTCCCCATGCTGCTCCCTCTAGCAACGGCAAGTCCGAGTCATCTATGAAGTCCGTACTACTGTACGGGAAGTCCTCCACCATCAGTAACTGGCCCTTCAGCAACATGAAAAACTCAGGACTGTATCCAATAATGGGACCCCCACCATGTCGGTCCATCACGTTGGTCCACCTAGCCATGTGTGGATCCCTGAGATCCCTATCCTCCAGTGGTACCTGAGGACACAAAAGGGGAAGCCGTTCCAGTAAGAACGAGATCACTATCGAACCATACCCAAACTATTTGAGCTCTCCTCGCCGACACTTGGTCAGCTGAACTCGCATGTTTGCAAGGAGTCCCTCGCACCAGTTAAAGATCTTCGGAGACATACAGTCCTCTGCATAGAGCATCTAAGCCCTGGTGGCTAGGTGAGGAGCTTAGCTCCCCGCCATCCTCGTAATGGTGAACAATATAGCGCGCAATGGACGTTCTCGTACTTTTTTGATGGGAATCTTCCCACTAGAAGCAACGGTGTTGGGACTACAGTGCTGTAGGATCATGTCACCCACAGTGCGATCACAATCCAGTCAAGAAGTAGATGTCCTTGACATCTATAGTAAGCACGTGCTCACCGATCATGAAGTATTGTTGGGCCGCATCCCAGCATCGGAGCATATGGGTCAATAGTGGGATTTGGGCCCTCATGCCTTGGATCTCAAAGAACTTGAGGAGCCCACAGTTCCTCAACGCTTCCACACATTGTGGATTATTTGCAGCATGTATGTCATCTACCTCATGCTCCCATTTGCACCATTCCAACACCATTTTGGATGCTTGGAACCTACCAAAAGGAGAGTTTTAACATTGTTAGAACTTGCTTCAACCACCAAAAGTTCCTTTTTTGATCTTGGCTTGAGTTTGGGGATGGACATTTCTATCGTCGCACCCTGTTTTTGCAAACAGTGCGACATCGTCGCAATCCAGTTATGCGACCCTTGCGACGACCTAGTCTCGTCGCAGTTCCCGAAAAGGTAGACTGCGACGAGCCGAGGGCGCAATGGCCCTTCCCAAACCAAGCCAAAACCCAAAAAAAAGAATGAAATTCAAAAATGTAAACCCCTACAATTATGCTGGATGAATGTTAGGGTTACTTGCTTCGGACGGTGGGTGAAATGGCTACTCGTAGCTCCCAGAATCAGCGAGTGAAGTTTTGGCTCCAATTGGCACTTCTCCTCCCAAATTTGGCAAATAGAACAATGGTGACTATATTTGGTTTTTGTTTCTATTTATAAACAAAATGGAATATTCCTTTTTCAAATATTTGATGCCTTTATGCTATTTGCTATAGTTTGGATGAATTTTATCATATTTGAACGCTTGGTTGACTATTTGACCTATTTTTTGAGTGTGCAGGAGTTGTTAAAGTGTCTTTTCATGCCATTTTCGCATTGGAACGGTCATCTCAGGTATGAACACCCCTTGTGTATTTTGTCATTTATCTTTTCATTCATTAGATTGTAATTATTTAATGATTATGAGCTTATGCTTTGTTCTTTCTCGTGCTCTTGAAACTATGAGAATACGTTACCGAGTTATGATTTATCACTTTTCTAGGCTCGTTAAACTCCCACGGAAATGGACCCCCCCTGGAGTCTATCTTTAAGCTCTTTTCAGGCTCTCAAAATACGAAAAATATTGCCAAGCGAACTTGTCGCATTCATGCTTGTTAAAGTATTTGAATGGTTGTCTTCTTGGTGATAGTTTACCCCTTTTTCAGACTAGGGGGCACTACTTATGAAAAAGGTATACTCCAGCCAATCATGACTGGAAGAGTCATCCCCCGTGTTGTTTTACCCTTTTTCGAGCGATGAGGCTAACTTTACAAAAAAGGACTGATGGAGTCTTCTTTAGTTCTTTTTAGACTCTCTAAACATGAAATGATGACCGAGTTTACCTTCTATGGACTCGTTAAATTTTCACATTGAAGGGCCTTCCATGGGACGAACCCCACCTATCCCAGGTTCGAAAAATATTTGGGATTGGACTCATCTATGAGATGAGCTATACCGAGCATCTGGTTACCCTCATCAAGCTCATTAAAAAAAACATGAGGCACTCATCAATCATGATGGGGAAAAATGAAAGCTTTTGTATTACACCTTTATCTGTGGTAGTACGTAGTCGTTCTTGAACATGGCACTCATTTGCATTTGCATACTGTACTTGGATCATCTGATTGTCCTCTAGTTCCGCTTACTTCCTGAGTCTCGTTACTCCTTTGATTCATTTAAAGAAATCTTCCATCATCAGTTGCATTAGGAGTTAGTGTCATACTTTTCATGTCAATACTGCCAAGTCATGCCATGCCCATGTTCAAGAATACTCTCACTATTCATTTCTCTGCAGTCTGTATGCCTTCAATCATGTCGGTCTACTCTAAGTCAATCTCACATGTTACTGTACCATTTGATTCACTCTACACATCTTTTGTCGTGTTTTGTGTCGATGATGGGGGATTCATCATGGCCCTCCTTCGACAGATTCATCCTTGTCGACTTCAACACATCATCGGATGATTGAATCTAGAAACCAACCAAGTACCTTGGCCCTACATGCCTCAATGGTAGGTTACCTCGCTTTTGACATGAGTTTACATCATTAACTCTTGATCAAAAGATTTCATCTTGCATTCAACTTCAACTCATCTATTCACGCTTGGTGATATGTACTGTGATACGTTGGGGATCATTGACATTAATGGTGATTTCCCTCACACTTGTTAATGGTATACATCAATGACTAGTAATCAAAGTGGTTTCTACCATGTTCAATGCCAAGACATTTGTAATCACATGGATAGATTCGTATCATTGTGGGTTCAGCTTGAAGACCCTAGGGAGTCATGTTTTACCCAGGTTGCGATGGAGTTTGTATTGAGTCATATTACACGGATCCACATTTGTATTAGTCATGGCTGTTTTATCATCTCATCATGGATCTATGCTTGTGTCTAGTAGCCATGATTGTGTTCAGTTGGTCATTACTACCATGGATCTACAATGTATTGGTCGGCAACCATGTTGTACATCATATGAGATTGTTAGTTCAGAGTCATTTGTACTGCATCAGCGTCCTTTGTCCGACAAGTCCATTTTCCATTCTTTCTGTCAAAGCATTTCACCTGTCCAATTTTTAAACAGCTTCATGCTTTAGGGGGCATTCTGTTACACCTAAAATCTTGCCATCATCAGATTCAGTGTATACATCCCTGGAGCTCCACTGGCTAAGTCATTTACCTAGAAGGGACAACATTGCATTTATGTTGAGTTTTGAGATGTCGTCGTAGGATGTACTAATGTAACCTGCGACGTCGCACCTTGCTCCATTATAGGGTGAGACAAAGTCAGTTAATGGGAAAAAATAGCTTCTTCGAGCTCATTCTCAAAGCCTGCTGACTGGGATCCCTGACCTGTTGGGGGAGCTGGCCTTCGGTTCCGAGACTCTTGGAAGGATCCCCTATCTCTTTCCTACCATATCTCAACCTACCCTATCCATATCCTATCCACTTAGTCCTATATAAGTGAAGCTCTACCCCTCTCTAAAGGGAGGAAGTCTATAGTGTCTACATGCTGGTGAAATCATCCTGGAGAGATCTCTACTCATCCATTGAGAGACTCAAGCTTCCTTAGGAGGATATGGAAATTGGATTGGATGGATAAGGGCTGCAACGTTAAGCCTTGGTTGTAGTCTATTCTTTACTATGTATTTCCCGATTTACAGTAATACAAATGCTTTCAACCAATATTGTTTATGTGTGATGATATTGAGTAGTTTACCTGCTTAACTGTTTACTTAGATCTCTTATTGTATAGATGCTTTTTACTCGTTTGTGTTGTTCTTTGTGTCTTAATAGGTCTTGCAGCTGAGATCTGACAATCGCGAGACGTGGAGCAACATTCAAGAGAAAGGATTGCAAAGTTAAAGGTAAGACATCTAGTACTTGATCCTTAAGTAGATCTAGGAAATTCACTTGTAGTCTGTTCTATGTTTTTGTCATGTCCCCTCCCTAGTGACCATGGTCACCACTTGGATCCTCATATCCCTAGGGGTCTAAGTTCATAATTAATTGAGTATTTAATTCATGGGGATAATTTTTTAGGCAAGTACACCCTAGGAAATAATTGATTATTAAGTTATTTAATTAATTATGGAAGTTGGAATTAATGTTGAGAAATATTTTGGTATTTTTATTATTTAAATGCTAATAAATGTTGCCAAGTTGGATAATGAAGGCTAGAAGGTCGAATTGGTGGTAAGTGGATAACCTTGCCCAAGTGGAGAAAATTTCAGAAAGGAAAGAAAGTCAGAATGGAAATAGAAACTGATAAAAGATGGAAAAAGTTGGCAAAAGCATAAAAGTGGAAAGTAAAGGAAGTGGAAAGAATCAAGAAAAGCATTCAGAAGAGAATTAGCAACATCCAGAAAAGCAGCTAGGGCGCACTTGCCAATTCTGACTGAAGGAGGTTGAGGAAAGAAAGTGGAGAAAGCTCAGAAGTTGCCAATCTGAGAGAGAATGCGCCCTACCTCTCCCACACGTGTGGTCTGGCTTTCCAAGCAAGCTATCTCATCTATTTAAGCATGTCTCCAACTTCAGAAGAGGACTTTTGTCATTTTCAATTTTGATTTGAGAGCTCTGAGCCTCTCTAGTTGAGTGATGTGCCTCAACGAGTTTGCTTGGGTGATGTGCCCCAAGACTTTGTGAGTTATCTAAGAGTGTTATGCAGGTCCAGAATATGTTATTGCAGCCAATAACATTCATATCAGTCCAGCCATGAATATTTATAGTTAGCTTGAAGAGGAGGACAATTCTACAGTGGATTAGCAACTAGATTTCAAGGAAAATAACTAGAATGAGGAGCTAGTTCTCAGGAATTACACCCAGGATCTCCATGAAGTTCAGTATGCCATGATTTACAAAATAGCAGAGATTTATATGTTCATAGATCAGCTTCATATATGATCCTCACTCTCTTCTTACATTCTTCTCCCATTCACAGCTAAATCTAGAGGAGCTTTCCCTGAAGGAGTGAGTTGGATCAGTGAATGCACCCCAATCAAGTCCAGACGTTTAGTATGAAGCCAAAGATAGTCATATGACCTGTAGGTGACCTGATCATAACTCCAGAATAGATCCACAGTAATATTCTAATTCTTCTCTCCATTCTCCCACTATTGTAATGAAAATCTAGCCTGTGAGGCATGTACTTTGGAAGGCAATATAATAATGAGAAAGAAAGTTTTCTGAACCTATATTTTGAATTATATGTGTTGAATATCATTTATCAGAGCTTTATTTAATATCAAAACAGAGTATATGAATTTTTGGAGCAGTTTGATGAATTACAATGCAAGACTAGCTACTTGGGTGCTTTTTCTAGACTAGTTTCACTTATTTCTTTGTAAAATGCAATCTATGCATCCATTTGACCTCCCATATTTTTAATTAGGTTAATAACATGATATATTAACCACATCAGTCCACAAAACCAGAATTTAAATTCTTTTAGCCTTGTTTTGTAAAGATAAGAAAATTACTAGTTCAACAATCCCGGGAGAGCCTAGAAACCCCAATTCTTCCCACATTTTCACAAGTCTGCAAAATTACCTTACTGAACTTATCCAACATATATTTTACTGATATAAAATCTATTATTAACTCCCAGTGACCCCTCCCTGTCCTGTATGCATATGCCAGACACCCAGGGAGCCTCGAAGTAGGCATAGACTTGTTCTATGCTGAAAAGTGAATGGTGTTGGTACCTTGTGCATAAGGAAATCTGATCTAACCTCCATGACCTACTGCTGCACCTAATCCCATATATTTTCTAGAATTAAACTTTCATCCCACCATCCTCAGTATTTAGCCCAGTACACCTCACTTACTCCTTGCATGGTTCGAAGAAATTGACAGAAAATTTGACTAGTAGAGTTTAAAGAAAATTGGAGTTGAGTTAATATTTTGGTCAAATTGTTCCAAGGATATTACATTGTTCTAGAATCACTTTGAGCTAGGGAGACCTAGCTTGCGTCCGCTCGAGTGGATTGTCCATCAAACAACACTTGAAGATTCTTGTCCGGAAAAGAAGCCTTGTCCACGGCTACAGCTAATAGAAAGACATCAAATATCATATTTTGATAAATTTTGGAAATTGTACAAATTTTGACTAAAATAGAATGTAATAGTTAGTTTACAGTTTACTATCTTTAGTAATGAAGTAGTTAGGTTTTTCCTCGAGAGGCTTTCAATGTATAAAAGACCAATTTTGACAATGTGAAAAGGGTTGGAACCCAAAAGAGATAGGCATTTTGTATCAATATTTTCCATTGTTAATAAAGGCGGTCGAGCAGAGTTGAACAAATTTTGAAGAGCAAAGATTCTCGTGTTATTGATTTGCAATCTGTAATTTTCCTCTTCTCATGTTATTTGTTATTCTAGTGATTATCTTTCCATTATGTTTTCTTTCATGCCTTGATGAGAGTTTGTTTTAAATCAGAATTTCATGTAACTATGCTCTGGTTTAATTGGATCAAAGTATTCCAATTTTTACTCTAAAGTCAATGTTGGATTCATCTATGATCGGTGCCTAAAGGCGGCCGAGCAGAGTTGAACAGATTTTGAAGAGCAAAGATTCCCGTGTTATGGATTTGCAGTCTGTAATTTTCCTCTTCTCATGTTATTTGTTATTCCAGTGATTATCTTTCCATTATGTTTTCTTTCATGCTTTGATGAGAGTTTGCTTTAAATCAGAATTTCATGTAACTATGCTCTAGTTTAATTGGATCAAAGTATTCAAATTTTTACTCTAAAGTCAATGTTGGATTCATCTATGATTGGTTCCTAATATTGATGGATTGTCATCCCTTCTTCAAATACCACCTTCCAAACAAGAACTTGACTGTGAAAAGATAACTACCTTGCCTTTGCAAAAATACTCATTGTTTAAAACCCTGTTGTTTCTTAAATATTCATATTTGAGTCCATGCCTAATGGTATCTATGTGTTTCAACCTCTTACAATTTTTAAAATATAATCATTCTAAAACATTTATGGCCATTGTATTCACTTGTTGAGAGATCCCTCTCTGGTGGGAAAAAGGTCAATTTTCCTCCTAAAGAGTAGTTTGAAATATTACCTTATAACTATCCTTCTACAACCAAAGGAAAAATTTTGAGTGCTAACATTTTGGCACCGTTGCCAAGGAGCGAAGGTTCATATTTTCCCTGAGAACAACGACATTTTAGATCAGATTTCTGTGGGAAAAAAATTTTGATATATGTTATTGGTTGTGTTTTTCCTTGGCGACTTCAGTTTTAAAAGGCATATCCAAAAAAGAAATTGTGGCTTCCAGAAAAATCCATATGAGTATTAATCCATATTCCAAATCATTTCAAGTGGTATAAAGTATCGAAAAGCTTCTGAGAAGGAAGAGAGGAAAAGATCAAGAAGCTACTTCTCAATTAGAAAATTTGTTTCCTTCTTTTCAAGAAGAATTATTGAATATTGAAGATATTGATTTAAGATTTAAAAATTGAATAATCTTTATTAAGATCTAAGTCTGATTCATATTTAAAAGAATCAGTTATTTATCAAAATAGATTCCATTCATATCTACTACACTCTATTTGGTACGATTTATAAAAATATGGAGGAATTGAGTTAAAATAACAAAAAATTCAAAATTCACCACCACAAACTCATAATATTGTTCAGAAGCCCCCAATAGTCATGGCTGCTAGTTTTTCCCCACTTGCTTTACCTACTGTCTTACATGATCTTCCTCAGAATTATGCTCAAAGAATTGCATTGTTTGATGGAGAAGGAAATATATACAGCACAACAACATATTGATAGGTTTAATGATTTCATTGATCTTGAAGAAGTAGATTATGATGATGCAAAAATGAGATTGTTGGCTCAAATTTTATCTAGAGAAGTTAAAAAATGGTTTAGAACCCTTGATGCAAGATCTATCCCTTCATATGATGATTTTGTAAACCGTTTGCTTCGAAGATGGGAAGATTAAAAGAACCATTTACAAATTTTAACACTGTATAATAATTTGAAAAAAGGGAATTGTGAGTATCTTCAAGAATTTTCTAGAAGGTTTATGAGGGTCTATAATTCAATCCCTACTGATGTTAAGCCTCCAGTAGGGGCTTCCAAGTTACATTATGAAGATGATTTTGATGGTGATTTTTTCTTGTATGCTAAGAGAAAGAAAGTCAGCCACCTTACCAGATATGTTGAAAGATGCGGTGGAAGTGGAGGCAAATTTAATGGCATCTGGAAAAATGAAATAGAAAATAGAAACAGATAGGATAAAAAGTATAGAATAAAACCAAGCTTCAACGTCTTCCTCCACTGATGTTAAATTTGATACTATGATGAATACCACGGAAAGAATCCTAGACATATTAGATTTTAGAAAACAAATCTCAAAATAGAGAGCAACAAGAGCCACAAATTAGAAATACAGATTTCAGAAGACAAATTCCTCCACAGATAAGACAGAGAGACCAGATAGATCAAAGAGATCAGATAAATCAGAGAAATGTAGAAGATCAGCAAGTGAGACCCCAATTTCCCGAAAATTTTGTTGATGAGGAGGAAGAAATTAGATAGTTGGAGAGTGAAATACATCACTTTGATGACCATGATTCTGAAATTTCTTTGACAAAAGTGGAACATGATATGTTTTCTCAAGAAGGGGAGTCTAATGATTTTGAGTTAGAAACAAAACAATATCAAATTGGTTATCAAATCGCTGTAAATGATCTTCAAAGAAAAATTAGCCTTAGAAACAGATATGTAGTTGTCTATAAACGAAAAAGTTGTATTGATCAACCTTCAACCAGCCAACATTAGAAAGAAAAACAAAAGGAATATGTAGTGAAAAAAATGCCAGAAATTAGAAGAGATTTTATCAAATAAAATGAAAAAATGCTTTAATCCTTCAATTTACAGAGTGAGATTTCAAAGATCATAATTTACATCCATTTCAATGAGTTACTAAAAAATGGTGAATACAAAGAACAAATTGCAAAAATGGTTAGAAATGAAGAACAAATGGAACTAGATACATTAGAATTGAATGACGATGCTTTTACTATTTTATTTGGTCCCATAGTAGAAGATGGTAGTTCAAAAGATGGTCCTCCTTTCTATGTAAGTTTGAATGCCCATGATATGATACTCCATAATGCAATGCTTGATTCAAGAGCTTCACACAACCTAATGCCAAAGGTTGTGGTGGATAGTTTGGGTTTGGAAATAACGAGACCATACAAAGATTTATTCTCTTTTGATTCAAGAAAGGTTAGATATCTGGGGTTGATTAAAGATTTGGTGGTCACCTTGGCTCAAATTCCAGTTAAAAGCATTATCATGGATGTAGTGGTTGCAGATATCCCTCCGAAATTTGGTATGTTGTTATCTAGGTCTTGGGCTTCGAAAATAAAAGGAACCTTGCAGATGGATATGTCTTTTGCTACAATCCCACTCTTTGGAAAACATATAAAATTATATAGAGAAAAGAGACTTGCATATGTGGTAAGAAGTAAAGATGAACTTGATAATCATCCTATTTATGCAGTAGATATTGATTTAGGATCTTCTATTTTCTACAATGATTTTTAGTTTGAAGAGGAAAAATGTCTTGATAAATAAAATGAAGACAATAACTTGATTGTAGAACAGGAGACACTTAGACAAAAAAAAAGAGCAGAAGGAGTTTGGACTATGCATTTTGATGGGTCCATAAGTAGAGAGGGTGCTGGACCAGGTGTATGGATAATATCCCCAGATCAAGAGTTTTTAGTTTATTCTTCTAAATTGACCTTTGAATGTACAAATAACGTTGCAAAATATGAAGCTTTGATCTTGGGACTGAATGTATTAAAATATTTGAAAGCAAAGAGGATTGATGTGTTTGGAGATTTTGAATTGGTGATCAATCGGGTGAATGGAAGCTACCAAACAAAACATCCAAGGATGAGAGCATACATAAATGAGCTTTTGGATTGGTTGGAAATTTTTTTGATGAACATAAAATGGTGGTAATACCTAGGATTAAAAATTCAATTGCAGATTCTTTGGCTAATATTGCCCTTGCTTTTAAGGTTCCCAATTTTTTGAACAAAAAAAAAGAGATCAAATTTTTAAATAGGCTCTCCATTCCTGATAATTCGAAATATTGCAAACTTTTGAAGATGATTTGCAGATTAATATATTTTTAGAAATGATAGATGAATTTACTAATACAACCATTGATAATGAAGATCATAATATGGAGGAAACCATTAACAAAGAATAATTTTCAGATGAGCAAGAAAAGTTCAAAGGGGAAATTGGAGGAAAAGAAATTATTCAGCTAAAAAAAATGTTATTCCAAAAGGCCTTATACCTTTGGAAAGATTGTTTGACAATAATGATGTAGCTAAAAATCCAAAGGTGGAACCCCAAGAAGTTGAAATTAAAGACTGCAATGTTGGGAGAAATCCAAAATAGTGAAAATCTTGAAAAGTTTACCACTAGAAGAAGAAAAAAGGTATATTTAGTTGATGAAATAATTTTCAGATGTATTTGAATGGAGCTATGAATATTTTAAAGAATATGACACTTCCATAATGTAAGGCCTCCTTAAAGAATTTTTTTACCTTTTTCTTTTTTCTTTGTTTGTTGTTACTCCTAGTTCTGTATTTAAGGAACGTATAATTATACTGATCTTCTTAACTGTCATCGGTCATTCCACAAGATAAAATGAGATTACGGTTTGATCTTAGATTAAAGGACATAGTAATTTCACATATTAGTCTCTATCATCCCTTGGTTTCTCCATAGTAAAATATATAAAATATCAATTGTATACTTATGATTATATTTTGACATACTGAGGGGTAAATCCCTAGATGATACCTCACATGATATCATCTGACTTGTATTATTAAAAATAAATTAAACAACTATATCAATCATTGGGGAACTATGAATGTTTAAGAATAAAAACGATATTAACTTTCTGAGAACTAAGGTCTCAACATTCTGACTGGAGATTGCTGTAGGTCATTTCCTGTTCTAGACGAATGCACCTGCTAACTGTATTAAAAAAGGGACGTTGAATATTGTTCTCATCTTAATCCACAAGACAATTTAAACGCCAGCTGTCAAGTACAGGACCACTAAATCACGATATGGAGTTTGATGGGGAATCAAATTCATCCGATGCTTTTACAAGAGCTCCAGTCTACCATTCTATCGTAGGAAGTAGCTAGTAATTTCTATGTTTTGACTCCAAAATTGTCTGTTTATACTGGTGGTTCGGATTCAGATTAAACCTGTCCTCCTAGATTCATAGAATGAATTCATACCCACACTGCGGATCTACCTTGCAAATATGATAACTATTTTGAGATTAGAATCACGCACTAAAAGTTCCAGGCTATCGAAACATGATCGTCAGTTACAACGGTAAGTTAATTCCAAGGTGGGGCTACCTCCATGGTGGAATGCATAGATCCAATCTGTAATCTGATAGATGGGAGCAAGGGAGTATTTATTGTTCCATTAATTAGAGAAGTAAAGGTTCTGAGCGGATCTGTTTACTGAAGAAGCAATGTGCAATTCTATTCCATTTACTGGGGAAGTGATACTTATGTCAGGTTGAATGGAGGGCATCACATGGGTCCGATCATACAGAGATCGCACTGGTTTTACTCCGAGGAATCACACGAGTTTCATCTACGTAAAAAGTATAAAGGGAGCAGACCTGAAACCAAGCGAACAGTAGATCGTTAGCTGGGAAATGAGGGAGTGGTTCTACTCTGTTGCCGGAAAAGGAAATGGTCGGAGATCTAAATTGAAATGGAAACCTCGCAGATCCACTCTGCTTTAACAAGAGAAGGGGAAAAAACTCGCAGTATAAATCTGCTTGGTCAAGAATGAAACGAAACACACATATCATTGTTCGGAATGGAGAAAACACGTAGATCAATGGTAAATTTAGGTTTGAGTATAAGGAATGCATAAGGCACATAACCAAAAATAATATTAATCCAAGGTTCAGGTCAACGTCAAGATCGCATATCGATCAATAACTTATGTATATCGAAATGACACAGTGATTTCCAGGATCGGTTAAAATTCATGCAGATATAAACTATTGATATATAAAAATGAATCTTAGATCTAGATCAACGCCAAAGATTGTATATCGATACTTGGCTTATATATTTATATATATGAATGCCATTGAATTTTCAAGATACAGTTCCAAAATATATATATAGATAGATATATATAAATGGTACAGAATTAAAGATTTATGCAGACGAGAGGTGTAACCTTAATCCTAAAGAAAGCTTAATCTACCAAACGATGGAAGTTTTCCTTAATGATACATATCTTTCTAAACACTATAATTCATCCGGTAAAGGGTAATTCCCATCACAAATATAACCAGCAACTACTCATTTTTTACATAAGTACATCTAGTAAATAAAAAAAATAGCTAGCATTGGATTTAAAAATTGAACCTCCCGAAATGTTGCTCCATCCGTTGACGTAGTACCCTGCTGTGTTTCCATCAATCCACTCCAATATTCAAGATTTACCGAAGACCCCTCGGTTGAACTCCCTATCGTATTGGGAGTAGTCTTCTTCTTCCCGAACCCCTGAGCAAATTGGGTCGTAAGAACATACAAGCCTTGGCTTTCCGCAAGGATCTCCCAATCCCCGGACAAGCTATCAACCGAACCCCAAGGAATCACACTCAACAGAAATCTCCGTTACGGTGCCCGTCCAACACTAGGGAGCAAGAGACTCTCTCCTTCTCCTCCCTTCCTTTTATAACCAAAAACTTGCATGGCATGTTTCTTTCCATGCAAAAGTAATATTTAATTTAATAATTCTTTTAATATTTATTCTTATGCAACAAGTGTCAGTCTAGCATGAGTGTGCACCTAAATCCCTTAATTATCTCTTTGTTGTCTCCCTAGTCAAATTTTCCAATACCTAAATCAGTGGGATGTAGCTGGAGTGGTCTCTACATGATTTAATTCAATTTTTGCTCCATAATTTATTTATTGGATATTATTTCTATGCATAATTATTCTAGTAAAATGGACACATATCTATTCCAAATTTTTCTCTTTCTCTAAAACCTCAAAAAATGAAATATTCTTTTATTAGATTTTTCTAAAATTCTATATGCGATTTTTAATCATATGTGCATAATTGTTTTAAATTGTAAAAGTGTGAGTAATAATATTTTTCCATTTGTGTCTAGGAACCCCTTCAATGAGTCCCCCTAACAATCTTCTTTTATTATTGTGGGGAGTACCGTGTAGCGATCGAGGAATTATTACCGCAATCTCTCGACTACAATTACTTGGGGACGAATGGCGGCTGAGGGATAAGGTTCTCCTTATCACGTGCTCCTCAACTCATCGTACGCGACCAAGTCGTTGTGGCTTCGCTCATATGGCACACGTTTCCCCAGGTGAGTTGAAACAGTTTCTGACCCGTGTGTGGAGTGCTAATTCAGGGTCGACATTCCGTCGTCGTACCCTTATGTATCTTTCTTGTTCTTACAACCCCTATTCTTCCATTGTGAGTCAGTCGGTAAATCGTTTCATCTTCTACTGCACACACTCAAAGTGCACATTAGTAGCATTGCACCATAAAGTTATGTCATCATACATCATATTCTTCATTCAATCTCATCTAAGTCAATATCTTTCATTCACATCTATGGAATTCAAAGCATCATTCATTGCATTTATGGGAAACATACCCATAATCTCTCACTCAGTCGAGCATATCTATCATTCAATTGCTTTCAATCATTTTCATTTCATAATATTTCAGTTAATCGAGTATATCTATCATTCAATCATTTTCATTTCATAATCTTTCAGCCAGTCGAGCATATCTACCATTCAATCATTTTCATTTCATAATATTCAGTGCATAATCCATGATTCATGCTTTTTTTATTTAACCGGGTCATTTTAAATCAGTTCCCTCAATAGTCTAATCAGTCAATGTACTGAGGAAGGCGTTGCATACACCCCCTCTTATTAAAACTTTGTCCCGAAGTTCAAAATAAAAATGGAAAGTTTTGATGCATTTCAGTTGTGTCTTCCCACGTTGGAGAAATGGGGCTATAACTACCCCACTGAAATTTAACCTGGTCAATCACACAGTGATTAAGTTGTCGTGTTGGACGGTCCAACATGTTGATGTATTTGTAAATTCGGAAGATATTCTTCTATGTACTACACTTGTACTTTATTATATTCATGATGGAGATGTATTATTCCTCCAATCATAAGTGTCGTCATTTGTATTTGTAAGTTTCGCAAGTATTATTATAAGTGTCGCAAGTATTATTTGATGGGTTATTAGACCACCTTGGTGGGGTCGGCCCTACATGTGTCATGTGGATGGGTTATTAGGCTTCCTTGGGAAGTCCGCCCAACTAGAGTTAAAGGCAGGTTAAGTTGTGTATAAATAGAGAGTGAGTGTCTCTCAGTCTATTCATTCAGTCACTCATCCAATTCGCATAGTTGAGAGAGAGGAGTGCACACAAGTGGAGGAGGAGTAGCTGCTGGAGTCATCTATATTTTGGGGATTGATCTTTGTATTGGAGCTTATTCTATCTCTGAGAAAGTTGCGAGGTTTTTCACCTTCTTGGTTTTCCCCGGTGAAATGCTTTGTGTCCATTGTCTCTTATGATTGTTATGTTTTGCCTTTTATTCTCTTAGTGATCCTAGATAATGTTTGAATGAAATTATCAAAAAATTAACATGGTATTAGAGTCGTGCTAAGAAGAAGACACTGTGCAGCTGCGGACGCTAGGGCTTCTTAATCTTTGGCTTTCTCTCCTCAGATCATCAAAGGCAGGAGGCTAGGCTGACTTTCCTTGCAAGGGTGCTTCTTTCTGTTGAGACAGAATTCAATTCTGAGCACTTTCAGTTTTTGGCCCGCCACTCCTACAGGAAATTAGGGTTTCAGAGAAAGTTGAAATTTTTGGAATCCGAGACCACGGCTGGATACTCCTCAAGAAAATCAAAGTTTAGAGATCAAGATCGAATTTTTTGGTTGGCCACAACCTCGGGCATCATCTAACCCTAGTTCGGGATTTTGATCGGAAAGGTGGAAATTTAGGGTTTTTGTAAAAGTTGAAATTTTTGGAATCTGTGACCACGACTGGATGCTCCTCAGAAAAATCAAAGTTTAGAGCACAAGATCAAACTTTTTGGCTGGGCACAACCTCGGGCATTATCAAACCCTAGTTCAGGATTTTGACGAGAAAACCAGAAAACTAGAAATTACAGATCTCAAAGTTTCAAAGGCTATTTTGAGGGGTCAAATATTGAAGATTTCAAAATTGAAGTATACCAGCTTGATCAGCTCAGCAAGGCACATCTTTTCACCCATTTAGAAGTTTGGAATTCAAACTTTGAATTTTTAGGGTTTCTTTAACAAACCCTAATCTAACTCCAGATCCAGTTTTCAGCAAATCGAGTGGCAAGACCTAAATATTTTATTTCCATTTGAGTTTCTCATTAAGATGTCTCACCACACCAATCTTGAGGATAAGCTTGAAGGAGCTGACAACTTTCGAGCATGGAAGTATAGGATTGGGTTAATCTTAGAAGAGAATGATTTGTACACATACATAAAAGAAGAGGTTCTAGTTCCAGAGGGAGATGAGGCTAAGGCATTACACAAGAAGAACTTGGTCAAAGCCAAGAGAATCATTGCTGATTATATAAAAGACCATCTCATACCCCATGTGTCTTCTCTAAAGAAACCTAAATAGATGTTTGACTCCTTGACCAAGTTGTTTGAAGGAAAGAATATAAATCGGAAGATGACTCCACGGAATCAATTGAAAGGGGTAAAGTTCCAAACTGGAGAGACCATCCAATCCTACTTTACTAAGGTCTCTCAAATCAAAGAACAACTTGAAGTAGTGGATGAAGTAGTGGAGAATGGAGAAATTGTCATGACCACATTGAATGGCCTACCTAGGTCATGGGACTCCTTCATCCAAGGTATCAGTGTAAGAAGGAAGTTGATCTCCTTTAGTAGACTATGTGAGGAATGTTCACAAGAAGAAGCTAAGCCTGTGGCCCGAGAAGAAAAGATGGGAAATGAAAATTAAGCTCTCACAGCACACACCAAGAAAGGTAAGCCCAAGAGGGAGCAATCTTTTCACAAGAGATCTTCACACCACCATCTTCAAAGAGATAAGAAAGATCTAAGATGCTTCACTTGTAATGAGAAGGGAAACTTTGCCTCAGAATGTCCCAAGAACAAAAGGAACTCCAACAACAACAACAACAACAAGAGCAACAAGAAGAGATATCATACTCATGTTGTTGAGGATGATGAACCTCCCAGGAAGAAGAATAAGGTAGAAACTGAAGACTCTTCAAGTGATGATGAATATGTTCTAATCTCTGCTATCACAGGCACTGTTACACATGGGTGTAATGATTGGCTTATTGATAGTGGGGCTTCTAAACATATGACGGGATTCAAAGAATCTCTTATAGACCTATCTGAACATGTGTCACCTCACAAGGTGAAACTTGGGGATGACTATCAATACCCTATAAAAGGAAGTGGTGAAGCCTCCTACAAGTTAGACTCTGGGAAGTCTTTAAATATGCAAGATGTTCTATATGTACCTGGACTCAAGAAGAAGCTTCTCTCCATATCATCTTTGGATGCAAAAGGGATGAGATTTGCATTTGTGGATGACCAAGTACTTATGTGGCCAAAAGGTAAGACCATAGACGATGCAGTAGTGATTGGAGAGCAAGAAGGAGGATTTTACAAATTGAAGGGGCAACTTGAACATGCCATGGTGCATGAATCCATGGAACCAAGTGAACTTTGGCATAGAAGGCTTACTCATGTGCACTATAGGGCAATACCAATTGCAAGCAAATCAGTAGAAGGTCTTCCTGAAATCCAGTCAAAGAATGAAGGTGTTTGCAAAGGATCTGCAAAAAGAAAGAACACAAAGAAGGCATTTCCAAGCAGTGAATGCAAGGCAAAAGGAATCTTGGAAATTATCCACCCCCATGTATGTGGTCCAATGTCATCCAGTGGGTATGTATATTATGTTTCTTTCATTGAAGATTTCTCTAGGAATACTTGGATCTATTTCTTGAAGAACAAAGATGAAGTATTCAGCAAATTCAAGGAATTCAAAGCCTTGATAGAAAACCACACTAAAAAGAAGATCAAGACCTTTAGATCCGACAATGGTGGAGAATTCACTTCAGCAGACTTCAAGAAGCTACTGCAGAGTTGGACTCGCGAAGTCAAATAATCTATGGATGAACCTCTCATACATTTTTCAGCGTTGGTTAAGGTGCACACTATCAGAGACTCCAGTGATTTTTGCAAGGAAGCAAAGATTGAGAGGGAGTCCACCCAACAAACAAACAAAGATAAGTATTTGAATTGTCATTTCTTGTATATCTAATTGTTTAAATAATATTGTTCAATGATGTATATACTTATGTTCCTAGACTCGTCTCTATTAGGCCTTCCATTGAAAGGTCCCCTCTTGAAATTCTTATTCCCGTAGAGATGTTTGGTTGCATGAGAGGATTGACTTGCTCGTTCAGCACTCGTAAAGTTCTTACTCTGAAGTATCTTTCTGGGCAGCTCTTCCTCAGCTATGAGAGCTTTCTGGACCGCATCATGCAAAGTGGAAGGTGTCAAAATGCGAACCTTGTCTCGGATAACTAGGTTTAATCCATAGACAAACTTATTGACCTTTTATTTCTATGTAGATAAATGAGGTGCATCCCTAAGTAACTCCATATAACGGATCTCATACTCATGTACTGTCCGCAGTCTTTGCTTCAATGCATGGAAATCATTTAACTGACATTCGATGAATTCGTCAGATAAGTAGTGCTGACGAAAATGTTCATCGAATAATTCCCAAAATATTTCTTCAAGTTTCAGACCTAACTGAGGTCGCAAGGTCTTCCACCAAAGGAGGGCTTCCCCCTTAAGTTGCAGTATCGCCATCCGTACCGTCATATTGGACGTGTAGTCCCTCAATGAAAAACACATGGCCATGTTTTTCATCCATGGTTCAGCTGCGATTCCCTCAGTGGAACCCCAAAACTCATGAAATTTCACCTTTTCTAACTCTGAGTGTATGTTAACCGAAGGTGGTGTCTGTGGCATAGCAGTAACTTGAGAACTGACGTTCTCGCGGTCAAGTCGTGTCATCAACACTTCTGCCATTCTGTGATAGTTCCTCATCATCGTCATAACCTCTCCCGTAGGCAGGTTAATGGTTTCTTCGACTCTCGAAGGCATATCGACAGGGGTCGTTGGGGTTGACGGACATGCAACTCATCCTCATCCCCTTCCGGCTCTTCCCCTGCGAGTCCTTCGATCCATGACGAAGTCTATCTCACATAGTAAAATAAATTTTATTAGTCAACAAAACATCATGAAATGTTTAATGCGGAATTGTCTAGGTCTGAACTAAGTTCGACCTTGCTCTCATACCAAATGTAGAGTCCGTCTAATAATGTAGATTTTTTTATTTTTTATTTTTTAATAAAAAAAATACATCGCAAACTCTAATTCATGTGTGATCATACTTTACAAAAGTGCATCCTCTAAATTATAATAGACAAGATAGTAAACCATTTAAAACCACTATTCCATAAATAAATAAATTTCCACTTAATACTTCAAGATATACAACCCCTAACTTTTCACATTCTAAAAGTAAGAGGAAGAAAGCCTTCACCCACAATCCTCCAATAATTTGTATACACCATATTTTCAACATTACTAAATTAAATTAGACAGAGAACTTTAATAATGTCTTTTCGATCTAAACATAATTATAGGTGTTTATAAACTTTTATGGATAATCACCTAAGCAAAGCTATTTGCAACATATTTAGACATTACTAAATTAATTACCAAAATGATCTAGAAGAATTTAATGGTAACTAATTCATCTAAAACATAATTGTATATATTTATAAACTTTTAAACGTAAGCATTCAATAAAGATTCAATAATTTCTAACACAACATATCCTAAACATTACTAAGGAATTCATAGCATTTTCTTTATGGAATTGTAGAAAATTTAATTCTTGAAAACAAGGGCTCCTAAATAACTTAGTAACTCAACTTAACTAATTGAAAACCTGTACCAAACAATAGTGTAACTGAAATAAATGCATGATATTATCTACTTCTTCAACTATAATGATCCAGCTGTAGATTTATACAATTATTGCAAATCTTTGTGATAATAGAGTTGATCGAGAGTTGTTCCAACGGTTCGCCGAGATGTCGTAGCAGGAGTACTACTCGTTCACCCGTGAAGATCAATTAACTAAACACACCTGCGATTAAAAGACTGAAACATATCTAACTAAAATTTTCTCAAAGTCGCCATCAAACTAGCTGCAAATTTCACCACAAGTAACAGAATGTTGAATCTTCAGGATGCGTAGAGTTATGACAATGAGTTTTCATGACTTGGGCGAGTTGGAAGAGATCAATACAAGACTCAACTTACACCGTAGTTTGATTTTGAAGTGAATCGAGCAGTGACAGAGGTTTAAGTATATTTGTTACACACAGGGGGCCTCTACATCTGGGTTTTCAATTAGAAATACGAAATTACAGTTTTTTCAAACATCTCACAATTAGGGTACAAACCAATGATTTCGTAGTTATCCAATAGCTTGCATAAAATGGAATCAGACGTGAAGTTCAACAATTCAAAGGAACGGTCAACCATTCTGAAGCTATAGGAAGGCAAAGTTTTTAAGAAAATAAAACGCAAATTGCGTTTCAGAATACAGGCAGAGATTAAGTAAAAAAAAATACTGGTGCGATTGCATTCTGCAATTTATGCATGTATCTAAAAAGAATAGTAACGTGATCTGTATTTCAGGAAGTATGCAAGAAAGGAATGCGTTGGTCGTAGCTGTAGAGACTCCAGTGACGCAACTAAAATAACATCTCCAATTCAAGTTCAACAGAGCCAGGGGTATAGACGTGTAAGTTCGACATTCAACCCAGGCATCAGAGTATCGACACAACGATGGCCTTTCCAACTCATCACTCGAAATAAAATAACACGGTATATATTTAAATTTTTGATCAACTAGGGCGGAATTTCGACAAGGAGAAGGTAACTAGATCAAACATTTAAGCAGAGACATAGCGACAACGTAGAATCCAAAATGCAGACTTTAATTACTGACGGTATAAGGGTTTACCCAAAAGAATATATATATGAAGCTGTTTAAAATGGGTTCATATCGGGATTCTCACCCACTCCGAACACGCCTACAAGTTTAAGGTACAGTGGATAAGAGCCGCCATCCATATCTGGACGTAAATCCAGCAACCAATCCATCTGGGCAACTCAGTCGAAAAATAAACTCGGTCCAATGTAAAGATGAGCACTGTACATTGGTATACAGTCTCAATTTGAGAGAATCCATTGCCAGGGTTTAAACGTGTACGCCGATCTGGGCGTTAAGCCTGAGTTCAGTAACTAATTACAGATTGATCTGAATGAACTCCATACAAGAAACCAAAAAAAGGAATCGGATCTGGATACTGATGAGCACTGTAATTAATTTAGAGTCTCGATCTGAGCCATACCATACTGAAACTAAAAGTGAATTCGGATTTGAATACTGATGAGCACTGTAATTAATTTACAGTCTGGATCTGAACCATACCATACTGAAACTAAGTGAATTCGGATCTGGATACTGATGAGCACTATAATTAATTTACAGTCTCGATCTGAACCATACCATACTGAAACTAAAAGTGAATTCGGATCTGAAAACTGATGAGCACTGTAATTAATTTACAGTCTCGATCTGAATGTAAAGCCTACAAATCAAATTTAAAATAATCAATCTAAGCATAAAATATGGTATCGAAATTTGACGTGTAAATAGAATAATTGCATTCTGATATTTATTAAAAATATATCAACACAAGGTGAAGCTACTGTATTATCATCTAATTGTTTTCAATCCGCGACACAACATCCATTCATGCACAGGGTCATATATTAAAGATAGCATTATATCAATCAGAAATTAGTACTGAACATTCCTGCATAGGTATGTTGAGATGTCAATTTAATTCGATAGAGCTTCCTACATCCATCTTTACGCACATACAACATATTAACAATCCTTACTATATCAACAGATGATAAACTGAATCTTAACTTGAAATCTTAAGGGATCTAGTTACCATACTACCATACACAATAACCAAAATTAATTATGAAGAAAATAAATCTAATAAATTCTGACCAGTCTAAGATGCTTGATAAAATCTTTGTTGAGAGAATAGAGCAGAAATCGCAGCTTCGAGCCCACCGTGAATCTTCACGAGTCACCGACGGACACCTCGGTTGACCTCCCTACCACTCTAGAAGTACTCTTCTTGTTTCCGGACACCCGAGCCAATCGGGCCATAGAGCTCACACACACTAATCAAGAAACTCAGGTTGGGTTCACCCCCCACCAAAGTTTCTAGCTAAACCCTCAATAGGAGCAAGTCATAAAATATTCCAAGATTACGATAACCATCCAGTAACTGGGTCCCTTACCCATTCCCAATGCCTTCCTTATAAAGGAAAATCCCATGCGACACATGTGGCTTCATGCAAAAATATTTATTTTATTAAATTCCTAAATAAAAACAACTCACCCATCCACGTGTCAGTTTTTCTAGGAGATGCACCAACATTCCTATGTTTGCTCATGTTTGTCCCCAAGATATTTCACTTAACTCCTAGATTTGTGTTGTAGGTGGAGTTGAATAGATGTCCATGTTTATGATTCTACTTTGCTCCTAAATAAAGATTTATATTATTTTTAAATACTCAAAAATATTCTTTTATGTGCAAATGCATACATAACAATTTCTATTGTTTAAAAGTACTTAAAATGCAATTTTCTAAGTAAATGCTCTAAGTGCAAGATATACATTTTTAGTGCGCTGTTGGGCCTCCCCGTTCCTTAACTTCATTTCCTTGACATGGCACCACTCCGTTGGGTCTAGTCAATTGTCGTTTCCATTTCTCGGCAAGGTACCGCATCGTCAAGCCCTTCTGTCGCCATCCTTTCATTTTGACTTTTGGGAACTTCATGTAGAGATTTCATGAGCCGTTACCTTCTATCCTCCGTCTACACGCTATTATGGACTAATGGCATTGAGGAGTGAGTTTGTTCTCACTGCGCGCCCCCCAACTCGTATGTGACCAACGCCGTCATGGTCCACATCGCACGACCTCACACTTCCCCTGAGTAAGCGGATCAATGCTTCTTTACTCTGTGTGGTATTCCGTCAGAAGTCGACATCGTCATCGCTCTTCCTGTGTGTGATTTATCCGTACTCTATGAACCTTCAATTCCTTTGTGTGTCCGTCGATGAACCGTTTCACCTACTGCTACACACATTTCTCACGAACATATATTAGTACTACTGTCCTCAATTATCATAATTTGATTCATCAATATGCTACTTCGTTAAGCATTTATATTTTACTCATAACATTTCTCATTCATCTAATCAGAAATGCATCTTGTCAACATTTACTTTCTTTATTCTCATCACATAATCAATCATACAGCTAGTTGTTAAGCATCATTCACATGTACATTTTTCATATCAAAGTTAATCGTTAAACATGTAATCGTTCATTTACATCAACTATCCAGATACACATATATCATTATTTTATTGATTTACAATCAATCGTAGTCATAAACATGCTCAAAATAAAATCAAAGAATTATTTTATTAATGTTTAAATCAGTCGGGTCACTCAACAGGTGCCCTCAATGTCTACAGTAGTCTAGGAGCACTACATTCACTTTCATCATTGTCATACAATTCATTATTTTCATTCATCAGTTGTCGTTGCACACATACTCGGTTGTTCTTCAAATATTCACAAATACATACTCAAGGGGTTATCTTGTGGAAGTTTCAATCAATCGGGTCACTCGACAAGTGCCCTCAAGGTCTACAACAGTCTAGGGGCACTACAATATATATATGTTAAAATTCAATATGCTAATACAGAAAATAGCAGCATTACATTCCATTTCACAATGATAGCATATACAGGATCACTGAAGAAACAACAAGCATAGCATAAACACAAGAGACACAGATTTATCCTGGGAAACCCTCATGGGGTAGAAAACCCAGTAAAGCTTCCTCAATATAGATGACCAACAATATACAAAGATGCAAACCAAAGACATGATCTCCTTCTCCATTGTAGCAGACCTCTCCTCCAAAAGTGCACCTCCCTTGAATGAGTGAGTGTGTGAAATGAGGAACATACCTCCTCTATTTATACACTACACTGACATGTATTTTACATAAGTACACGTAGGCTCGTATTTAACCAATGGGTTAAATACCCCACTACAACTAACTGGGCCGACCCCTCTAGGGTGGTCTAATAACCCTTTGACCCACATAACACATACAGGGCCGACCCCCAATAGGGAAGTCTAATAACCCGAGTTACCATATTCCGACGGAGGAATAAATATCTCCGGATATACAATAAGATCTACACGGAGGAATGAAACATCTCCGGAATAATAAAGTACAAATATAATATTCTTTGAAGTTACAATATCTCAACACTCCCCCTTAACGAGAAGGATATTATAACAGCATCTGCATGAGCAAGGAGTCATCAATATCATACATGATACATCTATAAATCACTGGAAGCTTTCTCAACATCATCAGTAACTCAAGCAGTTACTGGAACATCAACATCGTCATCAGCATCGTCATACGATCATCAGCATCGTCATCACACGATCATCATCATCATCGTCACACGATCATCATCATCGTCATCACACGATCATCAGCATCGTCATCACACGATCATCAGCATCGTCATCACACGATCATCAGCATCGTCATCTCACGATCATCAGCATCGTCATCGCACGATCATCAGCATCGTCATCGCACGATCATCAGCATCGTCATCGCACGATCATCAGCATCATCATCGCACGATCATCAGCATCGTCATCGCACGATCATCAGCATCGTCATCACACGATCATCAGCATCGTCATCGCACGATCATCAGCATCGTCATCACACGATCATCAGCATCGTCATCGCACGATCATCAGCATCGTCATCGATATACATGATCCTTCCTTTCGGAATTACTGGATCAATCTCATCACAATCATATTTAAGGCTATCCTTCCTTTCGGAATTACTGGATTTACTGTCTAAGGATGATTAGTCCAACCACAATCATATTTAAGACTATCCTTCCTGGATTTACTGTCTAAGGATGATTAATCCAATCACAATCACATTTAAGACTATCCTTCCTGGATTTACTGTCTAAGGATGATTAATCCAACCACAATCGCATTTAAGACTATCCTTCCTGGATTTACTGTCTAAGGATGATTAATCCAACCACAATCGCATTTAAGACTATCCTTCATGGATTTACTGTCTAAGGATGATTAATCCAACCACAATCACATTTAAGACTATCCTTCCTGGATTTACTGTCTAAGGATGATTAATCCAACCACAATCGCATTTAAGACTATCCTTCCTGGATTTACTGTCTAAGGATGATTAATCCAACCACAATCGCATTTAAGACTATCCTTCCTGGATTTACTGTCTAAGGATGATTAATCCAACCACAATCGCATTTAAGACTATCCTTCCTGGATTTACTGTCTAAGGATGATTAATCCATCCACAATCGCATTTAATACTATCCTTCCTGGATTTACTGTCTAAGGATGATTAATCCAACCACAATCGCATTTAAGACTATCCTTCCTGGATTTACTGTCTAAGGATGATTAATCCAACCACAATCGCATTTAAGACTATCCTTCCTGGATTTACTGTCTAAGGATGATTAATCCAATCACGTGCATTTTGAACCAAGGTCCAGGGACGATGCAGTCCTATCCTCTATTGTCGGAGACACCTGTCTACGGCTCACTTTAGAACTTGAGTTCAAGGATGATCCAATCCTCTCAAGTCCACCAAGGACTTCATTCTCGGAGACCTCACGTCTACGGCTCTCTTTAGGACTGAAAGTCCAGGGATGATCCAATCCCCTCAAGTCCACCAAGGACTTCATTCTCGGAGACCTCACGTCTACGGCTCTCTTTAGGACTGAAAGTCCAGGGATGATCCAATCCCCTCAAGTCCACCAAGGACTTCATTCTCGGATACCTCACGTCTACGGCTCTCTTTAGGACTGAAAGTCCAGGGATGATCCAATCCCCTCAACTGTCCACTAAGGACTTCATTCTCGGAGACCTCACGTCTACGGCTCTCTTTAGGACTGAAAGTCCAGGGATGATCCAATCCCCTCAACTGTCCACTAAGGACTTCATTCTTGGAGACCTCTCATCTACGGCTCTCTTTAGGACTGAAAGTCCAAGGATGATCCAATCCCCTCAACTGTCCACTAAGGACTTCATTCTCGGAGACCTCACGTCTACGGCTCTCTTTAGGACTGAAAGTCCAGGGATGATCCAATCCCCTCAACTGTCCACTAAGGACTTCATTCTCGGAGACCTCACGTCTACGGCTCTCTTTAGGACTGAAAGTCCAGGGATGATCCAATCCCCTCAACTGTCCACTAAGGACTTCATTTTCGGAGACCATACGTCTACGGATCAATTCAGGGACCAAAGTCCGGGGATGATACAATCCCCACATGTATTCTCATCAATACAAGTACAAGTATCCTCAACCATACAAGTACATTAATCAATACATGTGTCATCAAGAGTATGTATTCTTACCAATACATCTTATCATCAAAAGCATGTATTCTCACCAATACATCTATCATCAAAAGCATGTAAAACAAAGTATTCTAAGCATAAGAGTCCTAAATCTAAATATTTCTAAGTATCTAGGTGTAGAGAACAGGTTACCTCATCATCGACCTTGTTGTTCGATGAGACAATCTCATCATCAGTGACTATACTACTCCCCCTTTCGAGGAGGGTCCTTTTGAGCTATACCAAGCTTGTCTCGGAAGTATTCAAATTTCACTCAAGACAGAGGTTTGGTTAGTATGTTGGTAACTTCTTCACTTGAGGTAGAGATTTGGTTAGTACATCGGTAACCTGTTACAAATTCAAACTTTAGTTCCTTCTGCATCATATCTTATTAGATCCCTATGTTCTTTGACTTATTATGGAACACTAGATTCTTTGTCATCTTCATACAACTCTATTTGTCATATAGGATCACAGTTGGTTCTATCTCTAATTCAAACCAATCCTGAAGCCAAGCTTCTTCACAACTAGCAGAGCAAGCAGCCATATATTCTGCTTGTGCTGAGAGCCACACTAGACTGCTTCCAGCTAAACCACGAGATCATGGCTAATCCCAGACAATAACATCCTCTCAATGTGTTCTTCCTGTCTGATACACTTCCTGCCCAATCAGAATCTGAATAACCATCTGAAGTCATGATCTCCAAGATAGCATAGATCAAATTCTATCGTATCCTTTATGTGCCTCATCACATGCTTTGCAACTATCAGGTGAACACATCTAGTTTCCACTAGATACTGACTCAAGGTGTTCACAACAAAGCATATATCTAATCTAGTATATGTTAGATACATCAATGACCCAATAATTTGTCTGTACAGAATTATATCCACTAACTCTGATGAGTTATCCCCTAACAGCTTCAAGTTGGAATCCATAAGAGTGGCCATTCCAACACCTCAAGTCATATTTCTCATCATACTTTCCCTGGTTGAGAAATATTCCTTCTGAGCCTTGCCATACTTCCAGACCTAGGAAGTAAAGCATCAATTTGAGATCTTTCATTTTTCATTTCTGCAATGAATGATCTTCTGCATATCTATCTGTGCCATCTCTCGTTAGATGGGTCTACTGATATGAACCTCAATATCATTCGAACTCTGTGGTGAGTTCCTTCTTGCATCCATGTCATATGTGTATAGAAATCATATTCAACCTTGTAGCAAAGGTTGAGATCCACATCACCCATGGTGATCATTAAGCTTATCAATTTATTATCGATCCTAGGTACCTATACAGAACCTGATTCACACTTCTTCTTTAATTACACCATACTTGAAGCAAACATCTTGTCATGATTCTCTTCCCCTTTCTAAGAGAATCTTCTAGCCATGAGCCTTCTATATTTTTTTTGATTTGTAAATCTTCTTGTTTGAACATCCACCACTTGTACGGTGTCCATCATTCTTCATGACCTTTCCTACAAATCAAAATTAAGTACATGATTAGTGATACTTCATAATCATCAAATCATATTGACATGATAACCTATTATGCATACAGATATCATTTACATAGTGATGCAACTATTTTGACCAATACTTTGGCACAACACTTTCCCATATCCTATATGTATACAGTGGCTATCTAGATGCCTTCCATCTCTACCAGAACATACTATCGAGAGTGTGCACAGCTCTCGACATGTCAGCAAAGAGGTTTCATTCTAGACAAGCAACAATGGAATGTTTGTCCAACTTACCAATCATATGCACATTAGTAGTATACTGTTCAGTGCTCTATGAATGTTTATACTCAGCATTATATATTCTAGGAATACAAATATGCATACAACCTATTACAGGCAATATCATTACTATTTCAAATAACAACTCAAATACTTATCTTTTATGTTTGTGTGGTTGCCTCTCGCTTGATCTTCTGTATGTCTTTTGAACTTCTATTGATTCTGTACCACTGTGCATGCTCAAGAGTCATCCTCATGATCTCATGCACAAACATACACTCATTAGTATATTCTAAATGCTATCAAAACATTATAGTACTAAATAATCTTGAAAATGTATAGTCATGATTATAGTTAATAAACATTAGTATTCAAGATTTCAGGGAAGTCTTCTTTTACTCATGCATATAATCAATCAAGATAAAAGATATAATATGCATAATCCCTTGATTACTAACTTTATGAATAAGCATAACCAATCATTCCAAGTATACTTATATAAGGGATCCTAACACAAGGTAAGATTCATGGGAAACATACCTGGATTAGTATACCTACTTGGTTATGTACAACACACCTAAACAATCTCTTCAATGATTTAGAGATCCTGAGCTAGAACCTGCATGTCTCATAGGTTAAGCATAATATAACAAAGTCATACATACCTCATAAGTAGAACAAAGATTATGGATGAGTCTTTGTCTTCATGTTTTCATGGTCATGGAACCTGATTTGTATTTTGTGATGTACCTGTATCTTGTTAGCAGACAACATCAACCTCACACAACATCATAATGCATTAGTACAATCATAAGTGTCAACACCCTAACCAATGAATATCTTCTATCATGCATTCATAATTTTGTTAAGGTTATACGACAAATCTAAAATCAAAATTGTACTAACTGTAATAACCTGAAGACAAACATACCATAAACTTAATCATGGACAAATATCGAAACATACCTCGATGAGTCATACCTGTCGAGATCGCTTGTATTCTTCTTATGTAAGGCCTTATCCTCATCTCCCTCTTGAGACAGGAGCTTCTTCACTTATGCAGGTGACCAATCCATCTTCTTCTAGGATTAACCCAATCCACTTGATTTGCAAGAAATGGACCTGGACCTGGATATGGGTTTGTCAGAGAAACCCAAAAATTCAAACTTTGAATTTCAAACTTCCGAAAGGATAGAAATATGCGCTTTGATGAGCTGATCAAACTGGTATATTCAGAATTTGAAAACTGCAAAGTTTTACTCCTCAATTTTGCCTTTGAAACTTTCGGATTCACTGGACGTGACCCTGAACTGGGGTTTGATGAAGCCCACTCTTTTGCCCCATCAAAAGGTTTGATACAAAGCTCTAAGCTTCTATTTTTTCTGAGGAGCTTCCAGCCGTGGTCACAGATTTCAAAAATTCCCATTTTTACAGAAGCCCTAATTTTCCACTTTTCTGATCAAAGTCCCGAACTAGGGTCTAATCAAGCCCGGCCTTCTGCCCAACCAAAAATTATGATCTTGGTCTCTAAATTTCTATTTTGATGAGTAGCATCCAGCCGTGGTCTCCGATTACAAAAATTCCAACTTTCTTTAAAGCCCTAAATTCCGGAAGCCATGAATGAAGGTACCAAAAAATAATTCTGTTTTGACAGAAATATGTACCTGATTGTTTCTGGTGTAACTCCGAAATTTTTGATCCACAGGGTCTGAAAAATTTTTCTGAGATAGCCTGACCTGTTATCTTTCCATCCTGACAGGTCTGACCTCAATTGGATGTTCTGAGAGAGAGTTATGCCAAATGTCGCAACGTGACCTGTTTTGGGAAAATACAGGAGAGCGAACTTGTACGGCGTGCCACGTGTCACTGTTTGACCTTCGGCCTCTGAAAATTTTTTCTGAGATAGATCGGCCTATTATATTTCCATCCTGATAGGTCTGACCTCAATTGGATTCTCTGAGAGAGATTTATTCCAAGTGTCGCAACGTGACCTGTTTATGGAATAATACAGGAGAGCAAACTTGTACGGCGTGCCACGTGTCACTGGTTCAACTTCGGCCTCTGAAAAAGTTTTCTGAGATAACTCGGCCTGTGTACTACCTGTCACTTTTCACGAAATTTCATTTGGAGCTTCCTAGCCCAAGTTATGACCTTTTTCCCAAGGTCACCTGATTTTGACTCAGATCTGGAAGAGGCAGAAACCCTATATTGTACAGATCATAAATCACAAAGTACAACGAATTAGAGGTTGTACTTTCGACACAAGGTACCTGGAGATTTTAGCTTCATCCTGTAACAATTTCAGATCCGAAAACTTTGCCAAAACGGATTTATAGCGAAAGTGCTACGATGACTGGTTTTTGCTATGTAAAACCCTAACCTTCAAATTGTCGTAAGTAAAGCAAGTGTCTTTAGTGCCATACCTTGTCTTCCTTCAGGTTAGCTCTGATACCATGTTAAAATTCAATATGCTAATACAGAAAATAGCAGCATTACATTCCATTTCACAATGATAGCATATACAGGATCACTGAAGAAACAACAAGCATAGCATAAACACAAGAGACACAGATTTATCCTGGGAAACCCTCATGGGGTAGAAAACCCAGTAAAGCTTCCTCAATATAGATGACCAGCAATATACAAAGATGCAAACCAAAGACATGATCTCCTTCTCCATTGTAGCAGACCTCTCCTCCAAAAGTGCACCTCCCTTGAATGAGTGAGTGTGTGAAATGAGGAACATACCTCCTCTATTTATACACTACACTGACATGTATTTTACATAAGTACACGTAGGCTCGTATTTAACCAATGGGTTAAATACCCCACTACAACTAACTGGGCCGACCCCTCTAGGGTGGTCTAATAACCCTTTGACCCACATAACACATACAGGGCTGACCCCCAATAGGGAAGTCTAATAACCCGAGTTACCATATTCCGACGGAGGAATAAACATCTCCGGATATACAATAAGATCTACACGAAGGAATGAAACATCTCCGGAATAATAAAGTACAAATATAATATTCTTTGAAGTTACAATATCTCAACAATATATATATATATATATATATATATATATATATATATATATATTATGACAAGGGTATTGTTTAATATAATGTTAGTGTACATAAATAAAATGCATGTAATGTTGTGGAGATAACACATATGGATATGGATAAGGAGAATTGATAGGTGTGAATCCAAGACTCAAATGAATAAAGTAGATGATGATAAGAGGGAATAACATGATAAATGGAAATAAGGTATAAAGAGTATGGAGAGCATTGATGCATGGATAAGTTGGCATGCTCAACTGGACATGAAATAAAGTAATGAAGGTAAATGTAAAGATATAATAATGTAAGAGTAAGAATATGCGAATTCACTTAAGTATGCATATATAAGGACCTGGATAAGTAGTATACACCTTAAAATCATGTTAGATTCAAACATAATAAATAATGGACAACACTAGTATCCTTGGAAAAATGTTCATTAAAAGCTTGTAAGTATTAGTAATTCAACGATTCTAGTAAATGTTCATAGTACTATTAGTTATTATGGATTCAAATCAATTTAATCTTGCTAAGATACTAATTATCTATGACTATGGGTTCGTAATGCCGTTGGCCTTTTCTTCTAACTTGGGAAAATCAAACCCTTAATATTCTTGGTAGTTTATTGTTGAACCAAAAAAAAAGTATCACAAATTACTAATTCCAAGAATTTGATAATATTATTGATTACTTCATGCGAAGTTGAATAAGTATATGCATGTTATAAAGAGAATGTGGTTGTTTGATGTGTACAAACACGCTTGGATAATGTGACTTTATGCATCTTGATAAAGGGTAAAAAAAATTATTACACTAAGATTTATTAATGATATTTGACTATAATTACTAAACAATGTAATTATACTATAGATATTCTCTATTTTGATTGAGTAAAATGCTTCTTTACATCTTAATATCTACACATGGTATTTTGATTGTAACTTCAAGACGAAGTTTCCTGAAGGGTGGGTGTATGTAACGCCCCATTTTGATATTACTACCTGAACTACTATTATATGTTGTTGTGAGACTTTGTCGGTATGACGACACTGTGGACATATGGTTCTATTATTTTGCTGAGATATATATATATGTGTGTGTGATGTTATTATTATGGTATGTAGTCATGTTTTGATATATGTGTCATGTGTTAGTTATGTCTCAGATATGCAAGTTAATGAATGATGGGTACGTGGATACCTCCAATTCTCAATTTTCATTTCCATTTCAAATTTCAAATTCAAATTCAATTTCATTTTCATTTTCAATTTTGAAATTTTAAATTGCAATTGTGGTCGATGAACACCAATTAGTCACAAGTCAAATTTCAAATTGCAATTTTGAAATTTCAAATTTCAATTTCCAATTCAATTCCATTTCAATTTCCAACTTCCAATACCAATTTCAATTTCAAATGTCAATTTTCAAATTCAATTTCGATTTCAATATCAATTTCAATTTCAATTTCAAATTTCAATTTCCAATTTCAATTGCAATCCAGTTGCAATTTCAATTACAAATCCAATTGCAATTTCAATTTCAATTACAAATTGCAATTGCAATTTGCAATTTCATCAAATTGAAATTGAAATTGAAAATTACAATTCAAATTGAAATCTATAATTAAAATTTCAATTTCAATTTCAATTTCAAAGGTTTTCAAATGTCTTTTTCTATAAATGTTAATGGTTTTTGTTACATGGTTATATTACCTTATTGAAATTTACTCGAAAAAAACCGGCAATGTTTATGTTGCCGGTTTTATTTTGAAATATGTATATATTTTTTTCAATCCTTCTGGCATTCTCAAAGGATTGAAAAAAATGGGCAACATTTCTGCTTTCCAAAGCACATTTTAAAACAAAACCGGCAGCATAAACGCTATCAGTTGATATAAACATAGATATTCATAACTTGAAAAAATAAATACAATTTAAATTTAAAATTTAAAACATGTTTAACCTAATGTAACTGTTTTTGCTACACATGTTTTCAATCTGTGTTTTCAATCAGTTTTCAAATGGTTTTTGGTAATTGATAGGTTCATAGGTCTAAAAAATTAAGGTTTTGATGGTTTCTTTTACACAATTTGGTTAAATTTATTGGAAAAAAAAACCGGTTTTATTTCCAAATGTGTAATCCGACAACATTTATGCTTGCCAATACATATTTAGAAATAAAACCGGTTGATATAAATTTATAAAATAAAAACAAGAAATCAAATTTTATTTAAGAAATTAAATTGTAGCACGATCGAGGTCTTGTTTCAACCCATCGAGGGATTTAAAAGACCTTGATCGAGGGTCTGGCGCATAAATTTTTTCCGCTTCACCTGCCAAAAATTATGAACCACTTCATGGATTAATCCTTCAATTATTTAACATTGTTTTACTTTCTAATTTTTCTACATTGCTTTACTTTTTATTTTTTACATTGTTTTACTTTATTTTTTACTTTATTTCAATTTCTATTACAAATTCCAATTTCAATTCTAATTCCAATTTCAATTTTATTGACAATTTTCAATTTCAACTTCAGTTTTCAATCACAAATTTCAAATCAATTTTAATGTCAATTTCAATTCCAATTTCAAATTCCAATTTCAATTTCGATTTCCAATTCTACTTCGATTTCCAATTCCCAACTTTCATTTTCATTTCAATTTCAATTTTTAATTTCAATTTCATTTCAAATTTCAAGTTCAATTTCAATATCAATTTCCGATATCATTTTCATTTTCATTTTCAATTTCAAATTTCATCTCCAGTTTTCAAATTCAAATTTCAAGTTTCAAGTTTCAATTTCAATTTCAATTTGAAATTTAAATTCAATTTCTATTTCAATTTCCAATTCCATTTCCATTTTTATTTCTATGTCTATTTCAATTTTCAATTTCAAATTTATATTTAAATTTCAATTCCAATTCCAATTCCAATTTTTACAATTTAAATTTTATTTACAATTTACAATTTTAAATTTAACCTTAAATTTCAACTTCAACTTCAGTTTTTAATATCAAATTTCAAATCAATTTTAATTTCAATGTCATTTTCAAATTTCAAATTTCAATTTCGATTTTGATTTCCAATTCTAATTCCATTTCCGATTCCCAATTTTCATTTCCATTTCCATTTCAATTTTCAATTTCAATTTTCAATTTCAATTTTCAATTTCAATTTCATTTCAAATTTCAATTTCAATTTTATTTTCATTTTCCTTTTTGTTTTCATTTTCAATTTTGAAATTTCAAATTGCAATTGTGGTGGGTGAACACCAATAAGTCACAAGGCAAATTTCAAATTTCAATTTCCAATTCCAATTCCATTTTTGTTTCCATTTCCAATTTCCAATACCAATTTCAATTTCAAATGTCAATTTCAAATTTCTACAATTTCAATTTAAATTTTCAATTTCAATTGCAATATCAAATTTAAATTTCCACTTTCAATTGCAATTGCAATTGCAATTTGCAATTTCATCAAATTGAAATTGAAATTGCAAATTACAATTCAAATTGAAATTGCAATTGAAATTTGTAATTTCAATTTCAAATGTTTTTTTTTTTAAATGTTAATGGTTTTTGTTACATGGTTATATGACCTTATTGAAATTTATTGGAAAAAAAATGGCAACGTTTATGTTGCTGATTTTATTTTGAAATATGTATATTTTTTTTTCAATCCTCCTGGCATTCTCAGAGGATTGAAAAAAAATGGGCAACATTTTTGCTTTCCAAATCACATTTTAAAATAAAACCGGCAACATAAACGTTATCGGTTGATAAAAACATATATATTCATAACTTGAAAAAACCAGCATAGATCCATCTTAAACCCGTATCTATCAAGCACCAAGAAGAATCCAATTTCTTGAGGTGTATTTCTTTTTTTAAATTTAAACTCAAGAAATTTGATATCTCTTGATTGATAGATCCAAGTTTAAGTTTTAAGTTTTTATTTTATAAACAAACATCAATTTTTTAATTACTTTTCATAATATTTTATTTTATGAACCAACATGGTTGTTTTTAAATATTTTCCATAATTTTTTATTTTATGAGCCGACATGTATTTATTAATGGCCAACATAATATAGATTTTTACTTTTTACTTTTTTTTTAACTTGTGTAACGTGACAAATGTTACAACATCTCCCTCATACTCGTGTGTAACGTTACATGGACACACATTACAACACCTCCCCCATACTAGGTTGTAGAGCACCTCGTTTCACTCGGTGCAATAAATACAACTTAAATTTAAAATTTAAAACATGTTTAACCTAATGTAACATGTTTTTCTACACATGTTTTCAATCAGTTTTCACATGGTTTTTGGTAATTGATAGGTTCATAGGTCTAAAAAATTAAGGTTTCAATGGTTTTTTTACACAATTTGGTTAAATTTATTGAAAAAAAAGATCGATGTTGCCGGTTTTATTTCCAAATGTGTAATCCGGTAACATTTATGCTTTCCAATACACATTTAGAAATAAAATCGGCCAGTTGATATAATTTTATAAAAAAGAAATCAAGAAATTAAATTTTATTTAAAACAATAAATAGGTGGGGTTTATGGTCCACTTACATGGTGGAGTGGACGACATGGTGTGGTGGAGTGGACGACATGGTGTGGTGGCATGGTTGCATGGCATGGTTGTGTGGATGTGGTCTGAGGTCCTTGGTCGGTATAATGGCCTCAGTTGAGCATCTGTTGTGGTTTCTTTCGTTGAAACAGGCCCGGGATGGCCGTGGGCCTATTTTTTATTTTTTACATTGTTTTACGGTGTACACACAAAATACAGCTAAGAATTATGACAATTGGGGAGGGAAACAATCATTACTCCCAACCACCCAAGCTACAACCAATGGACAAAACCATAATTTACATACAACAACCAGTATTTATTAAACCCAGGAATTGAACCCCACCCAAGCTACAACCAATGGACAAAACCACAATTTAGGTACAACAACCACTATTTATTATTTGTATCTACTATCCATTCAATTAAAAAATCAAGGCATGCCACAAATACAATCATTATAATAGGGGCTCAAGAAGATCATCATGAACTATGGCCTGGCAATGGATTCCCAATTGGCACCCAACCAACTGAGCTAGTTGTTGACGCTAACAAAATCAACTTCCTTTCAATAAATTTAAATTTCTCCCAATGAAATCTATTAAAAAAAGGTTTCAATATTAGCCTGGTGCTTAGTGATTCCCATTTTAAATATCAACTTGCACTATCTTCGTCTTACTTCTACCATTTGAATTTTTTTAAATGCCCTTTACTACCCATCATATGACAGTGTACACCTTTACTTTGAAATAACTAACATTACGCCTAAAACCAAAGGCTATAAATACATACTACAAAATACAGCTAGGGACCTATGTACCGTGTACACATTACAAACTTACGGAGAAGCATCTCGAAGGGTGATGTATCATAGTGCATCGAGACTTAACATTATTGCTCGTTATCGGATGAGAAAACAGATAGCAAAAACATTATCAGATATCGACAAACAACTGAAATCATGTATTCCTTTGATTTAGTTGGATCTCCAAGTTTGGCAGTTGATGCAGATTCATACTCATAGCCATTCGATTGGAAGCCACTTGATGCAAGACTCGGTTGGCGGAAGGACCAGACGTGTGTGTAAAGTGGGACCACTAGATGGAATTTCACAATCGGCTATGGGGGCTACTGGCCTGTTAGTTTTCAGTAAAGTAATGGATAAGGGAAAAGACATGGTAACCGACCAAATTCTCCACCACATGAAAATAATGTTTGAGTACAAAATGGAGTTAGCGTCTTTGACTGAGTTGCTAGAAAGCACAAGGCTTATCTTCACTGAGATCCAGCAAATGAGGCGTTTAATTGTTAGGAGCAAGATATTCAGACCAATGATCGACGCTCTAGATTTCTGGATGAACGACATGTCCAAACTTACCGACCCAGAAGTGGAAAAAGCGTGTGTAGTTGTACCGTGGTGGAACATTATTCGTCGTTATAAAGAGAGCAAGCAGATCACCCATCTAATTTCAAATATCGACGAACATGTCAAAATATCTTCATTGATTAACTTGGATCCCCTATCTCAGGGAATTCATCTGATAGAATGTCTCCGAAAATATTTATGCGATTTTCCAAGAGCACCCAGGACCCAACAATTTTCCAAGAGGAAATTGCAAAGAGAAACCAGGACCCAGCAAACAAAACCCCAACCAGAAGGTCTTTCTCTTAGTTTAGCAACCCATTTGTTTTATTACCATGGTTTATTTATAATTCTTTTCATTATATTTGTATTTACTCGCATAGCCATATGGATAGGCCACAAGTTAAGTGTTACTAATACGTTATCCTTTACATTTTTCCATTCAACTATTAGTTATTTATATATCAATTTCTAGTTATTTAAATCAATTTGAACAATACTTATCTCATCAAAATACAATCTAGTTTAAAAACCTAAGTGCTAGTCCACCCCAAATTCTAAAATTTAAACACTTATCAATATAACTAATATAGAGGAATACGGTGAAATTGTCTTCACTATAAGTAATAAGACATTTTTATTCCAGAGTGGAAACCTTGGGTGACAAAGAAGTGGAAACCTCGGGTGACGGAGGAGACTATGTGCCACTCCTTGGTGGGTTGTGACTATGCGCTATGTTAGTATGAGAGTTGGAGAGTTAAAATGTGAAGAACAATTTGCATAAATAAATAGAAAGGAGAGTAAAAATATAGTTCATTAGAGTGTGAGAATGGAGTCCTGACGTAGTCCGCTTGTTGTGTGCATAATGAATTGGGGTTTATCTTTGGCATTAGTATGTGTATATATTTGTTATCATTCAACTATTACGATATAATCATTAACTAATTAGGGGTTGATAGATAGTGTAATTGTTAGGTTAGTTATCTTGATGGAGAAAGAATTGGTTAGGTAGGCTCCTTCAATGTTTCCATGGGTTTGATGTGTTTTTTTTCTTGCTAGTAATCTTGCATTTATCTCATAGCTAGGGGTCCTTCCCAGAAAAGAATATAGTTAATTAAATTGTTAGAATGTGGCTTGTGTGCATAATGAATTAGTTAACAACCATGCACACCATTGTACTCTAAAATTTTATATCAATGAGAAGCATATCGTTTCATAAATGTTTGCACCATATGTAACAGGCACTTTGCAAGTTGGAATATAAAACACGATGACTACCATTCATAATTCACTATTATGAAACATGAAAAACGTCTTAATTTACTTTTAATTTCCCTTCAGCTGTTCCATTCCTTTATTATGTCTGTGACATATATCTTTTGTGAAGGCAGATTAGTTCGATGTTCAAACATATTAATTTTTTAGTTTTCTAAAGTTTTTCTAAAGTTTTTCTATAGTATGATTTTTGGCCGGATTAAATAAAAAAAATTTAAATTGTATTTATCTTTCCTTTTATTGGTTCCATGAGTGTATGCTTGGGGAATGTATGCTTGGGAATTTTTCCCCATGCCCTGGTGGCAGGCTCACGTAAGCGATCCATAAATGCGGGTGCATGTCATAATTATTGAAATTAATATTCACATGGGCTTTGTCCTTCATTTGTGCCCATATTCAATGAATTTGGAGCCCAAATTCAATGAAGTACTATGCCAGATCTAGCCAGAAATCAAAATTCATTGGATTTGCAGCAACATATCTATAAAGTCATTGTGTCCGATATCATTTGGTCGATCATGCGTGCATCACAAATATTTATGCATCTAATGCTTGCTTTGGATTTTCTTTTGTTAGATATATGATGAGAAACAAATTAACTGTTTTGTATATGCCGGGAAGGTGGGTGTTAATATTATTTATAGGAGACTAAATATATGGACCGTAAATTACCAAACAGGTGGTCTATAAGATCTTATGATCCTTCTCGGAGAGAAGGATGGCCTTGATGCCCTCATATTTGACCTTACTTCAAGATGGGTTGATGAAACTGGGTAGGATGAAATAATAAATCAACAAACAACAACTACCATGAGGGTTGAAAATGATTCATGTTTCCACTGGAATGGTGTAATTTATTTATTTGATGACCATAGAGAAGGATTTTACTTCTAATAATCGGTTGTATTGCATGTTTGTGGCATTGGAATCGGCGAGGTATCATTATTATATTGAAAAATTAGAATCACTACTCCCAGTGAGGAACAAATTCCCTTTCTTTGTGTCTATGTCTAGCTATTTGCTGATAAACATCGTGAAAGGCAAGAAATCTAGAACACGTAATCGATTTTGCGTCCAAACCATAGATTTTGGAGAGTTATCTCGAGTTGTTATGAAACATGAAATATGTACTTGGGTAGCTTCCGTGCAACCCATTGCGATGAGGCTATGGCCTAGTCCTAAATCCCAATATAGGATGACTTAGGTTGTCGTGGAAATTTTTAATCTCAACTTCAGAGTAGGGGTCTTCTAGATGACGCACCAGAAATAGAAGCCACTTGGGATGTAAATGCTCAAGATTGGGCTCAGGGTTCTCATTCAAATGATTAGTCGACTCTAGAGGTATGTATATCATTGATAGGTCTGGTGTTATCATTAAAAGGTCATGTATCAGATCATATCAACATCAATGCTCATTCATCAAATTGTTGTATCTAACCACAGAAGAAAATGCTAGATTATTTTATTTGTTGAAATCCAAATAGAGGGGAGGTTCTAAAATTAAGAAAATATTCTTGAAAGACAATAAATGATGGAATGCCACTAGAATCCATGTGTTAAGGAAAATATCATATTCCAAAATTGGCACAAAACCTGCCAAACAAATTGCAACTATGATCAAGCCATGTAGGGCCCCTCTTGTAGGGTCCTCACGAACTGAACCTGAAACTTAAAAAATGTTATACAAAACAGATTAGATACCATCATTGATAGAGAAATAAAATAAATTAACTAAATAACTTAGCACATATAGACAAACCATAACCTGTCAAACGTAGGTTGTGACCGTTGTCGAAGGAGAAGTTGTCATTAATCCAATCCAGCTTATGCATTGTCATCCGTGTCTTCCATAGGATCCCTCTAGCAAAGCTCGATTAGCCATAGCTGAAGCAAACATTAGCTTCGCCACCCAACCATAGGCTCATGCTTTTAGTCGCATGGCCACCCTCGAACCTCCGGTTCGTAGAGCCTGCACACAAAAAAAATATAGAGACTCAGAAAAGGTTTCCCCCCCCACCAGAATCCCTTTCCAAACTCCAATAGAAGCAAGTCACTCTCTTTACAAAAATTATGATAACCATCCAAACTATGGGTCCCCTACCCATTCCCAAAGCCTTCCTTAAATAGGAAAATCCATTGCGACACATGTCGCTTCATGCAAAAATATTTAATTTCTTTTTATTAAAAAGTAATTAAGGTCACCTATCCATGTGTCAATTTTTCTAGAGAGTGCACCAACTTTCCTAAGTTTACTCAAGTTTGTCTCCATGATGTTCCTTCTAATCTCTATTTTTGTGGCTGCAAGTGGTGTTAACTAAATGCTCAAGCCTAGGATTCCATTTTGCTCCTAAAATAATGACTTCTATTATTTTAAATACTAAAATGTATTTTCATGTGCAAATGTCTAAAATAATAATCTCTATTATTTTAAATACTAAAATGCATTTTCCTGAGCAAATGTTCTAAATGCAATTTTATATGTTTTTATGCATAATGTTTAACAATCAATTCCTTCTAGGACCTAGGTACCACACCGTTCGTCCCATCCATCCTTTATGCTCATCTTTCGACATGGTTCCACTCCATTGGGTCCAATCGTCCGTAGTTCTCATTTCTTGGCAAGGTGCCACATCGTCGATCCCTTGCCTTCGTCATTTATGTTCCTCGGCAAGGTACCCCATCGTCAGGCCCTTGTGTCCATTATTTTCATTTCTTGACAAGGTACCACAGCGGGTCCTTCTGTCGATATCCTTTCATTTGACTTGCGGGAACTTCATGTAGGGGTTTAGGACCCGTTACCTTCAATCCTCCGTCTACATGCTATTGGAGACTTATGGCACTGAGGAGTAAGTATGTTGTTACTGCGCGCCCCCGATCATGCATAGAGATCGGTGGTAAGGATTATCGCCATGATCAGATCCACAAATTTGGCAGCGCTGAGTTATGTAAAAGAGTGATGATATAACGACATCCAAGAATGGATTTCTCCCTCTGGGTTGGATTCCACTAACCTGTTTGGGTTCGTGAACTAGCCTTCTCTGCACAATTTAATTCAGTATACGCTTTTCCAGACTTTGAGTGGCGTTGGTCGATGGAGATGGAACCCCTGTTGGGTTATGCTAAGGATCGCTTAGCACAAGGTAAGGTCGAAGGGTGTTTAAGGTATATTGCTACTAACATAGCGATTTAGATTCGATCGGAAATAATTTATACACGGGGATTAGTAGGGTATCGATCCGGTACAGAATGGGATATCTAAGTAGAAGTTCGTCAAGTGTTTGGCAGAGACGATGAAAGAATTTAGAGCAAGATAAATTATGGATCGGTTCCTAAATATCTCGGTAGGGTTTTCAATCAATACCGAACCAGATCGTATTATTCCCCGGAGACAGAAGTCAAACTTTAGCAGAAGTCGAAACATGGGGCAGGATAGTTAGGTAGATCTGAGATGAAACTTGATCGTAGGCAGAGGTCGACAGAAATTGAGATTAGCTGCATTTCTGAGCGAAAGCAGAGTTTCAAATTTTATAGGTGAAGCTGGCTGCACTTCTGAAGGATGTACAGGGGAAAAGCAAATGAGGAGATGAATCTAACAAAAAGCAATTTGTGCGTGTACAGATAAATCGAGATCAATGGTATGTAAAAAAAAAAGATCTGAATTTAATTGACATTCGATCTATTTGACAGAGTTGTATTCAAGAAATAGATCCGTTTTAATCAACAGAGTTATAAAAGGATTAGATCTAGTTTATTTAATAAAGAATTATGACTTTTCTTTCGGGTCACAAAGATATATAAACCAGGTAATAACAAAGTCACACCTATTCTTTCCAGATCGCGATGGTATGTAAAACAGAGGTTTTTTTTTTTTAATTCTAACTTTTTCTTCATGAGATAAAATAGTAAATTAAATGTCTATAAAATTCAAATGTACATCAAGCATATTCTAAACTAGACATAGTTCCAAGATCTACAATTTCCAATAACACAAAAATTAATATAAAGTATTTAAACAAATAAAAACCTGTTGGAATAGTTGTTCCATGGATATAATTCCACGAGAATCGCAACTCCAATTCTGTCGTTGTCCTTCACGAGTCATCGATGAACCCCTAAATAATATGAGTCCGATGCCCTTAAGGCTCGACCGATTATGATACCAAATGTAGGGCTCCTCTTGTAGGGTCCTCACGAACTGAACTTGAAACTTCACAACTTCATACAAAAAAGATTAGATACCATCATTGATAGAGAAATAAAATAAATTAACTAAATAACTTAGCAAAAATAGAGAAGTTGTCGTTAATCCGATCCAGCTTGTGCATTGTCGTCCGTGTCTTTTGTAGGATCCCTCTAGTAAAGCTCGACTAACCATAGGCAAAGCAACCGTTAAATTTGCCACCCAACCATAGGATCATGATTTCAGTCGCATGGCCACCCTCGAGCTTCCGGGTCGTAGAGCCCACACACAAACAAAAATATAGAGACTCATAAATGGGTTTCCCCCCCACCAGAATCCCTTGCAAAAATCCAATAGCAGCAAGTCACTCTCTTTACAAAAATTATGATAACCATCCAAACTATGGGTCCCATACCCATTCCCATTCCCAAAGCCTTCCTTAAATAGGAAAATCCATTGCGACGCATGTCACTTCATGCAAAAATATTTAATTTCTTTTTATTAAAAAGTAATTTAGGTCACCTATCCATGTGTTAAGTTTTCTAGAAAGTGCACCAACTTTCCTAAGCTTACTCAAGTTTGTCTCCATGATGTTCCTTCTAATCTCTATTTTTGTGGGTGCAAGTGGTGTTAACTAAATGCTCAAGCCTAGGATTCCATTTTGCTCCTAAAATAATTATTTATATTATTTTACATACTAAAATGTATTTTCATGTGCAAATGTCTAAAATAATAATTTCTATTATTTTAAATACTAAAATGCATTTTCCTGAGCAAATGTTCTAAATGCAATTTTATACATTTTTATTCATAATGTTTAACAATCAATCCCTTCTAGGACCTAGGTACCACATCGTTGGGCCCATCCATCCTTTATGCTCATCTTTCGACATGGTACCACTCCGTTGGGTCCAATCGTCCGTTGTTTCCATTTCTCAGCAAGGTACCACATCGTCGAGCCCTTGCGTCCGTCATTTCCGTTTCTTGGCAAGGTACCACATCGTTGGGACCTTGCGTCCATTAGTTCCATTTCTTGGCAAGGTACCACATCGTCGGGTCCTTATGCCAATATCCTTTTGTTTGACTTGCGGGAACTTCCTGTAGGGATTTAGGACCCCTTACCTTCAATCCTCCGTCTACATGCTATTGGAGACTAATGGCGCTGAGGAGTAAGTCTGTTCTTACAGCGCGCCCCCCAACTCCGCCGTGGTCCACATCGCACAACCCCACGCTTCCCCTGAGTAAGCGGATCAGTGCTTCTCTACTCATGCGTGGAATTCCTTCGGAAGTCGACATCATCGTCGTTCTCCCCATGTGTGATTTATCCGTACTCTACGACCCTTCAATTCCTTTGTGTGTCCGTCAGTGAACCGTTTCACCTGTCGCTACACACCTCAAAAGCACATATTAATAGTCATGTCCTCATTTGTCATCATTCATTTCATAAACCTGCTAATCGTTAAGCAATTACAGTTTACTCATAATATCCTATATTTAATAAATTAGTAATCCATTTCGTCAACATGTATTTCTTTCATTCACATCTTATAATTTATCATACATCTAATCATTAAGCATCATAAATTTATGTACACATAACACATTTTTCATAACGCGACCAATTATTAAGAAATAAGCAATTTCATCAATTAACTCAACTATCCGACTCCACATAAGTCATTTAATTCATAAATTCATTTATCCAATTGTCGCCATTCACATATTCAGGTTTTCCTCAATCATTAAGACATATCAAACTCAAAATACCACTTTATCAAAGTTTGTTCAGCTGGGTCACTCGATAAGTGCCCTTAAAGTCCAAAGTCATTCTAGGGGCATTACAAGCCACGACTTGGGACATTTCTCCAATAGAATGCCAATTGTACCTCATATCATCATCCAAACCGTTGAGATTTGGTCAGTTGTTATGCAAGAAAGCCACACGTTTTCATCATAATTTAATTGAAGATTCCAAAGGGATTTGACTAACACCATTAAAAATTACTAAGTAAGTGTAAAGGTATTTTGGCAGTTCACCACCTTAGAGTTTAGTGCAATGCATTCTCATTGTGATTAAAGCATGAGAACTTGTAGAGGTAGGGGTCGAATCAAATCCTTTTATAGCTAGAGTATATAATCAACGTGTCGTTTTATTTGAGTTTAACGAGATCGCCAACAAGGAAGGAGGTATTATTGCTTTTACTATGTAATAAAATATTTGTTTTGATTCGATGATAGTATGTTTTCCTCCTTTGTGCAGGTTAATGTGGTAAAAGATGAAAGCACACACGAACAATTTGATTTTAAAATAATTGAAGGATCGACGAGAAAGATGAATATCAAGATCCGATTCTAAATAGTGAGGAACCATTTTCGTTAAACAAAGAATGGAACGAATTTGAAGCGGCTTGAACTGGGAGGAACTGAAAAGAAGGGCTTGAACTCAGATGTCAAAAGTTCAAGTGGAACAGTATTGGAGGCCTCCATAAGAATCTATTTGAGAAATAATGATGGCTTGCTGTTGTAAGAAGCATTTCTGCTATAACTCCATGCACAAGCCTTGGAATTGTATATTTTTTTAAGGATAGGAACTTTCTCATCATAGTTCCATTGGTTTTCTTGCAAAATTTATAGGGAAACTTCCATGGATTATTGATTATGCTTCTATTATATTTTTAGTACATATCAAGCTTGTTGTAAGCAGTGTATGGACTTCATCTATTTGGCCTTGTAAACCTATGAAATGATAGTGGTTTAAAACAATTATGACAACAAAACTGGTCTAAAATCGATACGTAGTTGCTAAGGCTTCAAGTTGAGTCAATCCTTCAACTTCAATCCTTGTTAAAACGAGATTCAATCTTTAAAATGTATTGTGCTTTGCTTTGTTGTAAAAAAAGTATAACAGAGTTATATCCAATGGTTTACAACAATACCACAAGCCCAGGCATTCGGCGTCTCATCAACTCCTGCATTCATTGTGAGAAATACAAAGACGTTGCCATCCATGAAAATCACATAATATAGTAATATTTATAAGGATAAATGCAAAAACCTTGAGATATAATATTTCAAAAACCCTAAGATATTTGCAGTAGATTCAATGCATATAACATTTGTGTCTATAATTACAATTTTTTTTCTTTTGTTTGTAGATGACATTGTAACTAGGCTACATATTGGTGTAGCCTTGTAATGGTTTTCAATAAGTCCGTTGAATTATAGACAATAAAAAGGGTACTCTAGGTATATATATATATTTGGTGTGTCCTTTACAAATATTTTTTTCAAGTTATAAATAATTATTTTTTATGAATACTTTTTGTTTTAATGGTTTTTAATATATTTATAGAATTATTTGAGTTATAAAAAAGGTAATTTGAATTATTGTGAGAAAGAAAAAACAACTTATTTGAGTTACACTCCTATATATATTTTGGTGTGTAATTTATAAGTGCTTTTAATATATATTTTGGTGTGTAATTTATAAGTGCTTTTAAGAGTAAATTTGCAAGGGATATGCAATATTTGATATATTTAAAAGACATTGTTTCTTGGTAGCTAAAACTGTATATATAGTCTAACTAATAAATATAGATAAATGTGAAATTTGAGATCTTACAAATGGCATCCAACTTGACTGAACTAGTTTCCATGCTATTCAAAACCACACGTGCCAACCAAAGAAACCCATAAACATTTATTTTAGGCAATGTTAGAGTTCCTCTCTTGCACATTTCAATACTCCATACGTAAAATAATGTTATAAACTAAGATGTATCTCAAATACAATAAATGGACAAAATGGATGCCTTACAATTATTTATGAAAATGTTTGAACAATGGTATATTCTTCAACTTTTAAATTTTTATTTTATTTTGTATTTCCCATTTAAAAAAAAAGTGAATTAACATTTCGTAATTTGTATTCAAATAATATAAATAGATTTTTATTATCAAGCTATTATTTAATAAAAATAAAAATAGGTCAATAAAAGTGTACATTCATTCTAGTTTCATTTTGGCTTTTCATCACACTTTTCATAAAATATCATTTTTAAAAGTATTTGGGTAGTTGTTGTATTATAAGTACCTACTAGAGGCACCTTCCTAATAACTACTTATTTCTTTATCCACTAACTCGAGTTTGCTTCACTGATAAATTTCCATTGCTACAGATATATTTCATCGCAATCAATAGATGAGCTAACATAATCGGTGCGATCCCATCCATTTTACATGTATTTTGTGATATATTCCATTTTTCATGGAATTTCATGGCAACTGCAACTGCAATTAGGCTTCTGACAAGACAATTAATTAGAGAACAACATGAAATCCTGGACTGTTGGTGAGAAAGCGATAAACACGGGTCTTATAGCATTCTCTTGTTGTTTCATATATGTTTCCTTTCATTGCCTGGATTCAGTGTTACTTTCATAGGAATCCATCTCATGGTATTTAGAATTGAAAAGTTTTTATTCAAGTCTTTAGAGACCCGGTCACACAGTAATGTCCAAGATTCCTGTAATTTTTGTAGGATTGATTTAAAGTCATTAGTTTCTTATGTGTGCTTCAATGATAGAAAGCATGGTTTTGGACTAAGTCAATTATGTAGACTTCTAATAATTTCTCATAGACTCAAGCAAATAACTCCTCCCTTCATTGATGGCTTCTTGGTGTTCCTCTTACAGGATCCCTTCTGTCACAAGAGTAAGTGGCAATGTCAGGGACATTGCCACCTCATGGTTCTTGTTCAAATATTGTCATTTGTGATGTAATTCATGGTTGGAAATGCACAAAAGGACATAATTAACTGACATTTACTAATTGTCGTTGTAATTTATTCCTCCATTGATATCATACCATGTAGGGTATATAAAATGTAACTCAAGTGTATGAATTAAATAAAAAGATAATTTGTCAATATTTATGGTGTATTACAGGTAATTCAAGGGTACAAATTAAATTAGAAGACAAGAGCCACGAGGTGGCAATGTCCCCAACAGTGCAGTTGAAAATGATGCGTAGCTTGGAGAGAAACGTTTGAGTTCAAAATTCAAATGTGAAAACCTTAAAATGTGTATAAATCTGTTAATTTTGAAGAAAACATAATTGGAGGATTTAACTCGTAAGATCAAGGAGATTGCTCTTACCTTTACGAAAGACATTTGACTGGGAAATGTTTGAATTGGGGGTGTGAAGTTGGATTCTTCTTCTTAACCTTTAGAATGATTTGTATGAGTCTTGTAATATAATTTTTATAATCTGAAAAAGAGTAACAAAATATTCAAATTATAACATGTTTAAAAATTGCAAAAAAAAAGAACTTACGTTTACAACATTTTTTTAATCTCCATTCACAGTTTATATTAGAAGGAAAATATGATAAATTTCATATTATTACTGCATTTTCAGGAAAACAATCAATATCATTGAATCTTAGTCTGCAAAAACTCATGTGTTCCTTCTAAAATGTAAAAAATAAATAATCAATTATAACTAATCATGTGATTCTTTCGACAACCCTCAACAACAATCAATTTAAAATGCATGTCTGTAGTAGGTCAATGATTTCTGGAAAAAGAGGTTGAAAGAAATGAAAATTAAAAATCTACAAAAGAACCTCTCCCTTCATTTTTGATCACGAGCCATGTCATTTAAAAAGAAATGAAAATTAAAAATTTACAAAAAATAAAAAGGGGAACTTTAAATATATTATTTCCCGCCATATTGTAATGCCTCTCAAGGGCATTAAGAATTTTAAACTAATTAAGTATCTATTTTTATTTATTTTTGAGATGTATAAGAGTGTCAATACAAGCTCAATATACATCATGAAACCATAGCAGCATATAAACAACACATAAGCATTTTATAATAGCATTTAACAAAATTTACAACATTATATAAACAATTTGAAACCACAAGAAAAATACCTCGTTATAAGAATGGTGACGGAGTCCAAACTGAGCAAGCTTCCCTCTTCCATTCGAGTTGCTTCCATCTTCATTGCCCAAAAGCGGGACCACGGTTTTACCTCCCAGCCAACTAGGGGCCTAGACGGCTCTCTAGCCCCAGGAAACCATTGAACAGTCCCATCCAAATGGCCTCCTGGCCCTCCGTGCCCGAGACCCCCAGAGAACAGAACAGTGATGCACCAGTAGGCTATGTAGCAAATCCTCCAAGAGTTCTCAAACTCTTCCAACTCTTCAAAACTTCTCATACCCCAAAATACCCAAAATTCTCCATCCTAGAATACTCTCACCAAAATAATCTTCAAGAGAAAAAGAACCTCCCTCCTTCCACTCTCAAGTCTCATATTTACATCCAAAAATCCTCATCCATCAATAAATTCCCATAAATAATAGTCATCAATCAATAAATTCATTTTCTCCAAATAAATAGAAATTTGATTTAAATAATTAAAATATTAATAAACATGGATGCAAAGTCTCACTTGTCATGCTTCCATATTAATGCAACTATGACAACCAATTTCTAAAAATTTGTGCAAATCCTATCTATCCATTTATTTATATTATCCTTTCATTCATAAGTCAATAAGATATTTTCATATACTATATTATATTATGACATATTTTATATTATATGTATATAATTATATATGTTATTTAATAATCCAATCAATTTATATTAATCTAAATCATTTTAAACAAGTCAACAAACTCATACTTTCAACACACAAGTAATGCTTTCATCAATTCGTCAACCAAGTTACTAATAGATAATATAACCATATTAACTTATTTATCGATCGACCAATCATAGTAATGTAATCACGAATTGACGTATGCGTGGCCAGTGCACACGTCTTAAGCGTGCGTACTAATAATCACATTTAATGCTCCTAATAAATCATTATTACATCCTCTCAAACAACATATAGAAGAACAATTAAACACTGGATCATTCATCATTCATAATCATTCATACAGAAACAATAAGACAAAATTAGATAAACAGAATGGTGAAATCAAACATATAATCATGATGGTTAATAACAATCAAGAACACCATCCAATCCATCATTGGTACCTTCCATCTCATCAGTAATCCAACCCCTAAATCACCACTACTTCCATCTCCTGATCTCACCATCCCGTCCTCTGCTGCAATATACTGTGGCGTCAACTGCACGACCTAACCACATATAGAACCCGTAAGCGGAAGTGTCGATTGACCACATCGACCAAGCTTCCCCAGCAGGCATCCGCGAGTCGTCATCACACGTCTAGGGGAGTGCGCTACACAAACCTCCCACGACTCAAGGTTTCGGGGGATAAACGGTGGGAATTTCCTCCACCCCCCCTAATAGTACTAGGGTCAACACCCTACATCAACCATACTGTGCCATCACTGTTCTAAGGCGTCCCGTCATTGAAAAACCACTTTGGGCAAGTCACAATTCCTGTCAAAACTCACACTCACCCACAAGTCATAGAAATATTGGAATTCACAATTAAATAGCATGAAATTTGATATAACGTCATTATACTCATGATGTTCAATACATCTCATGGGCCTTGGTAATATAGGAATCCGCCTATCTCATAGCCAATTAACATGTGGAATAGTTCATCATTAACATGAAACATATATATAGCCATAACCAACTCTTTCAATTGCCAATCCATATCACTAATACGACATTTACAAATACTCATGTAAGTTATTTTTGCAAACAACTAAATTAGCATTCTACATATGGATATTCTACATTCAATTTTGCATGTTCAAATGAAATAACATATTCATTGTCATTAATAAATTAAAACAATATTTCGAATTACCATACATGCCTCAGAGGAGTCCACATGACCACATAACAATCATCTTGATCAATCTATCTTAGTAAAACAGATAATAAGCAAATGCATTGCTAAGCTAATTCACATTAGAGTTTTTAATTAAAGACTATCAAAATATGGGGCGTTACATACACCCACCCTTCAAGAAACTTCGTCCTGAAGTTATGGTCATTTTCAATCTTAAGGGAATTTTGTTTTGATGCGATACCCCTATTCCTTCATCATAGAAGATTTTAACCACTCTGGTCCCACTTGACCATCACATGATCCACATGTCGATACTATCTAATTTAACTTCTTTTATCACATGGGATGTGTTATCATATTACATATTACATGTTGCAGACACAATTGGGCTAACTTTATCATGTTTATCAATTCATTTAGTCCTCATTAGTTAACATATAATCATAATCTGTTGTTGTTTCAATACCATAGTTCATAAGAAGACCTTGTCTCCCATATAGCATTTCCTTAGGTTCAAGGTGTATTGTTATGATTATTTATCAATTCTTAGTTTTACTTATCTTCTTTCTAAATAACACCAATTACTTTTTCATTAGAAAATTTAATTAAATCTAAACCTCACTAGTATCTTAAATGATGTACTATATAACAATTTCAATAGCATCATGTTTACCCACATAGCATATATTATTAGTCAACACTTGACAAATGAGAACTTTTACTAGGGAGTCTTATGTCATACGCAAAGTACTTACGGTTTTAATTTTAATACATAGATCACTTCCACCCCTAAGGTAATGACAAAATTTTCCAATAGTGCCTACTAACTCTCTTTACTATTTATCATTGCTTATCATTCCAAAATATCATCATGACATTTGTTACTTATACTCATATTGATATATTGTTCTCACTATAATTACACTTAAATTGACCATGATTATCCATGCCTACTTGTCGCATTCCTTTTCTTATTTGACTAAAATTTGTGTGAATTATGTTCTACAATAATCTTATGTTTATGGCATTCAAATCTCACATGCTTCAAATGACATTTGCATGTTATTAATTATGTAAGAATATACATCTAACCTTTATATTCCTTGTGGTGCATAATTTATTTATTTTACATTATTTATTTTATAAACTCACACAAAATTTAATTACCCCCCCTTTTTTTTTTTTTTACATATTCCTCATCTATGTTATCTGATTATTTTGTAACACGGACTATTTAATCAGGGTAGTTCTTAAACCCATAGTCCATCACCCTTCTTTCACAAGGGTGAGGGGGTGTTTCATATAGGAGTATGCCTTTGTTCTTTAATGTTCCAACTGAATATTTATATATATATATATATTTTGTGAGAGTTTGTTTTCTAATATTTAATCTAATATTTTGTTTTCTTTATTTTATTTTATTAACAAGTACATATATATAAATTGGGTATGAATTGGACAAAATTTCTAATAATAAAAGACTATAAATATAATTTCAATATATCCATCTATTTGTACATAACATTTAGACAATATCAATACATAACAACATCATTATCTTGTGATGTTACTAAAACTTCTCCACTTACCTCAATGGTTATTACTACGTCATTTTTATTTTATTTTAAATTGATATCTATTAGTATAATGATATGTAACATTTAAATTAAAATATAATTACTCATATTGCTTTTCATTCTTGTAGATTTGGAATAATATATATCCTTAATATTGAAATTAAAGCCCGTCCTTTATAATTTTAATCACTAAAGCTTCCATTGATATGATAACCAAGTATTCTTATTAATTATTAGAGTTTTATTAGAATAATTAATTATTTATGAAGATCCTATCATCAAGTGAGAAAATATGTCACAGCCCAAGGAATGTCTCCATAAAGTTACTCCATACAAACATTAGGAAGTTTTCCCACCGTGTGGCATAAGGATAACTTGTCTAATCCTCGAGGTTTGTCACTTATGTCACCCAATCCCTCAGGTTTGTCATTCATGGATTACCAGACCGAGGAGTTAAGATGTGGGTACCATTACCACCATGGCCCACTCTCGATTAAATATTCCAGGCTAAAAGGAGTCAAGATCTATGGATGTACTACTTTAATCTCTATACCGGGAGGTAGCATTAAATGGGAGATTTTTCATCCAGATTTATCAGTCAAGTTTATCTATTTGAATATCTAGGGCATTAAATGTGTGAAAGAGTTCATTGTTTAATTGACTGGTTGATGATATAACTTTTGTACTCATAGTTCATGGTCTAATTTATACATATACATATATTATGTGCACCAAAAGACAACTTTTCACAGTGAGCACAGGCGCCTTTTTTTTTTTTTTTTTTAACTCTAATGGTTTTCATACTGGATTTCCCTAAATTCATGTCAAAAGGTTGTGGACCAAAGAGCAGTATAACCGCGCTTCCCTGAAACACTATAATATATTTTATTTTTTAAATAGTCGAACATAGTTGGACCTTACTTTCACAATCTCCATGACTGTCGAAACTTTTCTCAACACTATGGCATACTCAATAATAAATACTCCTACTTAAATCGTAATAAGCAGTTAAGTGAAAGAGTACGAGAAAGCATCATAATCAACTGGAGTAAGTAACGGCGAGTAACAAAATCTGCTCCCAGAAAGTCTGCGAGTAACGGTGAGTGTGAACTCCAGAAAGTCTACAATTGGTTATGTTTCTCATTAGGTTGTGGCATGGTTTCTTAGAGTAGTAAGTGACAAGCTTATGTTTCTTTGTCATCCAGAGTGGTTGAATATAGTGTTGTTGCTAAATTGGGATTTGTGAAAAAGTATGGCTTAAGAAATTGCCTCTTTAATTTGAAGTGATGGAGAAGAGCCTTATTCTTACCTATTGTGATAATTATTCACCTATGAAGCTAGTACACAATTTTGTGTTTCATGATAGGCCAAAGCACATTAAGACTAGGTACCAATTCATTATAGACATGATCAACACAATAGAGATTTATATGCAGTATCGTTCTACTTATGATTATGTGGTTGACATACTCACAAAACCCTCACCTAATCCAAAATGCGAAGATGGTAGGATTGGACTTGGTTTGTGTTCACCTAGTGATCGACTGAGTGAACGATACTGCATAAGCTTAAGTAATAAAGGAATTGTGGTCTTGCATAAGCTTGGTGCTTGGTATTCGATGGTGTTTGTTGATTTGTCGACTGCGTGATAGAAATGATATTGCTAATTCGATCCGCACCACCGCCCAGTATCTTGTCGTCCCTCTCGTGTATCACGAAACATAAAAGGAAATAAAGGAATCTGCATTCACAATTTCATGTCCCACCATCCAAAGCTGTTTATGCACTGTTTTTTTTTAATTCGTATATATAAAATTGAAGCAGAATTGTTTGTAGTGATACCTAATCGCCTTGTTCCTCATAAATTTCTGGAGTTATATCAGAATCTTAGACGGCATGGGAATAATCATCAAACGAAAAGATATATATGGAAATGATGGAAACCCTAGCGGGAGTGTCAAAGATAGCACCAGTTAAATTTAATTGCATGGGAAGGTTATTGGGATGTTAGAAATCAAAGACTGTATGATTGAATTTGAAGTCTCTCATTTAGAATTTATTTTGCTCAGTTAATAGAGATTTAAAGACAGTTTCCGAAGATTGATTTACTTATCAAGAAAGTTTTATTTTTTTTATTTTTTATTTATTTTTATCTGCAATAATGCGAGCAAAACTAAGCACAGTGCAGCACACGCTAGCCCAGGAGGCGGCTGCTACGTTTTTGGCAGTCATTTCACATTCGCATTCCTCCTGTGGCGTGTTGGCCAAGTTCTCTCAAACCTCTCCTGCCGGACCTTGGAAAAAGCACATGCCCCATGATTTTCATTTATGATGTTGGAACTCGTGCTATGAATCCTTCCTATAAGGGAAGCAGCGAGAGTGACTGGATGGATTGCTTTATTTGTCATGGAAGGTGCAGTACAATACAATTCAACGGCGGGTGCGGTACTATTTGATGGCTTGGGATATTTTATTTGTCCGCAGATGAGATAACTACACCAACGTCCTAACCAGTGAATCCTTTAATATGCCTATCCATGCCTAAAAGTCATTGTTTCGTTGATATCTGGAAAAGGACATGCCTGATGATAGAAACTTTCGCCAGGGTGAAGGTAGGGGCTACAGCTCGCGAAAATGGCCATATAATTTATTTCTTCATAAAACCTAGAATTATTTTCTCCCCGGCATATTAAATGGCTTACCATGGCGCTAATTGCCCAAGGATTTACAACTTATGGAAAAATATTTTATTGTTGGCTGGAAATGACGGTGGTATCTATGTTGATGTTGACGGGATGAAAAGCAAGAATCCTGAGGATTTAATAGCAGCATGAGTGGGATACACTCCAAAATATGCCATCAATACACGCATCAATTCATCAATCCAATAGATACTATTTAATAACAGCGGCCCATAAATATTTGACTTCATTTCATTGAGTTATTGGACTTGGTGAATGCAATTTAAAGGCATTACCCAATACCCATCCATCCAGTCAAATGGGTTCAGCCCAGCATTTATAAGATTTGATGGAAACATTAATCATTACACTGCAGCTGCCACAGTTCGGGTTAATGCTTATATTCATTCTACAGTCGGTTTCATTCTGGATAATCATTACTGGTGCATAATCCATTTGTGCACATATATCAAATCGTTAATGACCACTCAAGCTCGTGAATTCCCTCTTACTCCACCTGCGGTCAATTGGACTCGTTCCATTTGATGTGGCAATCTCAGAACTCACCAATTCAGCTGTGCACATAACCCAAATCGTTAAGGTTTTCTAAGTGCAGCTATACAGAGGTGCTGAAGGTTCCAAGATGTGCCACATCGATGATTTAGGTCTTGAATTGAAGAAGCCAGAGGCCAACCAGTTGCATTCTGTTAAAGGTCATGATAAATATTTTTTTTTTTTTTTTTTTTTTTTTCTGACAAATTTTATGGTTTCTGTTAAGCTATCACATCTTCAGTCTTACTAATTTGGAGTTTGGTATTCTTGAAGCAAGGCTTGGCTTGTGCCCACACGACAAGGGAAAGGGCAGGGCGCCATTTCCTCCAAGTAAATATAGATTATTATAGGGCTCATGGAAATGCCAAAGATATTAATATGCTCTAGAGTTAGTCAAACATGTCCAGAAATAGTTAAGCCACGTACACTGTTTATTAAATCGATTGATCGATTCCGCTACTCTTTTGCTATCCACAGATACGAAATCATGTTTTGTATTTAACCCAACAGTACCGACAAATTGCTAGCTGAGAGGTAATTGACACCGGTTTCTGCATATTTTAAAAAAATATAGAAATTTGATGGTGATAATATTGAAAGCAAATTGAGATTACCGACAAAGATTTTTCACCTGGAATGGGAGACGTGCAGGATCATGATACAGGTGGAATCTTTCTCGTGTGCAAAACAGATGGAGAATACGTAAGGCACTTTCTCTCTTTTCTAGGTATAGACAATCCATATATTTTGTAGGTGTAAACAATCCATAGCTTTTGAGTTTCCAGTTTTGACAGGAATATCAAGTATAGCTTTCTATTTGTGGAAAAAGAATAAGCACTTCACTTGGAGTCTAGGCCAAGAGACTTGAATAAGCTCGTGATAATAATAAAGCACCTAAATTCAATTGCTATAAAAACTATGGCTTTGGTAAAAGATACACAGCATATAGCAGAAAGTAAACATGACATCAGTGGTAAAGATCTATGGCGAAGGGCATTAGAACATGTTAGAGGGCCTACTCCGAGGAGACGAATGCAAAAGCTTGTGAAAACTGTTATGCTGCAACGGCACTATTTCCAAGCTTATGAATCCTGGCTTCGGGAAGTTGGATGGGTTCTTAAAGAATTCCCAACAGGTTTTAGGTCCAATCAAGTGAAAAATACAAGAATATCTATTCATATTGAAGGGCTTTGGAAAGAAATCTACAAAATGGAAAATGACTTGCCCGTGGCAACAGTTGCACTAGTGAGACGAGTGGCTCGACAGAGGGTTTTGGCACAATTGCAAATGGACAATTTAGAGGTAGAGAGTACCAATTTTAGGAGAAAAAGAAAAATTCATTGGCATTTGCAATTAATGCAACCTTTCTTTTCTCGACTGGTGGGATGCCTAAGGAAAATCGTAGGAGGCATTTATGCATTTATTTTGTATTTTTATAATACTTTGCATAACTTAGTTTATTCTGTTTGTTCCTTTCTTAACAAGAGCTACCATTGTAAATCTGTTGGTGAGAGGAGTGCAATAGTGACCCAATCTCTCAATTTTGTAGTACAAAGCACAATAAGAAACCATGCAATTTCACATGATTATGTTACCGAGTAAATTTGTGCGAAGTCTTTATCACTGTTACGTGCAATGACATTAACAAGATGACTACACCACGACAAATTGAGGGTGTGTCGTTTTCTAGTATTGCTAGATCTTCTATTGGTTTTAAACTAGAGAATCTAGGCTTACTGTATGCCTCCAATGAGAATACAATAGAGTTCTCTCTTGTTTGTGGGGAGTTTGAAGGGACATATATTTTAAGCTTCTTCTAACAACAAATGTAAAGAGAGAGACTCAATGAGACAGTGAATTGAAGGATTTAAAGTGCCCAAAATGTGATATTTATGCCAGGAAGGAATGGCGTCTAAGCATATTTCCTGAGGATAATTCGCTCTACAACTTCCTCAATCTCCTAAGAGGTGATAATGATATGCCATTGTTATAATGACAACACTGCTACTATGTCGCCAAGTTGGTTAAGGTCACCATAGGGGGGAAGTTATCCGCATACAAAATCACAGGTAAAAAAAAAATGACTATGTTTTATTTATGATACAACTCATGGCTTATTTATAATTTGCTTCTTTTAGAACCAGATTCCATTCAAGCGGCTTCATATTCTATTTAAGCATTCTAGGATTCCCATTTGAGGCTCCTGTTACCTTCCAGAGTTCACTTCATTCCACGTTCAAAACTTTCGGCGAGTTAACTCTGGTTCTACAAACAACTACAAGTTCTGGTTCTACAGACAACTACAAGTTCGACTCCATGTAGGTATTTCTAATGTGTAATGTGTATTTTGCTTCATCTATAATTGAGTTTCAATATTATCCATAGACGAGTGAGGAACCATGGCAATTATTTATATCTATGGAACCAAATTATGGCTTCATATTTTCAACAAGGGAGCCGCAACAACTGCACAAAATTTTCTTCTTGTCAAATTAATTTGCACAAGCCGTATTTTTTTTGCAAAACTCCATGAGTCTCATTTTTGAGTCCCATCAGGGGAAGCGAAACTCTAAAATAATGCATCCCGAGAACTCATCTTCATTCTACTCCGTGAGTATGTCTTTTGGTGGTAGTATACCGGATACATCTGCTGCATACTAAGAACATTTTGTTAAAAGATTTCATTTTTCTATTTCAATTAGGTGTTTCGTGTAGTAAATATGATTTGATAGATCTCATTTCATATCATTTTTGAAGGTTATCAAGTTTACTATATGCCACAAAACTTTGGGGTGTAAATTTTAATTTTCATATATGGGAGTCTAACTTTGTTTCTCATTACATGCCTCTTACCGTCATTTGGTTTTACACTGTCGTTATGCTTTTGCTCTGCGTCCTCTTGAGAGACAGCTCTAGTGTTTACTTTCTTTTCCCAGTATAGTCATGGTTTTTGTTTGTTCTTTTATATTGAACTTTATTGACTATAAAATTTGACAGGCCAAAGGGGCGCAGCCCTGGCTATGAATGTATATATATGTATTTTCTGTTCAAATAAATTCCAGTTTTGTTTTCTGCTAAATTCAAATAAATTTCAGTTCTGTTTTCTGCTCAATTTTGTTCAAACTAACCTATGTTTTATATCTTATACATTTTTCTTCACTAATTTCTAGTAGACCCATAAGGCTCTAGTATTCGAACTTCGCTCTAATACCATGTGTAATGCCTCTCAAGGGCATTAAGAATTTTAAAATAATTAAGTATCTATTTTTATTTATTTTTGAGATGTATAAGAGTGTCAATACAAGCTCAATATACATCATGAAACCATAGCAGCATATAAACAACACATAAGCATTTTATAATAGCATCTAACAAAATTTACAACATTATATAAACAATTTGAAACCACAAGAAAAATACCTCGTTATAAGAATGGTGACGGAGTCCAAACTGAGAAAGCTTCCCTCTTCCATTCGAGTTGCTTCCATCTTCATTGCCCAAAAGTGGGACCACGGTTTTACCTCCCAGCCAACTAGGGGCCTAGCCGACTCCCTAGCCCCAGGAAACCATTGAACAGTCCCATCCAAATGGCCTCCTGGCCCTCCGTGCCCGAGACCCCCAGAGAACAGAACAGTGATGCACCAGTAGGCTATGTATCAAATCTTCCAAGAGTTCTCAAACTCTTCCAACTCTTCAAAACTTCTCATACCCCAAAATACCCAAAATTCTCCATCCTAGAATACTCTCACCAAAATAATCTTCAAGAGAAAAAGAACCTCCCTCCTTCCACTCTCAAGTCTCATATTTATATCCAAAAATCCTCATCCATCAATAAATTCCCATAAATAATAGTCATCAATCAATAAATTCATTTTCTCCAAATAAATAGAAATTTGATTTAAATAATTAAAATATTAATAAACATGGATGCAAAGTCTCACTTGTCATGCTTCCATATTAATGCAACTATGACAACCAATTTCTAAAAATTTGTGCAAATCCTATCTATCCATTTATTTATATTATCCTTTCATTCATAAGTCAATAAGATATTTTCATATACTATATTATATTATGACATATTTTATATTATATGTATATAATTATATATGTTATTTAATAATCCAATCAATTTATATAAATCTAAATCATTTTAAACAAGTCAACAAACTCATACTTTCAACACACAAGTAATGCTTTCATCAATTCGTCAACCAAGTTACTAATAGATAATATAACCATATTAACTTATTCATCGATCGACCAATCATAGTAATGTAATCACGAATTAACGTATGCGTGGCCAGTGCACACGTCTTAAGCGTGCGTACTAATAATCACATTTAATGCTCCTAATAAATCATTATTACATCCTCTCAAACAACATATAGAAGAACAATTAAACACTGCATCATTAATCATTCATAATCATTCATACAGAAACAATAAGACAAAATTAGATAAACAGAATGGTGAAATCAAACATATAATCATGATGGTTAATAACAATCAAGAACACCATCCAATCCATCATTGGTACCTTCCATCTCATCAGTAATCCAACCCCTAAATCACCACTACTTCCATCTCCTGACCTCACCATCCCGTCCTCTGCTGCAATATACTGTGGCATCGACTGCACGACCTAACCACATATAGAACCCATAAGCGGAAGTGTCGATCGACCAAATCGACCAAGCTTCCCCAGCAGGCATCTGCGAGTCGTCATCACACGTTTAGGGGAGTGCGCTACACAAACCTCCCACGACTCTAGATTTCGGGGGATAAACGGTGGGAATTTCCTCCACCCCCCCTAATAGTACTAGGGTCAACACCCTACATCAACCATACTGTGCCATCACTGTTCTAAGGGGTCCCGTCATTGAAAAACCACTTTGGGCAAGTCACAATTCCTGTCAAAACTCACACTCACCCACAAGTCATAGAAATATTGGAATTCACAATTAAATATCATGAAATTTGATATAACGTCATTATACTCATGATGTTCAATACATCTCATGGGCCTTGGTAATATTTGAATCCGCCTATCTCATAGCCAATTAACATGTGGAATAGTTCATCATTAACATGAAACATATATATAGCCATAACCAACTCTTTCAATTGGCAATCCATATCACTAATACGACATTTACAAATACTCATGTAAGTTATTTTTGCAAACAACTAAATTAACATTCTACATATGGATATTCTACATTCAATTTTGCATGTTCAAATGAAATAACATATTCATTGTCATTAATAAATTAAAACAATATTTCGAATTACCATACATGCCTCAGAGGAGTCCACATGTCCACATAACAATCATCTTGATCAATCTATCTTAGTAAAACAGATAATAAGCAAATGCATTGCTAAGCTAATTCACATTAGAGTTTTTAATTAAAGACTATCAAAATATGGGGCATTACACATATCATAAAAGTTGGTAAGGCTCGCAGGGTATAAACTCTAGTGGATTGGAAAAAGAGAAAGCACACAATGGTAGCAAGGTGGCAATTGAATGGTAGGAATAGACCATTGGTTAGAAATTCGGATCCATTCATACCAATTTTGAGTGTAAGAACATAAAGGAAAATGAGTGCATTCGGGTATGAATCCACCACGAAGATGACAAAAGGTAACCAAAAAAAGAATAAGAAAACACACAAGGCACAATCGATGGTTTGTCTATGCTGATGTATGAAAACAAGTGCATGTCTGTTTGTTTTGCTGACAAGAAACAGTTTTAAAGGAAATAAACATTTCAATTACAAGGGAAGGTACTGTCAAATATGCTGAAGGTAAATTACTTTTTCTGCATAACATATTAAACATTGATGTCTAGTATAATGGTTACAACATGAATTAGAAACAACAGAGTGTAACAAGTCTTCCTGAATATATCAATGCAGCAATCAAATGCTTGAAAAGTATACCATATGAAAGAGAAAAATTGCAAAAGTAGAAAACAAGCACGTATTCCTGTAGAAGCATTCAAATGAAGCTCTCTTTTTGAATATATATTTATATGTTTTTTATCAAAATCATGACAACAGAGTTTGTCAACATATCGGATGCATAGACAATTGTTGTATACATTGGTACAAAAGTGGGGCAGTTGACCATTCTGACTGTAAGGTCATACCATAAGCAATTATTAAACAAAATTTGGCATTGCCCATTGTGGAATGTTTCTTTTTAAATCCAAGGGATAAAAAACTAGCCGAAGAACTTGTAGCATGGGCATCATTCCATGTTCATTTGCTTTCACATTAACGGCAAGAAAAGACAAGAAAAGGAGCTTGTGGTAAGACCGTGACTATCAAAAACAAAATTTTAATAAAGTTTTTTGTTTACTTTGTATGCAAGCTATTGTCAATGTGCACAAGTATTTTCCAGAGCTCGATATTTGCCTTGCAAAATTTCACCTGAAATCATCATGGTCAATGTACTGGCAAGGGTGCTGAAGTTTGGTTCCTGCACATTGGGAAAAAGGAAAATATTATGATCAAAAGCAAGTGACAATTGAAACCAAAACATGTTACAGAAAAGTTAAATGTAAAGAGTGATTGCAATGAGTGGAAAGACTGAGAACCAGTACAAAAGAAAAGTAGGAACACAAGTATTATGCAGGAGATGAACGTGTTGATCGATGCTGAAAATGAACATTTGCACCAAGATACAGAACACATGAAATCTGTGATTTTGAAAATATGATTGAAGCATTTGCAATTGAACAGAAAAGAATAAATTTGGAATGAAAAACAAAATGGAAGTTTCAAGTTCAATGTTCCAAGAAACAATTGATCTAAAAATATATAAAAAATGCAGCTGACAGAAACAATTGACGTGTTATTTTCAGGGTAAGACATAGACTTATACAAATCCTTCTAGAAGAATCCAGGAAAAGGTGAAATGATATTGTTTGTGAATCCTTTGCACCTGAAAATTATTCATTTTATTCGATGAGTCTTTTGAACATTCAGATTATGCAATTTCTGCAATTAATAATTTATATAATTAATATGATTAATATATTCATTTTATTCCATGAGTCTCTTGAAAATTCAGACTATGCAATTTCCGCGACTAATAATTTATATAATTAATATGATTAATATATATAATTAACACGTGACTAAGATTTTTGGAAAAACGATTAATTATTTATATAATTAATATGATTAATATATATAATTAATATGTGACTAAGATTTTTTGGATTTTTCCAGAGTTTGCAAAATAAACAAAGCTGGATTCAAGTGAAAAGCTTACCGTTTTTACTCTTTTTTGTTGGTGAATAGAAAAGTGCCATTTCAAAAGTAATGGTGGACCGTGGGCCATTCTATGCCTTATTCGGTAATAGGTATATGTGGTTGGTCATTTGCAACTCTCCAACCAAATAGCATGTCAACTGTCGCGCGACATTTCAAAAGCAAGGGTGGGTCCTGAGTCTAGATACGAGGGAGTGGCACCCTCAACGTGGTGGTCAGCCAAATGGTATGTCAATTGTCACGTGGCCTTTTTAAAGTAATGGTGCCCCAGCCCATTCTATGCTTGAGTCCGAGTCCATATACGGGTTAGTGGAAACGATGAAGTAGTAACTATTATTAAGACAGATAAAATATGAGGGATGAAGGTTGAGATGGATTAGATATGTTGAATCTGTGTTGAGATGAATTAGATATATTGAATCCGGGGCTTAGCAGGAAGGCATTTAAGCTAGGGCTTACCAGGAAGGCACATACAGTCACTCTAACCAGTTTATGCTTACATCATGACACAAATTTATTTCAAGCAGATATCTACATGACAAATATGATGTTCTACATGACAAAAAAGCATTCAGGCTTACAGCAAAAAATCATTATCATGATATATGTGAAAAAAAAAAGTCTTACACCAAAAGAGCTATTACCAGAATAATTGCTTTTAACTAGCAACATCAAAGCACTACAACTAGTAACCTAAATAAATTTATTCTGTAAAGTAAAAAAAACAACCGGAATCAGTGTAATTCGTTCATTTAGCTCGTTTTGCACAAGAAATACACCTACAACCAACAATAAGTAATTTATTGCTACATCGGCAAGAATCATGGCAGCCAAGCACCGAATTGAAGAAGTTGATGATACTCAACACATGGAGGGGAAAATTGATTGAAAAAAACTCTGAGGATCCCTGAGAATCAATATCACAGCAACACCTGGAGAGCAAAATGGATGAAAACAACAAGTGTTTAAACCCTGCGCATCAATATGCCAGATTTATTTCTCACAACCCTTGTGTTCTCTGAGAGACTAGCAGACTTTGCTACTTAAAAGCATGGGAAAGCATTCATGAATGAATGCAAAAGAATTTGTCAGATACTATGCATTACAGCCAGGCCCTAGCGTGTAACACAATTTTAGTGGAAACACTAATAATTAAACCCTAACCCTGAACAGATTTTATAAGCGAAACATCAGAGGAAACCTAGAACCTCAAATTTGAAAACTTTGAGACCAAAAAACCATCTAACAAATATAATCTACTCATTAGAGTTATCCAGGCATCAGACACCCCCCAAGCATAAACCGATATAAATTCATGTGGGCAAACTAAATGGAAAAAGGAAAAAGAAAGATACGGGGAGATCCAAAACCTGGACTCCTAAGAATTGTCACCTTGTCGAAAGCATTGCGACGCGAATCGATTGCCTTTCCAACATGGATCATGCCACTTATAACTATAACTCAATAAATCAGAAGGGACTGTTAGGTTTATGTCCGGCAGAGCTCTGAAACCTCAATTTTATTGATGAATTTATTTAATAATAATAAAACCAATAAGACCATCCCATTCCTAGTTCCCCACATACAGGGGTCAAGGGGTTTCTGGTAGCGCCCTATCCATATGACCGCACCCCCAAACTCCACCCTACCCACAAACCTAACGACAGCGGGAAAGGGCCGACTTTTCATTCTTTGTGTTTTCTCATTCTTGGCTCCTTCGCCCTTCCGAACCCCCAAAATCCGTGCCCCTAAAACTACAAGCATCACCCACAAACGATTGCAGCAGATGCACATTTTACTTATAGAATCCAGGAAGACAAGAATTCATTTAGAGTGAAGGGATAATCACTCGAGACATGTCAAATAAGCACCAACATCAACAAAAACACACAGCAACGGAAAACGAAGAAGGGAAAAACTGTCTAACTTCACACCATCTAACAGAATACGAATTACATGGAGCAACAACAGGGAGGGAGAAAAAATATCCAAGTTTTTTTTACCAATTGAAGACACCAACAAATACAAGAAAAAATTGTTGTTTTTTTAGCTATAAATTGCAATAAAAACCATGAAGGCATACCTGGTCCACAACGACCATGGCGAAATCGAACCACCACAGCAATAACACTCAAAACACACTTGAAATCAGTTGAGGACACCGTCAAAACTCAGTAGACAACCAAATAAATGCAAATGACAAACGGAGAGCACCTGTCCAACCACCATGAGGATGAAGCAAAACCCAGAAGCCGCTGGATGGAAAACATCGGACGAAGCAGGTTGCAAACCAGGTTGATAATACACACCTAAAACAAGAGGAAAATAGAAGCAATAGACACAAACACCTTCCCAATGAGCTATATAGATCTCGTTCATAACTGCCCAGGGAAAGCCCACAACAAATGTAGCATTCAAAGCCTCCATCAACTGCACGAAAAACATAAATGTAGCATTGAAAACCATAGAACAGCATGACGTCATCACTGTCGCAATCACCCCGAAGGAGGCAAATGACACTTTCATTTGCAAGAGTAGGTGCGGACCAGCCGAAAACCAAATGCATGAACACAAGCGCTTTCGCGGTACATAGATTAAATGTTGCGATATTGAAAATCCTCGCTCGACCGAGATGTCTTTTCCTGAGATTTAAGGAGGAGAGAGAACGAGTCTAGGACAATCAAAACCTAGCATTCTATGGCCGTCAATCGCCTCGCCAGCGTTGCTGAGTGCTGCTCCCCACTATCACATCACCACAATGGTGCCCACCTCCAATGAATTTCATTTAAACATTTATGATGCCAGCACGCCGCCGCGGGGGTGGGCACACAAAACCAAGCTGACATCACAGCGTACAAAGCCAATAGAATCACAGGAAAATCGCTGTTTAAAAATTAATTGAAATTAAAATAACTTCAAACTATTGCAAAACATTTTGGAATCAAAATTTTTTGTAAGCGGACCTTCGGATTAATGCCCCCAACTGAAAACATTATGTCGGGGACATAATAATCAGTCAATATTTCATAAGCGGTCAATATTTTCTTCGGCGTTGCAATTATTAATTCATTCATTTATTCAAATCTTATCATTTATGGTGTATGATAGGTAATCATGAATAGAAATCAATAACAAAAATATTTATCAACATTGGAAACAATATGATATATTTGAACTTAATACCAATGGGGCCATTATAATAATTCAACCTCCATAGAATGGATAGAGAATATGTGCTGACTTTCTTTGAATGGATGGATATCTAATAACATGAGGGGGCGTGTAGCAAGGAGCTTACAATTTTTTAGGCATCATGGTTGTGTATGCCCTCATCTCCTATTGTGACCTCTCAACTCATGGCATCACAAACCATACCATACATATTTAATGCTTCACTTCTATATTTTATTGATATTCCAATGAAATTAGTGGTGTGTGTTTTAATTTGATTTTTGTCAATTATTTTTACGTCGATGGACGTTTTTTTCCAAGGGGCATTTTGAAAAGAACTATAGTTTTTTGTCATCCCTCTAGTGAATGAAAAAATGCCACGCATTTCACAAATAAAACTACCATGTTTCATTGACATAAGGTTAGATAAGGTTTTAATTGCGTGTTCCAAAATTTTGTTTCCCTCCACTGCAACCGGCAAAAGCTCTTTCAAGGTTGTAGGCCAAACGTTGTGGGTGACAAGTTCCTGCACTTGGGACTGGAACTAGGATTGCATTGTAGGAAAAACATATTGCCGGAGAAATTGAGTTTGAATTGCACATTTAGGCATCGTGCTTTCATAATCTGGTGGAGTAGCTCGTAGGGAATAGTTTCAAACCCTTGGAGAATACCCCTCCCACCGCCTCCAACCACCGCTTGAAGAAATTTGCTCTACTTCTAGCCATCCCTCTCACTTCTGAACATTTAAAGGGTTATAAAATCACTGCCTTCTAAATTGACAATAGACCAGGCTTCATATTTAGGCAAAATTTCCATTTTCCCTCTCGACACTGAGTTTGCAGTCTCCTAGCAGGTAGAGTGCTCCACATTGAATCTGGAGTCTCCTATCAGGTAGATTTCAAAATATACAACCGAATGTGTTTTTCTTTTTATCCATTTGTAATTTTTTTTTCAAAGGATTGGATGTTATCCTTCAAATCCCTTTATTGTCTTCTAGGTTTTGAGCTCCTTTCCAGAAAAATGATTTTTTAATAAGGTCCGTTGCGCCTAATGAAACATATGGTTGAGTCTCAGAGTTTTTTCTTGCTTCTTTTGATGGATTGTTGAGTTGCAGTTTAATTTTTAGCAAAAAAAAATTGTCGTGTTGTAGTTTTACAGTTTTGGCACCCTTCTCGATATCTTTTGAATGCAACAAATTTGAAAGGAGTGCTTTTCTTTTACTTTTTTCATTAAACAAGTTCGATGTTATTTTTTGGTATTTCAAAATGAATTCACTGAAACGAAAAAAAAACAGAGGAATTCCATACGTGGAAGTGTTGGAGTATTCAGAGAGTTTTCATGTTGCAGAGAAATAACAACGCCAACGCTTGCATCGCACAATATTTATAAATTGCGATCCTTCTTCGATAACCCACGTCTACTCTTTGTAAAACACATGTTCCTATTCGTTTTGTTTTCTATCCTCTTCATTTCTGGTTTTCCATGTCCCATCTCAGAGGATGAATTCTCTTATTTAGCCGGATTTGATACGCTGTTGCTTCACCAACTAGATCATAGACTGGTTCAAGAGAAACTGTAGAGGCTACTACTGAATCCACCGATCATTCATTGGATTTTTCATTTGCACAACAAGGCGGCCTTAATGGATGGAACCATTTAATTATTCCTTCGTTCAAGGAGAAGGAACTTTGTGTATCTTATTACTATTGCTCGATACGGTTGTGAGTCCCTTGAGCCCATTGGCCTGCCGTCTTGTGGCAATTTAGTGCTTATTAGTACTTAGTGCTTATTCAGTTTCAAATTCAAATTCAATTTCTATTTCAATTTCCAATTCCAATTCCAATTCCAATTCCAATTCCAATTCCAATTATCAATTTCAATTTTCATTTCAATTTCAAATTTCAAATTTAGTACTTATTAGTGCTTAGTGCTTATTCAATTTCAGATTCAAATTCAAATTCTATTTCAATTTCCAATTCCAATTCCATTTCTCAATTTCCATTTTTATTTCAATTTCAAATTTCAAATTTCAAATTCCAATTCCAATTTCCAATTTCAATTTTATTTACAATTTTCAGTTTTAAATTTTAAATTTCAATTTCAATTTCAACTCTAGTCTTCAATCTCAAATTTCAAATCAATTTTAATTTCAATTTCAAATTTCAATTTTGATTTCAATTTCAATTTCCAATTCTAATTCCATTTACAATTCTCAATTTTCATTTCCTTTTAAAATTCAATTTTCAAATTTTTATTTCAATTTCATTCCAAATTTCAAATTCAATTTCATTTTCATTTTCATTTTCATTTTCATTTTTCAATTTCAAATTTCAATTTCAAATTTCAAGTTTCAATTTCAATTCCAATTTGAAATTTAAATTCAAATTCTATTTCTATTTCCAATTCCAATTCCATTTCCCAATTTCCAATTTCCATTTCTCAATTTCCATTTCAATTTCAATTTCAACTTCAACTTCAGTTTTCAATCTCAAATTTCAAATCAATTTTAATGTCAATTTCAATTTCAAATTCCAATTTCAATTTCGATTTCCAATTTTAATTCCATTTCAAATTCCCAACTTTCATTTTCATTTCAATTTCAATTTCAATTTTCAATTTTTAATTTCAATTTCATTTCAAATTTCAAATTCAATTTCAATATCATTTTCATTTTCAATTTTCAATTTCAAATTTCGAATTTCAATTTCAAATTTCAAGTCTCTATTTCAAATAATTTGAAATTGAAATTTAATTTCTATTTCTATTTCCAATTCCAAATCCAATTCCATTTCCATTTCTATTTTCAATTGCAAATTTCTATTTTAAATTTACATTTCAATTCCAATTCCAAATCCAATTTCCAATTTCAATACCAATTTCAATTTTATTTACAATTTACAATTTCAATTTCAACTTCAGTTTTCAATCTCAAATTTCAAATCAATTTCAATTTCAATTTCAATTTCAATTTCAATTTCCATTTCAAATTCCAATTTCGATTTCGATTTCCAATTTTAATTCTATTTCCAATTCTCAATTTCCATTTCCACTTCCATTTCCATTTCAATTTTCAATTTTTAATTTCATTTCCATTTCAAATTTCAAATTCAATTTTGAAATTTCACATTGCAATTGTGGTCGGTGAACACCGATTAGTCACAAGTCAAATTTCAAATTGCAATTTTGAAATTTCAAATTTCAATTTCAATTCCATTTCCATTTCCAATTTCCAATACCAATTTCAATTTCAAATGTCAATTTTGATTTCAATTTCAAATGTCAATTTTGATTTCAATTTCAAATTTCAAATTGAAATTGCAATTTCAATTTCAAATTTAACTTTCCAATTTCAATTGCAATTCCAAATGCAATTTCAATTTCAAATTTAAATTTCCAATTTGAATTGCAATTCCAGTTGCAATTTCAATTACAAATGCAATTGCAATTTCATCAAATTGAAATTGAAATTGCAATTGAAATCTGTAATTAAAATTTCAATTTGAATTTGAATTTCAAAGGTTTTCAAATATTTTTTTTAAATGTTAATGGTTTTTGTTACATGGTTATATGACCTTATTGAAAGTTACTCGAAAAAACCCAGCAAGGTTTATGTTGCCGGTTTTATTTTGAAATATGTATATTTTTTTTCAATCCTCCTGGCATTCTCAGAGGATTGAAAAAAAACGGGCAGCATTTTTGCTTGCCAAAACACATTTTAAAATAAAACCGACAGCATAAATACAACTTAAATTTAAAATTTAAAACATGTTTAACCTAATGTAACTGGTTTTGCTACACATGTTTTCAATCTGTGTTTGCAATCAGTTTTCAAATGGTTTTTAGTAATTGATAGGTTCATAGGTCTAAAAAATTAAGGTTTTGATGGTTTTTTTACACAATTTAGTTAAATTTATTGGAAAAAAAGCCCGACAACATTTATGTTGTCGGTTTTATTTCCAAATGTGTAATCCAACAACATTTATGCTTTCCAATACAGATTTAGAAATAAAATCGACAACATTTAGGATTTAGGTAGCATAAATGCTACCGGTTGATATAAATTTATTTTAAAAAAATAAGAAATTAAATTTTATTTAAGAAATTAACTTGTAGCTCGATTGAGGTCTTGTTTCAACCCATCAAGGCTCTAAAAGACCTCGATTGAGGGTCTGGGGCACAAATTTTTGGCACTTCACTTGCCAAAAATTCTGAACCACCTTCATGGATTAACTCTTTAATTATTTAACATTGTTTTACTTTTTAATCTTTCTACATTGCTTTACTTTTTATTTTTTACATTGTTTTACTTTATTTCAATTTCTATTACAAATTTCAATTTCAATATTAATTCCAATTCTAATTTCCAATTTCAATTTTATTTAAAGTTTACATATTTCAATTTCAATTTCAACTTCAAATTCAGTTATCCATCTCAAATTTCAAATCAATTTTAATGCCAATTTCAAAATTTCAATTTCGATTTCGATATCCAATTCTAATTCCGTTTCCTATTCCCAACTTTCACTTTCATTTCAATTGCATATTTCAATTTCAACTCAAATTTCAAATTCAATTTCAATATCAATTTCCAATATCATTTTCATTTTCGTTTTTCATTTTCAATTTTTAATTTAATCTTCGGTTTTCAATTTCAAATTTCACGTTTCAAGTTTCATGTTTCAATTTCAATTTGAAATTTAAATTCAATTTCTATTTCAATTTCCAATTCCAAATCCAATTCCATCTCCATTTCTATTTCAATTTTCAATTTCAAACTTACATTTCAATTCCAATTCTAATTCCAATTTCAATTCTAATTTCAATTTTATTTACAATTTACAATCTCAATTTTATTTACAATTTACAATTTACAATTTTAAATTTCAGTTTTCAATCTCAAATTTCAAATCAATTTTAATTTCAATTTCATTTTCAAATTCCAATTTCAATTTCAAATTCCAATTTCAATTTTGATTTCCAATTCTAATTCCATTTCCAATTCCCAATTTTAATTTCCATTTCAATTTCAATTTTCAATTTCCATTTCCATTTCAATTTTCAATTTTCAATTTCATTTCAAATTTCAAATTCAATTTCATTTTCTTTTTCTTTTTCAATTTTGAAATTTCAAATTGCAATTGTGGTGGGTGAACACTGATAAGTCACAAGTCAAATTTCAATTTCCAATTCCAATTTCAATTTCAATTCCATTTCCAATTTCAAATACCAATTTCAATTTCAATTTTCAATTTCAATTGCAATTTCAATTTCAAATTTAAATTTCCAATTCCAATTGCAATTTCAATTACAAATCCAATAGCAATTTGCAATTTCATCAAATTGAAGTTGCAAATTACAATTCAAATTGAATTGCAATCGAAATCTATAATTAAAATTTCAATTTCAATTTCAAAGGTTTTCAAAGGTTTTCAAAGGTTAATGATTTTTGTTACATGGTTATATGACCTTATTGAAATTTATTGGAAAAAAACCGACAACACATTTTAAAATAAAACCCGCAACATAAACTCTACAGGTTGATATAAACATAGATATTCATAACTTGAAAAGATAAATAAAACTTAAATTTAAAATTTAAAACATGTTTAAACTAATGTAGCTAGTTTTGCTACACCTGTTTTTAGTCCATGTTTTCAATCAGTTTTCACATGGTTTTTGGTAATTGATAGGTTTATAGGTCTAAAAAATTAAAGTTTAAAATTAAAAATCAACCGGTTGATATAAGTTTATAAAAAGAAACAAGAAATTAAATTTTATTTAAAAAATAAATAGGTGGGGTTTATGGTCCACTTACATGGTGGAGTGAACAACATGGTGTGGTGGTGTGGTTGCATGGCGTGGTTGTGTGGATGTGTTCTCAGGTCCTTGGTCAAGTTAATGGCCTCGGTTGAGCATTTGTTGCGATTGCTTTCGTTGAAACAGGCTCGGGACAGTTGCAGACTTGTTTTTTTTAATTTTTTACATTGTTTTACGGTGTACACACAAAATACAGTTAAGAATTATGACGATTGGGGAGGACAACAATCATTGCTCCCAACCACCCAATCTACAACCAATGGACAAAACCACAATTTACATACAACAACCAGTATTTATTAGACCGAGGAATTGAACCTCACCCAAGCTACAACCAATAGACAAAACCACAATTTAGATACAACAGCCACTATTTATTATTTGTATCTACTATCGAGTAAATTAAAAAATCAAGTTATGCCACAAATACAATCATTATAATAGGAGCTCAACAAGATCATCATGAACTCTGGCCTAACAATGACTTGTCAACAACCAAGTGAGCTAGCTGTTGACACTAACAAAATGAATTTCCTTTCAATAAATTTAAATTTCTCCCAATGAAATCTATTAAAAAAAGGTTTCAATATCAACCCGGTGCTTAGTGATTCCCATTTTAAATATCAACCTGCACTAATTCCGTCTTATTTCTACCATTTGTTTTTTTTAAATGCCCTTTACTATCCATCATATGACAGTGTACACCTTTACTTTGAAATAGCTAACATTACGCTTAAAACCAGAGGCTATAAATACATATTACAAAATATAGCTAAGGATCTGTGTACCGTGTCCTTGTTACAAACGTATACAAAATACAGCTATCAGCGGGTCAGATGGATATAAACGTCAAACTGACAGTTGGATTCATTAGTTGCCTACAGGGTTGGAATTTGTATTCATCTTTGCTCGTCATACAAATTTTTTTTGACGTTTTTGTTTCCTATACTGACCGCCAAAGAACGTTTTGTCCAAAATTTTGGCCTTCAAAAATGAAGTTTCAATGAGAAATTAACCCTTCTATAATGAAGTTATAACTAGAAAATTACCCTTCCATAATGAAGTTTTAAATTAAAAACTATTCATTAACAATTGTCACAGTTGTTTGCAAAAAAAATACCAAAAAACTCAATTTAATGGAATCCAAGTATACCATCCCGTGACCGTCCCTCTTGGTTAATGACAGCAGTCACTGATGCAAGAAACACAAAGACACGAGAAAACGTGGCCATCAAGGTAATGGACAAGGAAAAGATTCTCAAAGTGGGCATGATTGATCAGATCAAGAGAGAAATCTCTGTGATGAGGTTAGTGAGACATCTCGACATTGTTCAGTTGTACGAAGTCATGGCAAGCAAAACGAAAATATATTTTGTGATGGAGTATGTCAAAGGAGGATTTAAGACTACTTCTCTTAGAGCTTAAAAAATTAAAATTTAAAAAAACTAAATAATTATTTTTAATGGTTGATATTATCAAAATTAATTTCAATGAAATAGAGGTTCATAACTACCATCATAGTCAATATAAAAATAATTTATCAATTAGGATTCAAAATTAAAAATTCAGAACAAATTGAATATTTCACATGATTTAGTGTGGCATAGCTTCAACATGATTTCAAATCATCTATGGCTGAGAAGTGCGGTTCCTCTCCCCTTTCTGATCGATGATGTTTTAAGGTTTCAAAAATTATAGTACCAACTACCAATATTTGAAAAGGGGAAAGCAAAAGCAAGAGCTTTAGTAATGCATATTGCAATAGAAGGGGCTCATAAAAATATAGAGGAAGCTGTTTAAAGTTAGAATCGTGAATTGTAAAGGAAAAGCCTACGTCCTTTAACATAATGTAATGCTGTCTACTACGAAGAAATTGCATCTTCCAATACACCAGTTTCTCTTTACGTAAAGTTCGCACAGAACAAGCAAAACGAACTATCACTTTTGCTTTCGACATTTTCACATCCTATTTGAATCATTATGGCTCATATATCCACCAATTTACCCACAAAAGAAGGGAAATTATTATTCCAACTCATGTCACCTGCCAAAGGCAAACGCAAACGTGGTAGTAATTATCAATCAATATATATAGTTGATTGTGAGAGATAATAACAATATATATGTCACAACAACTAACTCAGGCGAGACGGTTTGCTGCACAGTGCACACCACTTGTGGTACGCCCGCGTATGTTGCTCCGGAGGTTATAACCAGAAAAGGCTATGAGAATTTAAATGCCCGTCTTGGTTTTCCCTTGATGTTAAGACGCTGTTGCCCAAGCTGTTGGATCCAAATCCCAGGACGCGGATCAATATTCTATGGTTCAAAAAGGATTTCAAACCCGTGAACTTTGATACAGAAGACGAAGATAATGCTAGCAGTCTTCATCATGTGGGTTCAGTGTTGAATACCTCGACTAAGAGCACAGAAAAGAAGCCCATATGCTTAAACGCATTTGATACCATTTGTTATTCAAGGGGCTTTGATCTATCAGGTCTTCTGTTTGAAGAGAAACAGCTGAAACACGAAAAACGCTTTAGGTCTACTCAGCCCGTTTGTAACATAATGTCAAAGTGTGAAGATGCAGGTAGTAGGGGTCTCTGGGAGGCAGGAAAGGGCAACTATCTATTGTTGCAAAGATATTTGAAGTAAAGCCTTCTCTGTTTGTTGTGGAGTTGAAAAAAGCCGGTGGTGAGTGGCGAGTGGCGAGTGGCTGGACTATGAGAAATTCTATGAAGAAAAGCTCAGGCCTGGCCTCAAAGACATTGTCTGGCCTTGGCATGGTGATATCCAGACTCCAGTAGTAAACCCAGTAGTTTAGGGCTTAGGCATATAAGACCTATTTTGAAATTTGTGGTTACAGCTATTGAAAATTTGATTGATGATGGGTTCATTAGCGAAGGCCATCAATGTCGAACGGTAATTTGATCCTTGGAAATTACACACCTCGATTATCATGGCCTTACACCGAAATATGGAAAAAGAGAAGACAAACCATGAATTTGTGTATTAAACTACTGAGATATAGGTCGAACACTTACCGGTAGAGATTGGAGCCTGGTAGTGGTCGGAGATCACCTTGCTGCAGCCTGCAGGTCGATGGGAGTGGCACTGAAGTCTGGCACTGATATTGGCAGACTGTAGTGTTCCAAGTTCCTGAATCCTGTAGTTTGCAAGTTGCAAGTCCGGGCTCGGTGCCAGCCTGCCAGGTGGTACAGGGCTGAGGGCACTAGAGTCTGGAGATTGGAAGTATGGTAATGGAAGGCGACGCAACCACAAGGTTTCTCTTTGAGTTTGAGGTCCCTGCGGCCTGCCCCTCAGCTCCTGGTCCTTCCCAAATTCCAATTTACGAATGGCGAATATCATGATCCATGGTTCACAATCCAGTATATAGTCTCCATAGGAGGTGGCCGTGGTAGATGGAGATGGTAGAAGGAGTTAATGTCTTCATTAACTCCTGGGCTGGCGTGGCTGGGACCGCGTGACTGGGTGGACTTGGCCTTGACTACAATTTATTGTTCAAACTTCAACATATAGAATTTGGAAACCAAAGCCACCTAGACGTACTAAGGAGTGGGATACCCAGCTACCCTAGATCTCCTAGCTTCTAGCTGGACCAAAACTAATGACGTTTTACCAAAATTGTTACCCGTCAAAAAAACGTTTTCATTGTTTAACTGGCCGTTTAGGGAGACGGTTTCAATAAAAAATTACCTGTATTTGACGGGCAAAATGCCCTGTGATGGGAAAAATGCCCGTCAAATTCCAACCCTAGTTGCCTATTAATTTATTTTAATGAAACGTCAAACTCTGCCACTGGTCCATTAATAGTGATGGTGCAGTTTTATGGAGTACTTTTTCAAATAAATATCCATCTACCCAAACTTGCCCATAAGAGAGGTCAGAGAGGTCTACACATTAGATTGGCATCACCGCCAGATAGGTCTTAGACTTTAAATTGGCATCATCGCTGCATGCGCTTTAGTATAAATGTGCAATGGGTAGCTAGTGATAACTGGCATTTACGCTCCATGGCGTTATCATAATGGCGTTATCATAAATCTGCAATGGCTTACTCTTAGATCTGTGTGTGTAAGATACGTGTTTTGAAAGCTATCTCGCGGTTTTAGTTGAATTCTATTGTGTCCACTTTCTGCTGATCTCTCGAGGAGGGTGTTGATTGTGGAAATCATGGTTGATTCTCGTTTAGTATATGTGTATATTGGTGCGGTTATCGGCATGGTTATCAGCCTGGCAGTGGACGCAATTGTTCACCACATCGGCATCGCGGTTAGCTGTTGTGAAAACTGGCAATCTCTTAGAGATAAGAAAAGACATCTAAGTAGGATTATGTTACATTTGGAGGAAAGCCAGTGGGAATTGAACAACGAATACGGAACTTCCACTTTGGCTGTTAAGAATTGGGTTGAAAAAATGATGACACTTTACGAAGAAGCATGTGAAAGGGTGAAATATTATAGTGCACCGAGCTGGCTTAACGTTATTGCTCGTTATCGGATGAGCAAACAGATAGCAAAAACATTATCAGATATCGACAAACAACTGAAATCATGTGTTCCTTTGATTCAGTTGGATCTCCAAGTTTGGCAGGTGACGTAGATTCATACTCATAGCCAGTTGATTGGAAGCCACTTGATGCAAGAGTTGATTGGAAGCCACTTGATGCAATCCTCGGCTATGGGGGCTACCGTGTTCGTTCTCAGTAAAGTAATGGATAAGGGAAAAGACATGGCAACCGACAAAATTCTCCACCACATCAACATAATGTTTTAGTACAAAACGGAGTTAGCGTCTTTTCACTGAGATCGAGCAAAACAGCTGTTTAATTGTTAGGAGCAAGATATTCAGACCAATGAGTCAATGACCTACGCTCTAAATTTCTGGATGGACGACATGTCGAAACTTACCGACCCAGAAGTGGAAAAGGCGCGTGTAGTTGTACCGTGGTGGAACATTATTCGTCGTTATAAAGAGAACAAGCAGATCGCCAGTCTAATTTCAAATATCGACGAACATGTCAAACTCGCTTCATTGATTAACTTGGAGCCCCTATCTCAGGGAATTCATCTGATAGAATGTCTCCGGCAAGATTTACGCGATTTGCCAAGAGCACCCAGAACCCAGCAATTTGCCAAGAGGAATTTGCAAAGAGCAACCGGGACCCAGCAAACAGAACCCCAACCAGATGGTCTTTCTCTTAGTTTAGCAAAGCATTTGTTTGATTATCATGGTTTATTTATAATTGTTTACATTATATTTATATTTACTTGTATAGCCACATGGATTGGGCACAAGTTAAGTGTGCTTTACATTTTTCCATTCAACTATTAGTTATTTATATATTAATTTCGAGTTATTTAAATCAATTTGAACAATACTTATTTCATCAAAATACAATGTAGTTTAAAATTTGAACCATACTTATTTCATCAAAATACAATCTAGTTTAAAAACATAAGTGTTAATCCACTCCAAATTCTAAAATTTAAACACTTATCATAATCGTGTTCACTGTTAGTAATAAGCAGTTTTTGTTCCTGTAAGTAATAAGCCGTTTTTGTTCCTGTATATGCAGGAGTGGAAACCTCGGGCGACAAAGAAGTGGAAACCTCGGGCGACGGAGGAGACTATGCGCCACTCCTTGGTGGGCCATGACTATGCGCTATGTTAGTACGAGAGCTGGAGAGTTCAAATGTGAAAAACAGTTTGAATAAATAAATAGAAAGGAGAGTAAGAGTTATTAGATTGTGCGAATAAATGAATTGGGGTTCATCTTTGGCGTTAGTATGTGTATATATTTGTTATCATTCAACTATTACGATATAATCATTAACTAATTAGGGGTTGAGAGATAGTGTAGTTGTTAGGTTAGTTATCTTGATGGAGGAAGAATGGGTTAGGTAGGCTCCTTCAATGTTTCCATGGGTTTGATGTGTTTGTTTTCTTGGTAGTAATCTTGCGTTTATCTAATAGCTAGGGGTCCATCCAAGACAAGAATATAGTTAGAATGTGGATCGTGTGCGTAATGAATTAGTTAGCAACCATGCACACCATTGTACTCTAAATTTTTATATCAATGCGAAGCATATCGTTTCATAAATGTTTGCACCATCTGTAACAGGCACTTTGCAAAACACGATGCCTACCATTCACAATTCACTATTCTGAAACATGCAAAACGTCTTAATTTACTTTTACTTTCGCTTCCTTTTAATTTCCCTTCCGCTGCTCCATTCCTTTATTATGTCCATGACATATATCTTTTGTGAAGACGAATTAGTTCGATGTTCACGCATACTAATTTTGGAGTTTTCTAAAGTTTCGTCTGTAGTATGATTTTTGGATGGATTAAATAAAAAATACCAGGACGATCCACAAATGCGGGTGCATGTCATATTTGTTGAAATTAATATTCACATGGGCTTTGTCCTTCATTTGTCCCCAGAGGATTCAATGAATTTGGAGCCCAAATTCACTGAAGTACTATGTCCGATCTAGCCAGAAATTAAAATTCGCTGGATTTGCAGCAGCATATCTGTAAAGTCACTGTGTCCGATATCATTTGATCGATCATGCGTGCATCACAAATATTTATGCATCCAATGCTTGCTTTGGATTATTTTTCTGCTAGATTTATGATCAGAAAAAAATTAATTGTTTTGTATATGCTGGGACGGTGGGTGTTAATATTATTTCCAGAAGACTACATATATGGACCGTAAATTACCAAACAGGTGGTCTACGAGATCTGATGATCCTTGCCGGAGAGAAGGATGGCCTCGACGCCCTAGATTTGACCTTACTTCAAGATGGGTTGATCAAACCGAGTAGGACGAAATAATAAATCAACAAACAACAACTACCACGAGGGTTGAAAATGATTCATGTTTCCACTGGATTGGTATAATTTATTTATTCATTTGTTGACCATAGAGAAGGATTTTGCTTCTAATAATCGGTTGTATTGCATGTTTGTGGCATTGTTATCGGCCAGGTATCATTATTCTATTGAAAAATTAGAATCGCTACTCCTAGTGTTTATTTTGCTGACAAACATTGTGAAAGGTAAAAAATCCAGAACAGGTAATCGATTTTGCGACCTAACCATAGATTTTGGAGAGTTATCTCGAGTTGTTATGAAACATGAAATCTGTACTTGGGCACCTTTCGTGCAACCCATAGGGATGAGGCTGCGGCCTGGCCCTAAAGCCCAATATAGGTTGACTCAGGTCGTCGTGGAAATTTGTAATCTCAACTTCAGAACAGGGGTCTTCTAGTTGACGCACCGGAAATAGCAGCCACTTGGTTAAATGCTTGAGATTGGGCTTAGGGCTCTCATTCATATGATCAGTCGACTCTAGAGGTATGTATATCATTGATCGGTCTGGTGTTATCATTGAAAGGTCATCTACCAGATCATATCAACATCAAAGCTAATTCATCAAATTGTTCTATCTAACCGCAGGAGAAAACACTAGATTGTTTTATTTGTTGAAAGCCAAATTGAGGGGAGGTTCTAAACTTCGAAAAATATTCTTGAAAGACAATAAATGATGGAATGCCACTAGAATCTGTGCGTTAAGGAAAATATCATATTCCAAAACTGGCACAGGGAGGGTCACTTTTGGCGCGTTAGATGCAATAGAAAACTGAAAAATCAGGCATCTCTCAACTTACTTGATTTTTTTGACATTCTTACACATGATATCTTGCATCGAGTAAAAAAGATGAAACGTAGGAAATTGAGTCATGTTTCCGAATATATAATTTTTAAGTATTGAAATTTACATAACTATGTCAAATTTCATGTTTTCTAACAGTCATTTTTTATTTTTTGGGCAAATGATAAGGTATATGTTTTTGTGGGTGCAGCCTTTCAATGCCTAAATGATGGTTTTGGGATACAAAAATTGGTAGACATGTATAGAACCGGTAGCACTAGTGCATCGTTATTTTTCCAAAGTTAAATGTTTAATTTTTAATTTTTTTTTAATTATGTAAGTGATCAAACCTCGAGAACGGTACATCAAATGTGGGTGCAGCCTTTGAAGATCTTAATGTAGTTCTTTTGACTTGGGTTTTTTACAGCATGTAGAGGTCGGTGTCCTCTAGTGCAGCATACAAGTTTTTTTAAAAATGGTTGTGAAATGAAAAAATTACGGAATAAACACTAACAGTATGTTTTTTGACCAAGTGATGACACAAGAAAATTAGGAAATAAATAGAAAATCTCAATTTTTTTTAAAAATATTACATATTTGGAATCTGCATAAATTTTTTTATCTATCCCTAAAATTTCGTCAATAATGGTGAGGTATGTCATGCTCTAGAGAGCGATGAAAAACAGGCATACTAAGAAAAATGTTGAAAATGTCAAATTAGCTATGGTCTAAAAATTCCCTAGCACAGGTTTGGTAAGTCCGAACCAGCCACATAGGACAATGGGTGATACGCAGACGTGGGAGGAGTGGGTGATTAGGCGCTCAGGATCACGTACGCGTTATGTTTAAATTCAAATAACAAATGCGTGTTATATTTAAATTCAAATTTTAGTGTTTTGGCACTCAATGTTATAAGCAACGCGCTAGCGTTATGTGGATACATAACGCCCTCGCGTTATGTGATTACATAATGCACACACGTTATAATCTTCACAAATTTATGTTTTGAAGTGTTAGATTGGGTGAGATAAATATAATGATAATGAGGATGATGAATGTGAAGATGATGACGGTGATGAAGATGATGAAGATGATGATGGTGATGATGATGATGATGATGATGATGATGACGACGATGATGATGGTGATGAAGATGATGAAGATGATGATGATGATGATGAATATCATGATGAAGATGATGATGAATATGGTGATGATGATGATGATGACGATGATGATGATGATGACGATGAAGATGATGGTGATGACGACCACAACGATGATGATGAAAATGATGAAGATGATGATGAAGATGGAGATGACGACGACGATTGAGGATGATGATGATGATGAATATGGAGATGCCGACGACGACGATGATGATGACGATGAAGATGTCATCATCATCATCTTAATCATGATATTCATCACCATCATCATCAACATCATCGTCATCATCTTCATCAACATCATCATCATTATCATCATCATCATCATCGTCATCATCGTCATCACTCTCTCTTCTATTGTTTTACACCTCTCTCTCTCTCTGTGTAAACCCCCCCTCCCTCTCCCTAACCTCTCTCCCATCCCTAACCATCTTACTCTTTTTATCTCCCTGCTACTCCCCCTAGCCCCAAACCCCCTCCTCTCCCTAGCCCTTACTAACCCGGGCTCTCTCGGTCTCTCTCTTCCCTACACTTCCACCTACCTCTAACCACACCTCCATCTCTCTTTCGCAGTCCCTACAACCAACACCCTCTCCTCTCTTGCTCTCTCTCTCCCTCCTCTCCCCCCCAACCATTACTAATGCCCTCTCAGTCTCTCTCTCTCTCCCCCTCGCTAACCCCCCTCCTGGCCGCTTACCCCTAACTAACCCCCCCTCTCTCACTCTCTCTTCCTTGCTTCTACACCCCTCTGTCTCTCTCTCCCCCCTCTCTCTTTCTCCCTCTCCCCCCCTCTCTCTTTCTCCCTCTCCCCCCTCTCTCTCTCTCCTAATCCCCCTTCCCCTACCACTACATGATGATGTTCATGGTGATCATGATGATCGAGATGATGATGATGATCATCATCATCATCATCATCGTTCTCATCATCTCCATCATCGTTTTCATCTCCATCATCATTCTCACCACCATCTGCATCAATATTGATGATTGGTCATCATCATCATTATCATCATCATCCTCTTCTTTATGATCACCATCATCATCATCATCATCATCACCATCTTCATCTCCATCATCTTCATATTCATCATTCTCATCGTCATATCCATCATCATATTCATCATCATGATCATCCTCATCATCGTCTTCAACATCATCATCATCATCATCATCATCATCTTCATCTTCATCAGTATCATCTTCATCCTCATCATCATCATCATCATATTCATCATCATCTTCACCATCACCATCATCATCCTCATCACCATCTTCATCATGATTGATGATTGATCATCATCACCATCACCATCATCATCCTCATCACCATCTTCATCTTCATCATGATTGATGATTGATCATCATCACCATCACCATCATCATCCTCATCACCATCTTCATCATGATTGATTCATCATCATCATCATCATCAGCAACATCATCATTATCATCCTCTTTTTCATCATCACCACCACCATCATCCTCTTCGTCATATTCATCATCATCTTCATCATCATCATCCTCATCACCATCTTCATCTTCATCATGATTGAATATAACGACATCGTCATATTCATCTTCATCTTCATCATCATCATCCTTATCACATCTTCATCTTCATCATGATCTCCAATAATTTTGTATACACCATATTTTCAACATTACTAAATTAAATTAGAGAGAGAACTTTAATAATGTCTTTTCGATCTAAACATAATTATAGGTATTTATAAACTTTTATGGATAATCACCTAAGCAAAGCTATTTGCAACATATTTAGACATTACTAAATTAATTACCAAAATGATATAGAAGAATTTAATGGTAACTAATTCATCTAAAACATAATTGTATATATTTATAAACTTTTAAACGTAAGCATTCAATAAAGATTCAAGAATTTCTAACACAACATATCCTAAACATTACTAAGGAATTCCAATAGCATTTTCTTTATGGAATTGTAGTAAATTTAATTCTTGAAAACAAGGGCTCCTAAATAACTTTTCACAGAAAAATATAACTTACTATTAATATACGAAATAGTAAATAGCACCAGCTGTCAGAATCATACATATTGTTCACATATCCAGCCCTAGAGAGCACATGTGTCATGCCAGTTAAGTTGCCAGATGTGCCATCATCCACACCAGAAAAGTCCAATATAAAGTGCCATATGTCCACAAATAATATCATGAATCCCTCCAGAAGGAGAAACGGATCCATATATCACCAGAAAACATCAAAGTGTCCAAAACATAAATAAAAAGTCACAAGTACAGACAGCCACAGCTGCCGATCACCAAATATATCATATAAATAACCGAACATTGCAATATATATCAAAGTACAGCCAATAATAACTGTCAATATAGCCGCAAAAAGTGGATGTATACAAAAACGTCCAACAAGTAGTTGGAGCCAGCCCCTAAGAGAGATCTGCACATAGAGCTAACAGAACACATAAGTATAACAACCGCATAATATAGAGCAAGAAAGCATCATAATAACATATAATGGAAAAAATATGAACAAAAAGCATCATGTCCAGTGTAAGTGATAAGATCCCTGAGAAATCAGAATATCCTCCTGCCATTCTTGCCACATGATGACCCCAGCCTCAGAGGTAAGAGCCTTCTTAGATAGCATGTCCGCCCCCATATCAGCTTCCCGGTAAGGGCTTCTAAATAACTTAGTAACTCAACTTAACTAATTGAAAACCTGTACCAAACAATAGTGTAACTGAAATAAATGCATGATATTATCTACTTCTTCAACTATAATGATCCAGCTGTAGATTTATACAATTATTGCAAATCTTTGTGATAATAGAGTTGATCGAGAGTTGTTCCAACGGTTCGCCGAGATGTCGTAGCAGGAGTACTACTCGTTCACCCCTGAAGATCAATTAACTAAACACACCTGCGATTAAGAGACTGAAACATATCTAACTAAAATTTTCTCAAAGTCGCCATCAAACTAACTGCAAATTTCACCACAAGTAACAGAATGTTGAATCTTCAGGATGCGTAGAGTTATGACAATGAGTTTTCATGACTTGGGCGAGTTGGAAGAGATCGATACAAGACTCAACTTACACCGTAGTTTGATTTTGAAGTGAATCGAGCAGTGACAGAGGTTTAAGTATATTTGTTACACACAGGGGGCCTCTACATCCGGGTTTTCAATCAGAAATACGAAATTACAGTTTTTTCAAACATCTCACAATTAGGGTACAAACCAATGATTTCGTAGTTATCCAATAGCTTGCATAAAATGGAATCAGACGTGAAGTTCAACAACTCAAAGGAACGGTCAACCATTCTGAAGCTATAGGAAGGCAAAGTTTTTAAGAAAATAAAACGCAAATTGCGTTTCAGAATACAGGCAGAGATTAAGTAAAAAAAAATACTGGTGCGATTGCATTCTGCAATTTATGCATGTATCTAAAAAGAATAGTCACGTGATCTGTATTTCAGGAAGTAGGTAAGAAAGGAATGCGTTGGTCGTAGCTGTAGAGACTCCATATATGGGCGTAAATCCATCAACCAATCCATCTGGGCATAACTCAGTCGAAAAATAAAGTCGGTCCAATGTAAAGATGAGCACTGTACATTGGTATACAGTCTCAATTTGAGCGAATCCATAGCCAGGGTTTAAACGTGTACGCCGATCTGGGCGTTAAGCCTGAGTTCAGTAACTAATTACAGATTGATCTGCATGAACTCCATACCAGAAACCAAAAAGAGGAATCGGATTTGGATACTGATGAGCACTGTAATTAATTTACAGTCTCGATCTGAGCCATACCATACTGAAACTAAAAGTGAATTCGGATTTGAATACTGATGAGCACTGTAATTAATTTACGGTCTGGATCTGAACCATACCATACTAAAACTAAGTAATTCAGATTTGGATACTGATGAGCACTATAATTAATTTACAGTCTCGATCTGAACCATACCATACTGAAACTAAAAGTGAATTCGGATCTGAAAACTGATGAGCACTGTAATTAATTTACAGTGTCGATCTGAATGTAAAGCCTACAAATTAAATTTAAAATAATCAATCTAAGCATAAAATATGGTATCGAAATTTAACGTGTAAATAGAATAATTGCATTCTGATATTTATTAAAAATATATCAACGCAAGGTGAAGCTACTGTATTATCATCTAATTGTTTTCAATCCGCGACACAACATCCATTCATGCACAGGGTCATATATTAAAGATAGCATTATATCAATAAAAATTTAGTACTGAACATTCCTGCATAGGTATGTTGAGATGTCAATTTAATTCTATAGACCTTCCTTCAGCCATCTTTACGCACATACAACATATTAACAATCCTTACTATATCAACAGATGATAAATTGAATCTTAGCTTGAAATCTTAAGGGATCTAGTTACCATACTACCATACATAATAACCAAAATTAATTATGAAGAAAATAAATCTAATAAATTCTGACCTGTCTCAATGCTTGAGAAAATCTTTGTTGAGAGAATAGAGCAGAAATCGCAGCTTCGAGCCCACCGTGAATCTTCACGAGTCACCGACGGACACCTCAGTTGACCTCCCTACCACTCTAGAAATACTCTTCTTGTTTCCGGGCCCCCGAGCCAATCGGGCCGTAGAGCTCACACACACTAATCAAGAAACTCAGCTTGGCTTCCCCCCCCACCGAAGTTTCTAGCCAAACCCTCAATAGGAGCAAGTCATAAAATATTCCAAGATTACGATAACCATCCAATAACTGGGTCCCTTACCCATTCCCAATGCCTTCCTTATAAAGTAAAATCCCATGCAACACATGTCGCTTCATGCAAAACTATTTATTTTATTAAACTACTAAATAAAAACAACTCACCCATCCACGTGTCAGTTTTTTTAGGATATGCACCAACATTTCTATGTTTGCTCATGTTTGTCCCCAAGATATTTCACTTAACTGCTAGATTTGTGGTGTAGGTGGAGTTGAATAGATATCCATGCTTAGGATTCTACTTTGCTCCTAAATAAAGATTTATATTATTTTTAAATACTCAAAAATATTATTTTATGTGCAAATGCATACATAACAATTTCTATTGTTTAAAAGTACTTAAAATGCATTTTTCTAAGTAAATGCTCTAAGTGCAAGATATACGTTTTCAGTGCACCGTTGGGCCTCCCCGTTGCTTAATTTCATTTCCCTGACATGGCACCACTCCGTCGGCTCCAGTCAACTGTCGTTTCCATTTCTCGGCAAGGTACCGCATCGTCAAGCCCTTCTATCGCCATCCTTCAATTTTGACTTTTGAAGAACTTCATGTAGGGATTTCAGGAGCCGTTACCTTTTATCCTCCGTCTACACGCTATTATGGACTAATGGCACTGAGGAGTGAGTTCGTTCTCACTGCGCGCCCCCCAACTCGTATGTGACCAACGCCGTCATGGTCCACATCGCACGACCTCACACTTCCCTTGAGTAAGCAGATCAATGCTTCTTTACTCTGCGTGGTATTTCGTCGGAAGTCGACATCGTCGTTGCTCTCCCCGTGTGTGATTTATCCGTACTCTATGAACCTTCAATTCCTTTGTGTGTCCGTCGGTGAACCGTTTCACCTACTATTACACACATTTCTCACAAACATATATTAGTAGTACTGTTCTCAATTATCATAATTTGATTCATCAATCTGCTACTTCGTTAAGCATTTATATTTTACTCATAACATTTCTCATTCATCTAATCAAAATTGCATCTTGTCAACATTTACTTTCTTTATTCTCATCATATAATCAATCATACAGCTAGTTGTTAAGCATCATTCACATGTACATTTTTCATATCAAAGTTAATCGTTAAACAACATGTAATCGTTCATTTACATCAACTATCCGGATACACATATATCATTATTTTATTGATTTACAATCAATCGTAGTCATAAACATGCTCAAAATAAAATCAAAGAATTATTTTATTAATGTTTAAATCAATCGGGTCACTCAACAAGTGCCCTCAATGTTTGCAGTAGTCTAGGGGCACTACATTCACTTTCATCACTGTCATACAATTCATTATTTTCATTCATCAGTTGTCGTCACACACATACTCAGTTGTTCTTCAAATATTCGGAAATACATACTCAAGGGGTTATCTTGTGGAAGTTTTAATCAATCGGGTCACTCGACAAGTGCCCTCAAGGTCTACAACAGTTTAGGGGGACTACAATATATATATATATATATTATGACAAGGGTATTGTTTAATATAATGTCAGTGTACATAAATAAAATGCATGTAATGTTGTGGAGATAACACATATGGATAAGGAGAATTGATAGGTGTGAATCCAAGACTCAAATGAATAATGTAGATGATGATAAGAGGGAATAACATGATAAATGGAAATAAAGTATAAAGAGTATGGAGAGCGTTGATGCATGGATAAGTTGGCATGCTCAATTGGACATGAAATAAAGTAATGAAGGTAAATGTAAAGATATAATAATGTAGGAGTAAGAATATGCGAAATCACTTAAGTATGCATATATAAGGACCTGGATAAGTAGTAGACACCTTAAAATCATGTTAGATTCAATCATAATAAATAATGGATAGCACTAGTATCCTTGGAAAAATGTTCATTAAAACCTTGTAAGTATTAGTAATTCAACGATTCTAGTAAATGTTCATAGTACTATTAGTTATTATGGATTCAAATCAACTTAATCTTGCTAAGATACTAATTATCTATGACTATGGGTTCGTAATGCCATTGGACTTTTCTTCTAACTTGGGAAAATCAAACCCTTAATATTCTTGGTAGTTTATTGTTGAACAAAAAAAAAAGTATCACAAATTACTAATTCCAAGAATTTGATAATATTATTGATTACTTCATGAGAAGTTGAATAAGTATATGCATGTTATAAAGTCACTGTGGTTACTTGATGCGTACAAACAGGCTTGGATAATGTGACTTTATGCATCTTGATAAAGGGTAAAAAAAATTATTACACTAAGATTTATTAATGATATTTGACTATAATTACTAAACAATGTAATTATACTATAGATATTCTCTATTTTGATTGAGTAAAATGCTTCTTTACTTCTAATATCTACACATGGTATTTTGATTGTAACTTCAGGACGAAGTTTCCTGAAAGGTGGGTGTATGTAATGCCTCGTTTTGATATTACTACCTCAACTACTATTATATGTTGTATTTGCTTGATTGTGAGACTTTGTCGGTATGACGACACTATGGACATATGGTTCTATTATTTTGTTGAGATATATATATGTGTTTGTGTGATGTTAGTATTATGGTATGTAGTCATGTTTTGATATATGTATCATGTGTTAGTTATGTCTCAGATATGCAAGTTAATGAATGATGGGTACGTGGATACCTCCAATTCTCAATTTTCATTTCCATTTCAATTTCAATTTCATTTCCATTTCAAATTTCAAATTCAAATTCAATTTCATTTTCATTTTCAATTTTGAAATTTTAAATTGCAATTATGGTCGGTGAACACCAATCATTCACAAGTCAAATTTCAAATTGCAATTTTGAAATTTCAAATTTCAATTTCCAATTCCAATTTCTATTCCATTTCCATTTCCAACTTCCAATACCTATTTCAATTTCAAATGTCAATTTCAATTTCAATATCAATTTCAAATTGAAATTGCAATTTCAATTTCAATTTCAAATTTAAATTTCCAATTTCAATTGCAATTCCAATTTCAAATTTAAATTTCCAATTTCAATTGCAATTCCAGTTGCAATTTCAATTACAAATCCAATTGCAATTTCAATTAAAAATTTCAATTGCAATTTGCAATTTCATCAAATTGAAATTGAAATTGCAATTTACAATTCAAATTGAAATTGCAATTGATATCTGTAATTAAAATTTCAATTTCAAAGGTTTTCAAATGTCTTTTTTTATAAATGTTAATGGTTTTCGTTACATGGTTATATGACCTTATTGAAATTTACTCGAAAAAAATCGGCAACGTTTATGTTTCCGGTTTTATTTTGAAATATGTATATATTTTTTTCAAACCTTCTGGCATTCTCAGACGATTGAAAAAAAGCGGGTAGCATTTCTACTTTCCAAAGCACATTTTAAAATAAAACCGACAGCATAAACGCTATCGGTTGATATAAACATAGATATTCATAACTTGAAAATATAAATACAACTTAAATTTAAAATTTAAAACATGTTTAACCTAATGTAACTATTTTTGCTACACATGTTTTCAATCAGTTTTCAAATGGTTTTTGGTAATTGATAGTTTCATAGGTCTAAAAAATTAAGGTTTTGATAGTTTCTTTTACACAATTTGGTTAAATTTAATGGAAAAAAAAACTGGTTTGATTTCCAAATGTGTAATCCGACAACATTTATGCTTGCCAATACATATTTAAAAATAAAACCGGTTGATATAAATTTATAAAATAAAAACAAGAAATGAAATTTTATTTAAGAAATTAAATTGTAGCACGATTGAGGTCTTGTTTCAACCCATCGAGGGATTTAAAAGGCCTCGATCGAGGGTCTGGCGCACAATTTTTTGGTGCTTCACTTGCCAAAAATTGTGAACCACCTTCATGGATTAATCCTTTAATTATTTAACATTGTTTTACTTTCTAATTTTTCTACATTGCTTTACTTTTTATTTTTTACATTGTTTTACTTTATTTTTTACTTTATTTCAATTTCTATTACAAATTTCAATTTCAATTTCAATTTCGATTTCCAATTCTACTTCCATTTCCAATTCCCAACTTTCATTTTCATTTCAATTTCAATTTTTAATTTCAATTTCATTTCAAATTTCAATATCAATTTCCAACATCATTTTCATTTTCATTTTCAATTTTCAATTTCAATTTCATCTACAGTTTTCAATTTCAAATTTCAAGTTTCAAGTTTCAATTTCAATTTCAATTTCAAATTTACATTTCAATTCCAATTCCAATTCCAATTTCAATTTTATTTACAATTTACAATTTTAAATTTAAACTTAAATTTCAATTTCAACTTCAGTTTTTAATATCAAATTTCAATTTCAACTTCAGTTTTTAATATCAAATTTCAAATCAATTTTAATTCCAATTTCGATTTCGATTTCCAATTCTAATTCCATTTCCAATTCCCAATTTTCATTTCCATTTCCATTTCAATTTCATTTCAAATTTCAATTTCAATTTCATTTCAAATTTAAATTCAATTTCAATTTCGTTTTCGTTTTCATTTTCTTTTTCAATTTTTAAATTTCAAATTGCAATTGTGGTGGGTGACCACCGATAAGTCACAAGTCAAATTTCAAATTTTAATTTCCAATTCCAATTTGAATTCCAATTCCATTTTTGTTTCCATTTCCAATTTCCAATACCAATTTCAATTTCAAATGTCAATTTTCAAATTCAATTTCAATATAAATTTCAAATTTCTGCAATTTCAATTTAAATTTTCAATTTCAATTACAATATCAAATTTAAATTTCCAATTGCAATTTGCAATTTCATCAACTTGAAATTTAAATTGCAAATTACAATTCAAATTGAAATTGCAATTGAAATCTGTAATTTCAATTTCAATTTCAATTTCAAAGTTTTTTAAATGTTAATGGTCTTTGTTACATGGCTATACGACCTTATTGAAATTTATTGGAAAAAAAACGGCAACGTTTATGTTGTCGATTTTATTTTGAAATATGTATATTTTTTTTTCAATCCTCCTGGCATTTTTAGAGAATTGAAAAAAAACGGGCAACATTTTTGCTTGCCAAAACACATTTTAAAATAAAACCGACAACATAAACGTTATCGGTTGATATAAACATAGATATTCATAACTTGAAAAAACCAGCATAGATCCATCTTAAACCCGTATCTGTCAAGCACCAAGAAGGATCCAATTTCTTGAGGTGTATTTTTTTTTTAAAATTTAAACTCAAGAAATTTGATATCTCTTGATTGATAGATCCGAGTTTAAGTTTTAAGTTTTTATTTTATAAACGAACATCAATTTTTAATTACTTTTCATAATATTTTATTTTATGAACCAACATGGTTTTTTTTAAATAGGGCTGGTGCAAGCTAATGCTGGCCACTCATGACGCATTAGTTGCAATGGACTTCTGGAAAAACAGAAATCTGAACGTCAAAAAGCAATACTAGAGCTACCTACACAACTTTTTGGAATATGGCGCAAGAAGATCAAACATAGAAAGTCGGATTACCTTCTGGAATATATAAATATTATTTATGGAAATTAAGTATAACTCCCCCAAAATGGGGTTCTCTCAAGGTTGGTATGTTATTTTTTTAAGAAAATATAATGAATATGTTTGAGTTAGCCCTCTGGGTCAGTATTCAAATGGTGAATTTTTGTTAAAAAAATTATATACAGTCGTAGATAACAGGCCGTTCTAGTGCGGCATTATTTTTCCATATTTATTTATGTTAAATTTTTTTTTTTTAATTAAGAAATTTAGCCTATCCCTAAAATGATTAGGCCTAGCATTAGCCCTCAATATCATGGTCTTAACCTAATCAATCAACAAATTTTTTTTTTAGGATGTATGTTTTGGTGTGTATTTGTGCGGGTTCTTTTCCGTTTTCAAAATATGTGAGCCAATAAAAAATTATAGACGGAAGAAATAACCTACTCTTTGTGTAAGATTGACGTTAGTGCAATTGAAATTAACTAAAAAATAGGAAGAAATAATAGTTTTAATAAAAAATTACATACTCGGAATCTGCACACATAGTTCTACAAGTGTGTGCAATTTCATTAGCAGTGGACAAGTGTAGCATACGCAGAATCATGCTCGAAACAGAAGAAGTTATAGAATAAGATGTATTTTGTTATAAGATGTATTTTTTTATATTATTATATGTATTTTGGCAACCCAAACCTAAAACCATAGCAGCGAAGTCATCCACCACGTTGGTAGGAAACGAATTACCCGCCAAAATTTAAAAACTAAACTTGCGCGTGCGCGTGTATTTAAAAAGCGTGTATGCACAAAATGGCGCACACGCATACATGTCCAAATGCGCGCATGTGCAAAATGATGCGCGCGCGTTGTTTTTACTAAAGTTTGAAATTTTCCATAGTGATTAAATAATTTTATAAAATATATATATTTTTAATAATTAATAATGTTTTAAATTGAATTAAATTAAATTTATATGATGAGGAGGAGGATGGGGATGATGATGATGAGGAGGAGGATGGGGATGATGACGATAATGTTGATGATGATGATGGAGATGATGATGATGAGGATGATGGGGATGATGACGATGATGTTGATGATGATGATGGGGATGATGATGATGAGGATGATGGGGATGATGATGATGATGTTGATGAGGTTGATGGGGATGATGACGATGATGTTGATGACGAGAATGAGGATGATGATGCTGATGATGACGGAGATGATTATGATGATGACGATGGAGATGATGATGATGACGTGGATGATGACAATGACGAGGACAACGATGATGAGGATGATGATAATGATCATATTCATCATCATCAGCATCGTAATCTTCATCTTCATACTCATCTCCATCATCATCCATCATCATCATCATCCATCATCATCATCATCATCATCATTATCTTCGTCATCATCATCATTATCAATGATGATGATGATGATGATGACCAAGATAATGATGATGATGATGATGATGATGATGGATGATGATGGAGATGAGTATGAAGATGAAGATTATGATGCTGATGATGATGAATATGATCATTATCATCATCCTCATCATCATCATCATCATCATCATCATCTCCATCTCATCATCATGATGATGACGATTGAATATGATGATGTTGACGATGATGATGACGATTGATAATGATGATGATGACGAAGAAGTTGATGATGATGATGATGATGATGATGACAATGATGATGATGTTGTTGATGATGAGGAATAGGGTGATGACGACGACGATGATGATGGAGATGATGATGATGATGATGACGATGATGATGATGTTGATGATGAAGAAGATGATGATGTTAATGATGAAGACGATGACCAAGATGATGATGATGATGATGATGGGGATGAGTATGAGGATGAGGATGAGGATGATGATCACGGGGGGTTCACTTAGTGAACTTGTTACATAGCATGATCGTTCGCATGATATTAAAGAATATCCCTGATTTCACTAAATATTGGAAAATGTGTCCTAAAATTGTATTGTTGAACCCCCCTCCCAATATGCCTTTCCAATTAAGAAACCCCTAGTTTCACCAGATATTGTAGATATCCATTTTTATCAACCCAATTTTAACATCCCCTTTATATCATATTATCAAATTGTAACAAATAAGAGTCCTAACACATCTTATTATAAGCAAACAAGATGCTAAATAAAATAATAGTATAATGCTAATAATGATCCCGCTAGGATTGCAGGGGCAACTGATCAATTTGTAGCATTGGATAGTGGAAGACCTAATGAAATAGTATCGGGGAAGGAAAATGTGTAAAAGGAAACCTAGTCAATAGATCAACATAACAAAGAATGTAAAAGACTGATAGTCCAATATTTAGTGCAATGCTTAGACAAGATGATAATTGCATATGTTTCACACCACAGCCTGCCAATATACCTATTGTATATCATGTAAATACACGTATAGCCATATATAGCTCATGCTTTCTATAAGCTTAATAAATTAAACTCTATAAAAATGCAAAATTGAAACCCTTTCATGGATGGACTCCCCTACCTTCATATCAAAACAAGCATCATTGATGTTTGAACCAAAATGAACATAGAAAAAGTCCTCTTATTTTTCAATAATACCATATGATCATGTGCATAGCTTGGATTTGGGTCATTCACAATATCCAATGAATTTCCTCCACTTCATCTACATTTATTCTTGCAATCAAGGGAATTAACAACATTTAGTTACATTTTTCTTGGGTTGTATCTAGTTTTTTTTCTATCTTTATCGGAGAGAGGAAAATACCCATTGCTAGGTTTTAAGCATGAAATAGTTATAAATATACACAGATGGTGAAACTTATATGATACCATTTCATGGTATCGATAACACATAGGATATGCAAATAAGGATTTATATTTTCACCTATGTTCATGTCAGTTCCAATACAACATTAAGACAGATGCCTTGCATATAAGAATTAAAATTACAATTTTGAATGTGCCAAATATAACTCAATATAACAACTATTCCTAACTGGCAATGTGAAAATATTAAAGAAGAATAGAAAAAGTTGAAAGAAATAATTAGTCAAGAAAAATTGATCTAACTTTCCTTGGTTCCAATGAGCCAAGAAAGTTTGATCTCACTTTTCTTGGTTGTCGTGGAGCAAGGTTTAATTGAATCTCAATACCCACCTAAACCCCAACCTAAAAAATGAAGAGTTAGATCTTTTACTTGAATGCCTACAAAAAAACAATACAATTTTTCAAGTCTAGAACCCCCGATTAGCTACATCTCTTAACTTAAAGATGAAAAACAATATAACATCAATTCAAACCAAGCCTAAATAAGTTATTAAATGAGGATTTCTCAAGGCCAATAATCCAAAGAGACTTCCATCGATATTATCATTGGTACACTATTATCAGATTTATGCAAAACTTAGGATCATAAGCAATATCAAATAAAAATGGAGGATCTTTAAGTTTTAGGTGGGTATGACTTGAGCCCATGATTTGGAGGTATGAATCCATCCCACGATTTGGAGGTTATTCCTCGGCACATCTAAATAAAATAACCCCCAATATTTATGTTACTATGTCAAATTAAAAACCCCCCTTGACCCCTTAATACATGGAAATATATTTTTGAGGTTTTTAAGAGTATTCAAACCCCCAATATGAATGGACGTGATATGATATTGCCTCAATAGTGAACCCCCCGTGATGATGATGAGCAAGTGATGATGATGATGATGATGACGATGATGATGATGTTGATGATGAAGACGATGACCAAGATGGTGATGATGATGATCATGGCGATGATGATGATGGGGATGAGGATTAGGATGATGATGATGATGAGCAAGTGGGTGATGATGATGATGATGATCATATTCGTCATCATCAACATCATCATCTTGATCTTCATACTCATCTGCATCTTCATCATCATCATCATTGATAATGATGATGATGACGAAGATGATCATGATCATGATGACGAAGATGATGGATGATGATGAAGATGATGATGATGACGTTGATGATGATGATGATGATGAAGATGATGGGAAAGATAATGATGGTGATGATGATGAGGATGGGGATGATGATGAGGAAGTGGGGGATTACGATGATGATGACTATGGAAATGATAATGATGACATGGATGATAACGATGACGAGGATGATGATGATGACAAAGATGATTATGATGATGATGATGATGATGAAGAGGATGACGAGGATGATGATGATGTTCATATTCGTCATCATCAACATCATCATCTTGATCTTTGTACTCATCTGCATCATCATCCATCATCTTCATCATCATCATCATTGATAATGATGATGATGACGAAGATGATGATGATGATGATGATGAAGATGATCATGATCATGATGACGAAGATGATGGATGGTGATGAAGATGATGATGATGACGTTGATGATGATGATGATGATGAAGATGATAGCCAAGATGATGATGGTGATGATGATGAGGATGGGGATGATGACGAGGAAGTGGGGGACAATGATGATGACGACTATGGAAATGATGATGATGACGTGGATGATGACGATGACGAGGATGATGATGATGACGAAGATGATTATGATGATGATGAGGAGGAGGAGGAGGAGGAGGATGAGGATGATGATGGTGATCATATTTGTCATCATCAGCATCATCATCTTCATCTTCATACTCATCTGCATCATCATCCATCATCTTCATCATCATCATCATTGATAATGATGATGATGATGAAGATGATGATGATGATGTCATCATTGATAATGATGATGATGATGAATATGATGGCCAAGATGATGATGGTGATGATGATGAGGATGGGGATGATGACGAGGAAGTGGGGGATACCGATGATGATGATGTGGATGATGACGATGACAAGGATGATGATGATGAGGATGATGATGATGAAGATGATTATGATGATGATGAGGAGGAGGAGGAGGATGATGAGGATGATGATGGTGATCATATTCGTCATCATCAACATCATCATCTTCATCTTCTTACTCATCTGCATCATCATCCATTATATTCCTCATCATCATCATTGTTACTGATGATGATGATGAAGATGATAATGATGATGTCATCATTGATAATGATGATGATGACGAAGATGATGATGATGATGATGACGAAGATGATGGATGATGATGAAGATGATGATGATGACATTGATGATGATGATGATGATGAAGATGATGTCCAAGATGCTGATGGTGATGATGATGAGGATGGGGATGATGATGAGGAAGTGGGGGATAACGATGATGATGACTATGGAAATGATGATGATGACGTGGATGATGACGATGACGAGGATGATGAGGATGAGGATGATGATGATGAAGATGATTATGATGATGAGGAGGAGGAGGAGGATGATGCGGATGATGATGGTGATCATATTTGTCATCATCAACATCATCATCTTCATCTTCGTACTCATCTGCATCATCATCCATCATCTTCGTCATCATCATCATTGATAATGATGATGATGATGAAGATGATGATGATGATGATGATGACGAAGATGATGGATGATGATGAAGATGATGATGATGACATTGATGATGATGATGATGATGGAGATGATGGCCAAGATGATGATGGTGATGATGATGAGGATGGGGATGATGACGAGGAAGTGGGAGATAACGATGATGATGACTATGGAAATGATGATGATGACATGGATGATGACGATGACGAGGATGATGATTATGAGGATGATGATGACGAAGATGATGATGATGAGGAGGAGGAGGAGGAGGATGAGGATGATGATGGTGATCATATTCGTCATCATCAACATCATCATCTTCATCTTTGTACTCATATGTCCATCATCATCCATCATCTTCGTCATCATCATCATTGATAATGATGATGATGACGAAGATGATTATGATGATGATGAAGATGATGAAGAAGATGATGGATGATGATGATGCTGCTGATGATGATGTTAATGATGAAGATGATGTTGAAGATGATGACCAAGATGATGACGAGGAGGAGGAGGAGGATGAGGATGATGATGAGGAAGTGGGTGATAACGATGATGATGATGATGACGACAAGGATGATGATGATGATGAGGATGATGATGATGATGTTGATGATGACGAAGATGATTATGATGATGAGGAGGAGGAGGAGGAGGCTCCTTATAGAGGGATAGTGTCATGGATTCTATGTGTTATTGATGACGCGTGAGGTCTAGAATTTTCAATTAAGGCCCATGTGGAATTCAATTGAGCTCAATATGTTTCAATAAGATCTTGAGGAACTGGTTTTCATTCTTTGATGATGTTCAATGCTTTTCAACATATCCACGATCTTGCATGGTAGGCTGAGGATGCATTCATGGCATTTGATCTTTACAAAATATGTGTTTTGTCAAAATGAAATTCAAATTTCCTCTTTGATGAATCCTCCTCTACAAGACTTCATTTATTGCATGAATGTCACAAACTCACGGAAACTCTAAACAACACTCAATGGCATGCAACTATAACCACAAACCAAGCAGAGGTTGATTTTATGCATTGATATAGAGAGGTGGCAGTAGGCAGACAATATGGAGAAACAATGAGTTAGAAAAAAAATTTGGACCAAAGTACCACAATGCTTATTCATAAAAATTAAAAAAACAATTTTTTGCTCAGGAATTGTGGTTTATCACCACGTTTCTCTTCGACACTCGCCATCCAAATACATATAAAAATAACACATCTTTACATCCTCTTCCTTTTAAATCTTCATCGCATAGTAATAAATAAGGATTAGTATGCATGCACATCCTCACCTTACAATGTCAATTGGGTCCAGGTGCATAGACAACCATAAATTATCAAATGTGTAAAAGAGTAAGCCTTTCTAATAAAAATTAAGACCCACCCTTCAAACTTTATCACCGAGTCCAATTTATGCAAATATTTTCGAAGTGGGGGAAGGTTTGACATTAAATGGTGTAAACGTTGGGGAATAAATGGTTTAAACGTTATACAGGGGCGCGTGTGCGGGTTTGGGTGCATGCGCGCTCCTCACGTGTACGCGCGAAAATCACGTGTGCGCGTGTTTTAACACGCATGCGCGGCCCTGTTACTAGTTAAAAAAAAACAGAGCTCTCTGTTTCCCGAGAATTCTACCAAAATCACGGGTTTCACTTCTTCCACGGGTTTCAAGTTCTCACAGGTTGCTCATTGGCTCACACTCATTGATATTTTGGACACTCTTTGATCTATTGGACACAAAATCACCCTTGGAATCTATCAAACATCTTCAGTGTTCTTGGAATCTAGTGGATTCATTCAAGCTACCATTTTCCATTGCAAGTGGAGATCATTTCTATAGAGGTATGGTGAATTGTAAATGAGTCTTTTTATTCACAAAATTTGAGATGAGCCCATGCCTTTTTGTTTTTGTCATATTCCCACAACAATATCCATGCATAGACAACAATGAATTTGACAAGAAGATTTCTCAAGTTCACATCTAAAAAAACTCATATGAACACTAGACAAGATGAAGTATGCAACCTCCTCATTGTGTAATTAGTTCCCAAGTTAATTTTGTTCTTTTCACCTCATATTATGCTAGCAAAAAAAACCACACACTCACTAAACATAACTAAAAATATCACTTCAACTCATCCACAAAACCTCAACTCTCTCATCTCTTATTCAATACCATTGTATGGAATGAGAATATCTGTAAGCATACGCACCTTTCCTTTCTCTATGAATCCAAATATGATAATATTCATCCATATTTACCATTCTTACAATATCCCCTCACCTCTAACAATGATTTTTTTTCCAAAAACCAAGACTTTCCCACTTCATGCTCTATTCAACATGATGATTGTTGATATAGTCCCTAGTTCCCCACTCTCCAACACCTCCCCACCCTAGATATTGCACATTGAAAGGTCAAATTATATTCCTCCTAATCACCCTTCCCAAGGCCATGATCCTTGTTAGAAACCTTTGAATCCTCCTTAAGGTTTTGCACAAAACAAGGTATACATTCATTCTATTGTGATGCATTGTTGAATTCAACCATGGGTATTTTAAACTCAAAATCACATTCTATCATCTCAAGGTTTATAGATCTAAGGAAATAGTTTGTTGTTGTTTCTTCAACTCCCTAATGTGTTATATAACCTAGTAATTTACGATGGTAAAGGACATTGCCTCAAATGGAAGGATATACCATTCCACTAGGAAGACAAAGTAATCAAACTAGGTGCAAAATTTAGAATTGATAACATTAAGGGAGAAAGCAAAAAATGCAATTAATTAAGGTTACCTTATTTGATGTAGAAAAACTATCAAACTATTCCCAAGGCATCTCTAGCCATCTCTGTTGTAGGGTGTTACTACTATAATTTTTATGAATTCATGGCCAGGCAAGACACTAGTTTCTCCTCTCTACACTTGACCAAACATCATCTATATTGATTGGAATTGTAAGGGATAATGATGTTTATTCGAACACAAATAAACCAACATAGTCTGTAGTTGTATATGTTAATTTATAAAGTGGTAAGCTATTTTGGAATATGTCAGGTTCATTGTATAATGGCACTAATATCTTATTTGTTGTTTCTTTTGTAGGGGTAGGCCTGATAGTTGTGTTAAAGAGACTTTTGGAGATGGGAAACCCATGAAACGCAAAAAAAAAATAGAAGGAATCTGCCCATTGAAAAGGTCAATGACTTAAGACAAAAGGCTAGGTTGGGAATGGAAAGATTGACACATGGTCCTATCATTGCCCTGGATCATGCCACTGATCCTAACACAGTTGTTGACACAACAATCTCCTGTTCAGAACCATGGGTAGAGTGGTCGCGTCCAACGGACCCAACTCAAATTTCAACATCAACACAATCTCCAACCAACAATCCATCAACGAGTCATTCTGAAGTTCCTGACGACACAAGAATTTTGGGAGATGCTGCATGTGTAGAGATGGACATACAAGCCTTGCTTAATTTGCAATCTCCCCAAGAAGACCACAACCCTGTCGACCACACTCCCATTATGGCCCAATCTATGAACCAAGCACCACAACAAACAAGCTCGAGTATTCGTGTATCATGTCCACCCTCCCTACCTCGACTGTCCAGTGCAAGAAGAAGAACTCCTAGATGTATTCATGTGGATGAGAGTGCTATGTCAGGGCTTGAAGGCAAGTTGCCAAAATGCACTATCGAATGGAAATGCAGCAAAATTGTCAAAGAATATTTTGAATCCAAAGGTGATGCAGGTAAATGTCAATTATTGCTATGTTTGTTAAAGTCACGTTCTTTAGCTGTTGTTAGGAGAATTTTGGGCATAAAGATGGTTAAAAGTTCAGAGGCCAACAGTCATATTGTTAGAAATCTCCAATCTGCATTTAATGTGATTGGGAAGAAGTCTTGTACAAAATATCTTTGTGTGGCTCATCATGTTTTAGCGGAATCAGTTGTAAGCAAGTCCACAAGGCAACATCGCCTTCTATCACACACTTCTCACATACTCAAATTAAATAGAAAAGGTATTAAAAAGTACTCTGTTATAAGAGAAAATCTTGACACTCTGGGTGGAAATGATTGTTGGGTTTTTGTTGGTAGGCTGCCTCGTGCATATAGGAAGCTAATTGATGCTGTTAAGGAGTTAGTACAAAATTTTTGGCATGATCATACTAGACCTTCATCAAACCAAAGAGACGTGCTAAAACTGAGAAAAGGTTCTACTGAACGTGAGCCCCATGTTAAACACTTCCTTGACACCACACAGACTGAACTCTATGAGAGATTCAGGAACGAGCACACACAATTGAACCTTGGCCAAAGGTCCTTTGAGAAATGCAAAGCATGGTACATTCGTATATGCATTGATTGGAACACTTGTTGTTGTAGATACCACGTAGAATATGAATATTATTATGACACATATAAACATATATTTTGTGATTTTCATACTAACATTGTGCAGGGCTGCAATGAATCCATACTACCACCGAATGCATCAAGAGACTTTATCCACAACATCATGTGTCCAAGGCCCGAAGGACAAAAGTATTATGAAAAATCCTGTCTATATGGGACATGTTCTATGTGTAGTGGATTTTCTCTTTTGAACCGTTGCATTCATGAAAGCAAGGACATAGAATTTGGCATGATGGGTGTGGAGATGTAGAGCTTCAAGTACGTGACCTATCAATTAGATAGTGTCAAAGAAAGTAAAAAGATTGCATTGGTAAAGTCACAGGTACAAATGAATATTACATATTTTTCATATTACACGTTCAATTTATGGCATATACATTTTTCCAAAGGCCACATTGTAATATTTCCCTTGTTTCCATGGTAACAGGTATAGGTATGTGACTTCTTGACGAAATTCTATGAGAAAAACGAGCAGTATGTTCAACATGTGCATGTAGCACTATGGCAAGATGAGCAGTACAGAAAATGCAGGGACACATTTCCCGTTGGAACCATAGTGTAATTGTGGATTTTGCAGAAAATTACACCCTTTAGCCACAAAATGAAATCCAGAGTCAATACTACCATTCAGACCAAGTCAGCATCATGGTACACATTATGTATAGGCATGGGCCAGAGAGCAATAATAACAAGAGAATAATACTGAAGGAGACAAACTTTTACATAAGTGATGATAGAACCCATGATCTGCATTATGTGCAACATTGTTTTCGAATTTTCTATGATCAGTTGAAGGAGAGAGATATACAGATGGATCGGCATTGGATATGGTCGGATGGTTGTGCGGGCAAGTTCAAAAATGCCCAAGTATTCCAATGGATGAGTACTTTGCATAAGACTTGTAATGTGCCGCATATCTGGAACTATTTTGAGACCGGGCACGGCAAAGGCGAGCATGATGGGGCTAGTGCATGCATCAAGACCGCACTACGAAGGGAAGAGATGAGGTTTGACAAGGAACCTCATATCCGAGATGCATGGTCCACGGTTCAATGGTGCTCCACAACAATGTCAGAACGAGCAAGAGATCAACAAACATCATCGGTGGCAAGATGTGTGGCAAGAAATTTTTGGCTAGCGGTTGACATATATCAATCACGTTCCTATAGTTGCAGCACAGTACAAGGAACACGTGGATTTCATTCAGTTCGAAGCTCAAACAACCACATATTTGAAATATGGATGCGAAAGCTTGCATGCTTTTGCAACCCTTGCAGCAGCGGCGAATGGGATGAATGCGAATGCATGGACTGGGTTGAAGAATGGGATCATGTGTCACTTGCAGTAGACCAACGTGTAGTTGTTGAAACATGTTAAATTTTGAGCATTAATTCATTATACTCTAGGATCTTTGCTGAGAGAATAACATATACAGTATATCAATGACAATCACAATATGACAAGCATCACAAGAATCAAAAGCATAAGAGACAAGAGACACAGAGTTTCCGTGGGGAAAACCCTAAGGTGAAAAACCCCACAACTTCCTCAGAGATAGAGAGAGCAATGGCTCAACCAAAATACAACCAAATAACACTAAGATAGTCTCCTAGAAGATGATCCTCCTCTTCCTCACTAGTGCGCCACTTCTGAGAGTGAGAGTGAGTTACTTTTCCGAGTGAGTAAAATAGAGATCTCCTATCTCTATTTATACTCACCTTTTTTCCCAGTGACCTTATGGGGCCAACTTGTCTAGTTAGATACATCCACATTATATTATATATAATTCTGGACCGACCCCACATGGTGGTCTAATAAACCATTGGCAAGTACACACACTTGCGACACTTGTCAATCCACATGACGACACTTCCTTATAGAGGAATAACACATCTCTTATAAGGGTACAATAAATATATATAAAATACATAGATGAAATACATTCCGAAGTTACATACACATCAACACTCCCTCTTAACTAGGAAGGTATTTCTCGACACAGATCTGCTAGACAAGTCTTCTTCTCTGGATCATCATCATCGATGCATCGTCATCATCATCGTCACTGCTGCTACTATCTCAACCAATATCTGACTCTACTCGTCATAGGAAGTTCTACAGAGCCAGTCCTTTTTCATACTGGATGTAGGCCCACCACCTGCAGGTCTTCATCATCACTGGCCATACTGTGGAATTCTCAGGACTTATTACGTGCGTCACAAAACCTCGAAAGAGCATCCCAGGCTGTTACGAGCACACGGATCTACCTATAGGATCTCCCAGGGCACAAATTACATGTGACCTCACCACAAAACCTTGCAAGAGCATCCCAGGACTAATTACAAGCACAAGGCTCAACCTATCGGATCTCCCAGGGCACAAATTACATGTGGTCACCACAAAACCTCGAAAGAGCATCCCAGGACTGATTACGAGCACAAAGCTCAACCTATCGGATCTCCCAGGGCACAAATTACATGTGGTCATGGCAAAACCTCGAAAGAGCATCCCAGGACTGATTATGAGCACACAGCTCAACCTATCGGATCTCCCAGGGCACAAATTACATGCCATAGGACAAAACCTCGAAAGAGCATCTGCCAGATATCCTAGGGCACAAATTACATGCCATAGGAAAAACCTCGAAAGACTATATGCAGATCTCCCAGGGCACAAATTATATGTCCTCCCAAGCAAAACCTCGAAAGAGCATTTGCTAGATGTCCCAGGGCACTGAATTACATGCCATAGGCAAAACCTCGAAAGACCATCTACAAATCTCCCAGGGCACAAATTACATGCTTATCTGCACAAACTGTTCCATGGCCACAGAGTATCAATCTGATACTCACCATACATCATCCTGATGTACACATGATCACCCTGATCATCATCACTGCAACATCCTGCTGCATATCATCTGGAGAAGCTCGTCATCCATGATCATCCTGATCATACAATGCATCCATCTGATGCATACCAAGTATCTACCTGATACATATCATCATACACAGTGTATCCACCTGATACATAGATACATGATCCACACAATGTATCCATCAACATACATGATCTACCTGATCATACCTGATACATATCAATATACATGATCTACCTGATCATACAATGTATCCACCTGATACATATACAGATACATGGTCCAAGCATCCAACATGATGCATATACACAATACATACAAATGATCCATCCGATCATATCCAGCATCCAACATGATGCGTACATACATACAAATGATCCAACTGATCATATCCAGCATCCAACATGATGCATACATACACACATAAAAATGATCCAACCGATCATATCCAGCATCCAACATGATGCATACATACATAAAAATGATCTAACCGATCATATCCAGCATCCAACATGATGCATACATACATAAAAATGATCCAACCGATCATATCCAGTATCCAACATGATGCATACATACATATACAAAAATGATCCAACTGATCATATACAGTAGAAACCAGAACATCATCCAGCGCTTACATCCACAGCCATGTGAAGGATCCTCCTTCCAACATGCTTGGAATGGATTCAGCAAATGTGTCCATCACTTCTTCCTCGAAGTGTCCTCGATCTGAAGAACGCCAAGCCTCTCTCTGAAGTACTCGAACTTCACCCTGGCTAGTGGCTTCGTCAGCACATCTACAATCTGCTCGTCCGTCGCAACATACAGGAGCTTCATGGCTCCTCTCTACACCATATCCCTGATATAGTGATATTTGATCTCTATGTGTTTCGACCTGTCATGAAACACTGGATTCTCGGACAGCTTCACACAACTCTGGTTATCACAGAAGATACCAGTAGCATCCAACAGGAGATCAAATAACTTAGACAATAGCTTCCATAGCCATACTGCCTCACAGCTAGCTGAACAGGCTGCAACATACTCTGCCTCAGCTGTACTCAGTGCTACGCAGGACTGCTTCCTACTAAACCAAGAGATCACACTTGATCCCATACTGAAGCAGCACCCAGATGTGCTCTTCCTATCTGCAGCACTGCTAACCCAATCTGAATCAACATAACCCTGCAGGTTAAACTTTTGATTCGCTTCATACTTGAGCCCATAATCCACTGTACCCTTCAGGTACCTCAGAACATGCTTTACAACAATCAGGTGAACATTCCTCGGATCTGTCAGGAACTGACTCAATGTGTTCACAACAAAGCAAATGTCTGGTCTCGTGTTCGTCAGGTACATCAAGGACCCAATCATCTGATGATACATAGAGACATCAACCGGCTTAGATGAAGCATCACATAGAAGCTTCAGATTCGATGCCATAGGTGTGGCCATGGCCTTGTAATCCATCATCCCAAATCTCTTCAGGATATCTATTGTGTACTTCCCTTGACCAAGGAAGATCCTACCTGCACTCTACCACACCTCCATACCTAGGAAATAGTGCATCATTCCCAAATCTTTCATATCGAATTCAGCAACAAGATTCCTCTTAGTATCTGCAATCAGTCTGTCATCTCCTATTACAAATAGGTCATCCACATACAGGAGTAGAATCACAGGATTCCCTTCTTCAACCTTGTAGTAAAGGTTGGAATCTGCTTTACTCTTGGTAAAGCCCAAACTAGATAGAAAACTGTCCATCCTACCATACCAGGTTCTGGGAGCTTTCTTCAAGCCATACAAGACTTTCTTCAATCTGCACACATATGACTCCCTGTCATGTATTTCAAAACCGAGTGGTTGTTCCACATATACTTCCTATTCCACTACACCATTCAAGAAAGCAGTCTTGACATCCATCTGGTGTATTTTCCATTTCATAGCTGCAACCAAGGCAAGTACTGTTCTGATGGAAGTATACCTGGCTATAGGTGCAAAAGTTTCTTCATAATCTATTCCCTCTTTCTGAGAGAATCCCCGAGCTATGAATCTTGCTTTGTATTTCTCCACACTGCCATCTGCAACATGCTTGATTTTGAAGATCCATTTAGAAGTCACAACAAACTTCTCTTTAGGTCTTGGGACAACATCCCAAACATCATTCTTCATTATTGATTGGTATTCCTCAACCATGGCATCCTTCCATTCTTTCTTTTCCGCTGCTTCTTCATAACTGGAAGGCTCTTTGTTCGCAATGTCACAAAGTAAAGCAACATAACTGGTATGTGACCTGGTTCTCTTCTTTGCTCTGTGTTCTTCTTCTGGAATGCCAAATCTTTCTGCATCTTGAATGAGCCCTCTAGCCCATGTAGGTTTCCTCTTGTGAGAGTTATCCTCACGGGGTGGATCTACAAGTTCTTGCGGATCTTCAAATTCACGAACAACTTCAGGAACTGCTTCAGTCATGGTAGTGTCTTGAAATCTAGTTTCCTTAGGTTCTTCATCAACTTCGATAGGTGCCTTCCTTGTTTGATGAATGCTGAGTTTTCATCAAATGTTACATCCCTGTTGACATCAATCTTCTTGAACCCTAGGAAGTATATTCTATAAGACTTCGAGCTTTCACTGTAACCCACAAAGATACCCTTCTTTCCTGAGGGATCTAGTTTAGTCCTCTTTTCCTTTGGGACATGAGTATATACTGGACAACCAAATATTCTTAGATGACTGAATTCAGGTTTCTTACCAGAAAAGACCTCTTATGGTGTCTTGTTGTCCAATATCTTGTAGGGTGTTCTGTTTTGCACATATATAGCTGTTCTAGCTGCTTCTGCCCATAGATGCATAGGTAGATCCTGGTCATGCAGCATTGCCCTTGCTGCTTCCATGATAGTTCTGTTCTTCCTTTCTGCAACTCCATTCTGTTAAGGATTATAAGGAGCAGTCAACTCCCTCTTAATCCCTGAATCACTGCAAAGCTTCTTGAATTCACCTGAGGTGAACTCTCCACCATTGTCGGATCTGAATGTTTTGATCTTCTTGTCAGTTTGGTTCTCCATCAAGGTTTTGAATTCTTTGAACTTATCAAACACTTCATCTTTGTTCTTTAAGAAGTATACCCAAGTCTTCCTGGAGAAGTCATCAATAAATGATACATAGTAAACATACCCACTTAGAGAACTTGATGACATAGGACCACATACATCTGAGTGGATGATTTCCAGGATGTCTTTTGCCTTGCTTTCACTGCTTGGGACAGCCTTCTTAATGTTCTTACCCTTTGCACATCCTTTGCAAACACCTTCTTGTTTGGTCTTGATTTCAGGTAGACCCTCTACTGCCTTGCTTGCAATTGGAAGCTCTCTATAGTGCATATGAGCAAGTCTTCTATGCCAAAGTTCACTTGGCTCCATGGATTCATGTATCATGGCATGTTCAGGTTGTCCCTTCAATTCATACAAAGCTCCCTCTTGCTCTCCAATCACTACTGCATCATCTATGTTCTTTCCTTTTGGCCACATTAGAACTTGACCATCCACAAATGCAACCCTCATACCTTTTGCATCCAATGCAGAGATGGAGAGTAAGTTCTTCTTTAGCCCAGGTACATAAAGGACTTCTTTCATCTTCAAAGATTTTCTAGAATCTAGGTTGTAGGAGGCTTCACCACTTCCTTTGATTGGGTATTGATAATCATCCCCAAGTTTCACCTTATGGGGTGATTCATGTTCGGATAGATTCACAAAAGATTCCTTAAACCCAGTCATGTGTTTGGAAGCCCCACTATCAATCAACCAATCATTACAACCATGGGAGATGGTACCTGTGAGAGCAGAAATTAGAACATATTCTTCTTCACTTGATGAGTCATCATCACTACTACTTTCTGTCCTAGCTTTCTTCTTTGGGGGTTCATCATCTTCGGCAGCATGAGCATGATACCTTCTTTTGTTATTCTTCTTCTTGTTGTTGAAGTTGTTGTTGTTGTCTTTCTTCTTCTTGGGACAATCTAAAGCAAAGTGTCCCTTCTCATTGCAATTGAAGCATCTGAGATCTTTCTTATCTTTATGATAATGGTGGTGAGAGGATCTTCTATTATGAGATGATTCCTTCTTGGACTTGCCTTTCCTAGTATGTACTGTGAGAGCTTGATCTTCATTTCCCATCTTTTCTTCTCGGGCCACAAGCCTAGCTTCTTCTTGAGAGCATTCTTCCCGCAATCTGTTGAAGGAGATCAACTTCTTTCTTGCACAAATTCCTTGGATAAAGGAATCCCATGACCTGGGTATGCCATTTAGAGTGGTCATCACCACTTCACCATTCTCCACCATTTCATCCACTGCTTCTAGTTGTTTCTTGATCTGGGAGACTCTTGAAAAGTAAGATTGAATGGTTTCTCCATTCTGAAACTTTACTCCTTTCAATTGGTTCCTCAGGGTCATCTTTCGATTTATGTTCTTCCCTTCAAATAGCTTGGTCAAAGAGTCAAACATCTCCTTGGGTGTCTTTAGAGAAGACACATGGGGTATGCGATGGTCTTTGATAGAATCAACAATGATTCTCTTTGGCTTGACCAAGTTCTTCTTATGCAATACCTTGGCCTCTTCATCCTCTGGGATAGGGATGTCTTCTTTCACATATGAGTCCAACTCATTCTCTTCCAGGATTAACCCAATCCTATACTTCCAGGCTCGGAAGTTATCAGCCCCTTCAAGCTTATCCTCAAGCTTGGTGTGGAGAGACATCTTAAAGAGTACTTCAAATGGAAATAGAAAATATTTAGGTCTTACCACTTGAAATGCTGAAAACTGGATCTAGTCCTGGATTAGGGTTTGTTAGAGAAACCCTAAAAATTCAAAATGTGAATTTCAAATTTCTAAAAGGATAGAAAGATTCACTTTGATGAGCTGATCATCCTGGTGCATTCAGAATTTGAGATCAGCAAAGTCTTGCCTTTCAGAATTGCCTTTTTGTCCTCCCGGGTTCACTAGGGAGAGCCCTGAATTAGGGTTTGAGTTTCCCGGAGATCTACCCAGCCAAAAATCTCGATCCAAAGCTCTAACATTCGATTTTTGCAAGGAGCTTCCAACTGTGTCTTCAGATTCCAGAAATTCCTATTTTGGTGGAAACCCTAATTTTTAGGGCCAAATTTGAAAATGCTCGGAATTGAATTCTGATTGGACAAATAGATGCGCCTTGATGAGTAGAGTCAATCTACTATACTGATTTTGAAAAATCTGTGGAGAGAAACCCAATAAACAAGGAACTCAAGCTTCCGTCACTGCAAAATGTCTTCTTCTCAGGTTAGCTCTGATACCATGTTAAATTTTGAGCATTAATTCATTATACTATAGGATCTTTGCTGAGAGAATAACATATACAGTATATCAATGACAATCACAATATGACAAGCATCACAAGAATCAAAAGCATAAGAGACAAGAGACACAGAGTTTCCATGGGGAAAACCCTAAGGTGAACAACCCCACAACTTCCTTAGAGATAGAGAGAGCAATGGCTCAACCAAAATACAACCAAATAACACTGAGATAGACTCCTAGTAGATGATCCTCCTCTTCCTCACTAGTGCGCCACTTCTGAGAGTGAGAGTGAGTTACTTTTCCGAGTGAGTAAAATAGAGATCTCCTATATCTATTTATACTCACCTTTTTGCCTAGTGACCTTATGGGGCCGACTTGTCTAGTTAGATACATCCACATTATATTATATATAATTCTGGGCCGACTCCACATGGTGGTCTAATAACCCATCAGCAAGTACACACACTTGTGACACTTGTCAATCCACATGACGACACTTCCTTATAGAGGAATAACACATCTCTTATAAGGGTACAATAAATATATATAAAATACACAGATGAAATACATTCCGAAGTTACATATACATCAACAAAACAACCCAGTTAGAGGAGGGCTAGTCAGCAATTTCTACAGACTACGAGCATATCTCAGATCTTGTACAACTAGGACACATATACGCAGTTGTTGCACCGAAAGACAATGAATGGGGCATGGATTATTGGTTGGCACGATGCATCCAAGGTAAGAAAACCCTCTACGGATCATTAATCGACGATGAAGGAATTGAATTTCCTACTGGCTCGATGGTGGTTAAGGGGGAATATCTTACACTAGATGGGAAGTCAAGAAAGACTAGTGGACATGTATTCATGGATTACAGACCAGGTTCAATGGTGTATCACTTCACAAACTTGATCATTGGCACAAACATCCATCTTCAGACAATGTCAAGCAAGATCTCAACCAAGGTATGCTACTACCTGCCTCATTCAGAGCACGAGAGATTGATGGAGACAATTAGCAACAGAGAGGATCCAGATGGATTTATTGAATGAGGCCAGTCAACTTTACATAAGAGAAAGAATTGCATCAAAGAATGTGATGTTCTACATCGAGGTATGTGTATTTTTATGTTATTTCGTTGGTACATGCATTTTTTGTTGATACATACATACATACATGTCTTTGCCTATGTTTTTTCTTTTTCCTATATGTATTAAACTGTTCCATACTTCTCTTTTATGTTGAATAAAATGGTGATGTGATTTGGATCAAATTTGAGTAAATTGAGTTAGTATTTTCTTAAATATATCTATTTATGTTTGTCGCATTTGAAGATAGCAGTTTTGATAGGTTCTCAAGACTAGAATTACCTAGGTTTTAGGAAATTTTTTGAAGTACATAGTCTATTACAATGGTCTTGAAAATTTAACTTGGTAGATGAAACCTTCTAGGAATCCATGTATGGATAGAAGGGTCTTCCACTTGGGGTAGGGAGTTATCATAAGGTTTCAACGGTGGTATTTTTGAGATGTATACTTGAGAAAAGCATTGGGGAACTGTGAAATTCCTTATCGATCAAATATCTCTTTAGTTTCTCTCTCTTTAGTTTTGTGTCCACCCAAACCTTTTTCATGCTTTGGGTACCTTGAGGTATATCCCCAACCCAAAAAACTCTTATATTATGATGATTATGTTGGTTTAGGGTTTAGGTTCCCCGTGCTCTTATAACCCAAAAAACTCTTATATCCCCAACATTTTTCATAGATTTGGTTCCCCATGCTCAATGCTCACACAAATATAGCTAGATTTTGGGTTTTTTCCCTTATCCAAGCATCGTGTCATCAACCTAGGGTTTCCACTAATATATTTTAAAACATGCTCATTTATGGTTGGAGATCGATCCTTTATTCCTATATATAACCACTTAGAGGGACTTGTCATCATCATCACCAACATCATCTCTAGGCTCCTCATCAATATATCCATCATCATCATCTTCTTCATCATCACCATAACCATCACCACCATCGTCAATGTCTTCATCATCGCCACCATCTCCATCATCATCATTAACTCTAACTCTAACCCTAATTCAATTTCCTTCTATAACTATAGCCCCAACCCTCACCCAAACCCTAGCACTAATCCATCTTATTCATCATCGCCATAACCATCACCATCACTATCACCATCACCGTCACCATCACCATTGCAGAGTTGACCCCCATGTGCAAAAATTGCACACTCCCTCACTAAGCAAAACCCTAGTTTCCAAGATGGACGTACAATATGGCACCAGGGCCATGGGAATAGAGGAGAGGGGCACCTTGGCACTATCCCGGTGTCTTGAATCCAACGGAGTTGACGGTTCATCGATCAGAGCCACGGTCGTCATTCTATGGCTCGTTCTGTCTCGCATCCAAAAGGCCTTCAGGGACACCTGCTGGATACCTGCCGGGGGCATAGAAGTCCAACCATGAAGGAAAACTGGGCTCTGGGGACTCTTGTAGGTGTGTCTAGGCAGGTTTTGGCTAGGAACGCTGGTCGTAAGTGCTCAACAGATGATTTTGCAGAGTTGACCCCCGTTTGCAAAAATTGCAGACTCCCTCACTGAGCAAAACTCTAGTTTCCAAGATGGACGTACAAGATGGCACAAGGGCCATGGGATAATAGGAGAGGGACTCCCCTATCACTACCCTAGTGTCCTGAATCCAACGGAGTCAACGGTTCGTCGATAGGAGCCACGGTCGTCATTCTATGGCTCGTTCCGTCTCGCATCCAAAAGGCCTTCAGGGACACCTGCTGAATACCTGCCGGGGGCATAGAAGTCCAACCGTGCTACAAAATCGGTCTCCAGGGATTCTTGCAGGTGTGTCTAGGTAGGTTTTGGCTAGGAACGCTGGTCATAAGTGCCCGACGGACGATTTTACAAAGTTGACCCCCATGTGCAAAAATTGCACACTCCCTCACTGAGCAAAACCCTAGTTTCAAAGATGGACATACAAGATGGAACCGGGGCCATGGGACCAGAGGAGAGGGGCAACCCTAGCACTAACCCGACATCCTGAATCCAATGGAGTTGACGGTTCATCAATCGGAGCCACGGTCGTCATTCTATGGCTCGTTCCGTCTCGCATCCAAAAGGCCTTCAGGGACACCTGTTGGATACCTGTCGGGGGCATAGAATTCCAACCGTGCAGCAAAACTGGGCTTCGGGGAGTCCTGCAGGTGTGTCTAGGCAGGTTCCGACTAGGAACGCTAGTCGTAAGTGCCCAGCAGATGATTTTGCAGAGTTGACCCCCGTGTGCAAAAATTGCACACTCCCTCACTGAGCAAAACCTTAGTTTCCAAGATGGACGTAGAAGATAGCACCGGGGCCACAGGGCCATAGGAGAGGGGCACTGCTGGCACTATCCTGGTGTCAAGAATCTAACAGAGTCGATGGTTCGTCGATCGAAGCCACGGTCGTCATTCTATGGCTCGTTCCGTCTCACATCCAAAAGGCCTTCAGGGACACCTGCTGGATACCTGACGGGGGCATAGAAGTCCAACCGTGCAACAAAACTAGGTTCTGGGGAGTCGTGTAGGTGTGTCTAGGAGGGTTCCGATTGGGAACACTAGCCATAAGTGCCTGCTGGACAATTTTCCAAAGTTGACCCCAATGTGAGGGCCATCCAAATTTTCTCAAGGGGGCCATTTCTCGTCCGGATGCCCCCAGGCGTGCGTGGCCATCGTGGACAGGTCCACAATGGCCATGTGGACCTGTGGGAGGTGACAAAATCCAAGTGCCCTCACCGGGTTGGGTTCCGTGGTCCCGGGGAAAATCCTCCAGGTGTCCCTGATTGCCCTGGGGTGCCCGACTAGAATGCCCGTGGCACCCGAACTGTGGCTCGGTTCGCTAATCCGTCGATTCCGGTGGGTCTGGGACAGCGTGTTTCAGCTAGGGGACCCCCCAAAGCATCCCCCGAAGACCCGAAAGCGGTGCCAATGAGCCATCTCCGGAGCTAGGGTTTTGCTCTGTGATTTCCATTCCAAATTTGCTCAAGGGTGGCATTTCTCGTCCGGATGCCCCCGGGCGTGAGTGGCCACTGTGGACAGGTCCACAATTGCCATGTGGACCTGTGGGAGGCGATGGAATACAAGTCCTCTCACCGGGTTGGGTTTCGTGGCCCTGGGACAAATCCTCTAGGTGTCCCTGAATGGCCCCGGGGTGGCCGACTAGAATGCCCGTGGCACCCGAACCGTGGCTCGATTTGCGAATCCGTCGACTCCAGCGGGTCCGGGACGTCGGGTTTCAGCTAGGGGACCCCCCAAAGCATTCCCCAAAGATCTGGAAGTAGTGCCAATGGGCCATCCCCGGAGCTAGGGTTTTGCTCAGTGAAGGCCATTCTAGATTCGCTCAAGGGGGCCATTTCTCGTTTGAAGGCAGAAGAAGATCAATTTTCCACAAAACAATGTAGTTACCAAAAGAAGATTAATTTTCGACAAAACAATGTAGTTATTACATGTGGAGGTAGCGGTTTCCTGTGGAAAATGAGTGTAGGGTTGAGCAGAGGAAAGATGTTGGGAAATGGGCTATTACATTAGCTTTTCCGATGGGCTAGCAGTTTATAGAAGGAAATATGGTGGCTATAGGTATCTGTGCTTTTCTTCCGATGGAAATAGGATTTCCCTCGGAAGAAAATCATAGATACCTATAGCCGCCCATTGGAAAAGCTAATGTAATAGCCCATTTCCCAACATCTTTCCTCTGCTCAACCCTACACTCGTTTTCCATGGGAAACTGACATCTCCACATGTAATAACTACATTGTTTTGTCAAAAATTGATCTTCTTCTACTAACTACAAATTTTTGTCGAAAATTGATCTTCTTCTACCTCCGGACGAGAAATGGCCCCCTTGAGCGAATCTGGAATGGCCTTCGGGTGCTACGGGCATTCTAGTCGGGCACCCCAGTACTATTTAGGAACACTTTGGGCATTTGCTCCACGGCCACGAACCCGCCGAAGTCAACGGATTTGCGAACCGATCCACGGTTCGGGTGCCACAGGCATTCTAGTCGGGCACTCCGGGGCCGTTCAGGGACACCTAAAGGATTTTACCCGGGGCCACGGAACCCAACCCAGCGAGAGGACTTGGATTCCATCACCTCCCACAGGTCCGCATGGCCATTATGGACCTATCCACGGTGGCCATGCACACTCGGTGGCCTCCGGATGAGAAATGGCCCCCTTAAGCAAATTTGGATGGCCCTCACTGAGCAAAACCCTAGCTCCGGAGATGGCTCGTTGGCACTACTTCCGGGTCTTCGGGGCATGCTATGGGGGATCCCCTAGCTGAAACCCACCATCCCGGACCCGCTAGAGTCGACGGATTCGTGAACCAAGCCACGGTCCGGGTGCTACGGGCATTCTAGTCAGGCACCCCAGGATCATTCAGGGACACCTGGAGGATTTTCCTCGGGGCCACGAAACCCAAACCGGCGAGCGGACTTGGATTCCGTCGGCCCCCATAGGTCCACGTGGCCATAGTGGACCTGTCCATGGTGGCCACACAGGCCCGGGGGCCTCTGGACTAGAAATGCACCCCTTGAGCAAATCTGGAATGGCCCTCACTGAGCAAAACACTATCTCCGGAGATGGCTCGTTGGCACCGCTTTCGGGTCTTTGGGGGATGCTGTGGGGGGTCCCCTAGCTGAAACCCGACGTCCTGGACCTGCCGTAGTCGACGGATTCGTGAACCGAGCCACGGTTCGGGTGCCACGAGCATTCTAGTCGGGCACCCCGGGGCCGTTCAGGGACACCTGGAGGATTTTCCCCGAGGCCACGGAACCCAACCCGGCGAGAGGACATGGATTCCATCACCTCCCATAGGTCCACATAGCCATTGTGGACCTGTCCATGGTGGCCACGCATGCCCGGGGGCATCCAGACGAGAAATGGCCCCCTTGAGCAAATTTGGAATGGCCATCACTGAGCAAAACCCTAGCTCCGGAGATGGCTTGTTGGCACCGCTTTCGGGTCTTCGGGGGATGTTATGGGGGGTCCTCCAGCTAAAACCCACCGTCTCAGACCCACCAGAATCGAAGGATTCACAAATTGATCCACGGTTCGGGTGCCATGGGCATTCTAGTCGGGCACCCCGGGGCCGTTCAAGGACACCTGGAGGATTTGCCCCAGGGCCACGGAACCCAACCCGGTGAGAGGACTTGGATTTCGTTGCCTCCCATAGGTCAACATGGCCATTGTGGACCTGTCCACGGTGGCCACACATGCCCGGGGGCATCTGGACGAGAAATGGCCCCCTTGAACAAATTTGGATGGCCCTCACATTGGGGTCAACTTTGGAAAATCATCCAGCGGACACTTATTGCTAGTGTTCCCAGCCGAAACCTACCTAGACACACCTACACGACTCCCTAGAACCCAGTTTTGCTGCACGGTTGGACTTATATGCCCCCGGCAGGTATCCAGTAGGTGTCCCTGAAGGCCTTTTGGATGCGAGACGAAAGGAGCCATAGAATGACGACCGTGGCTCTGATCGACGAACCGTTGACTCCGTTGGATTCAAGATGCCGGGATAGTTCCAGGGGCACCCCTCTCCTTCAGTCCTGTGGCCCCAATGCCATATTGTACATCCATCTTGGAAACTAGGGTTTTGCTCAGTGAGGGAGTGTGCAATTTTTGCACACAAGGGTCAACTCTGCAAAATCGTGGGCACTTACGGCCAGAGTTCCCAGTCAGAACCTGCCTGGACACACCTGTAGGACTCCCCAGAGCCCAGTTTTGCTTCACGGTTGGCCTTCTATGCCCCCGGCAGGTATCCAACAGGTGTCCCTGAAGGCCTTTTGGATGCGAGACGGAACGAGCCATAGAATGAGGACCGTGGCTCCGATTGACGAACCATTGACTCCGTTGGATTTAGGACTCCGGGATAGTGCCAGGGGTGCCCCTCTCCTCTGGTCCCATGGCCCCGGTGCCATCTTGTACGTCCATCTTGGAAACTAGAGTTTTGTTCAGTGAGGGAGTGTGCAATTTTTGCACACGGGGGTCAACTCTGCAAAATCATCCACCGGGCACTTACAGCCAGCGTTCCTAGCTGAAACCTGCCTAGACACACCTTCGGGACTCCCCAAAGCCCGGTTTTGCTGCACGGTTGGACTTCTATGCCCTCATCAGGTATCGAACAGGTGTCCTTGAATCCCTTTTGGATGCGAGACGAAACGAGCCATAGAATGACGACCATGGATCCGATCGACGAATCGTCGACTCTGTTGGATTCAGGACGCTGGGATAGTGGCAGGTGTTCCCTTCTCCTCCAGTCCTGTGGCCTCGGTGCCATCTTGTACGTCCGTCTTGGAAACTAGGGTTTTGCTCAGTGAGGGAGTGTGCAATTTTTGCACACGGGGTCAACTCTGCAAAATCGTCTGTCGGGCACTTACGGCCAGTGTTCCCAACCGGAACCTTCCTAAACACACTTGCAGGACTCCCCAGAGCCTAGTTTTGCTGCACGATTGGATTTCTATGCCCTCGGCAGGTATCCAGCAGGTGTCCCTGAAGGCCTTTTGGATGCGAGACGAAACAAGCCATAGAATGACGACCATGGCTCCGATCAATGAACCATCGACTCCGTTGGATTCAGGACGCCGGGATAGTGTCAAGAGCGCCCGTCTCCTCCAATCCCATGGCCCCTATGCCATCTTGTATGTCCAATATTAACAAAACACAAGATTGGAACACTCTTCAACAATTCTTCAGCATTATCTTCATTAAGCATCCAGCAATTACAATACGCAGATTGGCCTCGGAGGGCGAAGCTCGTCACTGCAACACATCTATATGCCTAGACACAATGTTCTGGGCTCATTTATCCTTTAGAAACAGCAAGCTGTGACTTCTATAAATCCTCCTGGAGACACTAGAATATGCCTAGTAGAACCCTGCACAAACTGACATTAATTATAGACTAATCTTGGCTTTTGATGCAATCTTATACCTCAGAGGCAAGTTGCAGAGCATACACCAGCCTCGACCCAGACTTGCAGAACAGCTCAACGCATGAGCGAACACAAAAAATCACAGACACTTGCAGAGCTCTAACCACTAGAACACTCAGACTCGAATGCCTAACTAAGACCTCAAGCCTTTCTTTTATAGCATTACATCCGGTTAACCAGTGGCTTGGAACAGGCAACTGGAAGTCTAAAGCAAAGATTCCGGGACAATGGTGGGACCACACCATTATTATCTCATCCCTTCGAGGTAGAGCCATATGGGGACCCGGACTCATGACTCATCATCAATAAAACTATGGCCGACAACTTTATTACAATGGGCCATCCAAACAAGCGAAAGTGGGAGACATAGTCTCGACAAAGTACATCATGGATGCTTTTAAAGGCTGGCCCACCACGGCTTTCATGATGCTTATAGTAAAAGTAAATAAAAAATATATATATACAAACTGGAGATTCATGAAAGAACCCATCAAAGACAAAATTAAACTTGTCTTTTATGGGCTCATTTATCCTTAAACTCGTCACTGTAACACATCTATATGCCTAGACACAATGTTCTGGGCTCATTTATCATTCAGAAACATCAAGCTGTAACTTCCAGAAAGCTTCCTGGAGACACCAGAATATGCCTACTAGCACCCTACACAAACTGACATCTTGGAAATTAGGGTTTTGCTCAGTGAGGGAGTGTGCAATTTTTGCACATGGGGGTCAACTCTGCAAAATCGTCCGCCGGGCACTTACGGCCAGCGTTCCCAGCCGGAACCTACCTAGACACACCTGCAGGACTCCCCGGAGCCTAGTTTTACTGCACGGTTGGACTTCTCTGCCCCCGGCAAGTATCTAGCAGGTGTCCCTGAAGCCCTTTTGGATGCGAGATGGAACGAGCCATAGAATGATGACCGTGGCTCCGATCGACAAACCATTGACTCCGTTGGATTCAGGACACCGGGATAGTGCCAGGGGCACCCCTCTCCTCCGGTCCCGTGGCCCTGGTGCCATCTTGTACGTCCATCTTGGAAATTAGGGTTTTGCTCAGTGAGAGAGTGTGCAATTTTTGCACATGGGGGTCAACTCTGCAAAATCGTCCACCGAGCACTTATGATGATGATGATGGTGATGATGATGGTGATGATGATGGTGATGATGATGGTGATGATGATGGTGATGGTGATGGTGATAGTGATGGTCATGGTGATGGTGATGAAGATGATGCCGATGGAGAAGATGATGATGATGGAGATGTTGATGAGGAACCTAGAGTTAGAGTTAGAGTTAATGATGATGATGGATATGGTGGTGATGATGAAGACGTTGATGATGATGGTGATGGTGACGGTGACGATGATGGTGATGGTGATGGTGAGGATGAAGAAGATGGCTTAGTGCTAGGGTTTGGGTGAGGGTTAAGGCTAGAGTTATAAAAGGAAATTGAATTAGGGTTAGAGTTAGAGTTAATGATGATGATGAAGACATGATGATGATGGTGATGGTGACGATGATGGTGATGGTGATGGTGAGGATGAAGAAGATGGCTTAGTGCTAGGGTTTGGGTGAGGGTTAGGGCTAGAGTTATAGAAGGAAATTGAATTAGGGTTAGAGTTAGAGTTAATGATGATGATGAAGATGGTGGTGATGATGAAGACATTGATGGTGATGGTGATGGCGATGGTGAGGATGAAGAAGATGGTTTAGTTCTATGGTTTGGGTGAGGGTTAGGGCTAGAGTTAGAGTTAATGATGATAATGAAGACATGATGATGATGGTGACGGTGATAGTGATGGTGATGGTGATGGTGAGGATGAAGAAGATGGCTTAGTGCTAGGGTTTGGGTGAGGGTTAGGGCTAGAGTCATAGAAGGAAATTGAATTAGGGTTAGAGTTAGAGTTAATGATGATGATGAAGACATGATGATGATGGTGATGGTGACAGTGATGGTGATGGTGATGGTGAGGATGAAGAAGATGGCTTAGTGCTAGGGTTTGGGTGAGGGTTAGGGATAGAGTTATAGAAGGAAATTGAATTAGGGTTAGAGTTAGAGTTAATGATGATGATGAAGATGGTGGTGATGATGAAGACATTGACAGTGATGGTGATGGTGATGGTGAGGATGAAGAAGATGGTTTAGTGCTAGGGTTTGGGAAGATGGTTTGGAAATAGTTCTTCATTGAATCTCATAATTTTCCTATAAATCAAATCCATGGGGTAGACTTGAAGAAGAGAATAATTGTAAGGTCATGTGGGAAGAATGAGCTTGGAGATCAAACACCTCATTCTCTCATCTTTAGCATTCATTGTATTCATTCTTACTTGAGTTATTTCATTAAGGAAGTAAGTGTTCTCCATTCACTATAGCTAGAGAGAGATTTTAATAAGGAAAATGACCCATCCCAAGGAGAGTGTTGGAGCTAAATTGCCTCAAATCATTTTTTCTCAAATGATGTTACACATTTGTATGCTTTTCCATTTGAAGAATATTTGAGTTTTGTTTTTTCCATCCATTTATTGTATTTGAATTACATTCTTGTATTTAATATTATGATATGATTGCTTGCATGCTTCTTAGTTATTTATTTTCTATTATAGTACTCTCATGCTTGTCAAATAAATAACCATTGTATATTGTCTCACTCACAACTTGGTTATATTAAGAAATTTTGCTCATCATTGCAACAAAATCCCTAAAATAGAGTGACCTCTCCATTTTGGGTTTAGAATCTAGATCATTTAATCTTACTTACTAGGTTGTTTTTAGTTGTTTTCTAACCTCTAGTGACATGCAAAGTCATTAACTAGCATGCAAACTCACTTAGCAACCCTTGTAAGGAATCAAGGTTTTTGAAATTTTATTTTGCATGATCTTGGTGACTTGCACATTTTTTCTCTTTTTCTCAGAAGAGTTCAATGGTAGAATCCCTAATTTTCATTAGTGTTCCATAGTGGCCAATGTAATATGCACACAAATTCATTTCATAGGAAGTGTAACTATTTACTTGTGTAACTTGCATAGTTATCTTTGTAACAAGTCGTGAATTTTTAATTAGATTTAATTGTATGTTTTGTCAATAGCTTAGCTTGAGGGAAACTTTAAATTTTCCAAGAATTGTAAGTTGTTGTTCTTGTAATTTTACATCTCATCAACCACGATTATTAATTAAATCACTTAAGGGATAGAAGGTGGACTCATAATTCCTAAGTGTCTAATCACATAAATGGATTATCATTTGTCATTTGCACATGGATTCATAACTAAGGGCACTATATACTACCTTTTGAATTGATATTTTTATTTATATTATTTAAAATCATCTCAAAAGAATAGTTAAGAAGTTAATCAATTACCACTTTAAATCATTTCCATTATGTCACGTCCCCTCCCATCGTTCCCAAGCAAGGTAGAGAACATGACACTTAAACCACTTGTGTAGGTTTGGTAACTTCTAGAATGTAAATGATTAGATGATTGTAAACATTCATTCAATAAACCATAAACATTTAGGATATGTTGTGTGTAACTGCTTAAGACAAATTTGTGAAACAATAACCATTCAAATAACATGCAATTAACACTATGATCCATAGATGAGAGTTGTGAATCGAAGACAAAATCATGTATGCAAAAATGTAATCAAGGACAAACTCATGTACACAAGTGCAGATCCATCTATTAATATGCAAAAATGATCCAATCATGTACAATTTTTGGAAAAATGGAACATCATTCCCAGTGTCTATATAATGGCAACTCATGCCCCATACAAAAAGAGGCAACTCGTGCCCTATACAAAATATGGCCCATGGTGCCCTGTACAAAATATGGCAAGTCGTGCCGAAAATGCCACATCGTGGCTACTGTACATAGGAGGGTCTCTCAATCCTCCTGCCCACCCTCGGAGCTCCCAGGTGCATCTCCAAAATCAATCTTCCTCTTCTTCGTGCTGGAGGAAGCTGGGTCCTTACGATGTCTTTGAGCACATCCCCCTAAGCCTTGAAACGACAACAATAATATGTCAACTTTTCCTTGCAATTATGCAAGTATAAAACACAATTTCAAACTAAAAATAGTTTTCAAATCTTGGATAACTCACCGCATGCGAGACTGTAAGCCGTGAGGGGGTCTCCCTCCTCCGTGATCCAAGTCTCTGGACAAAGCCACCCTACAACATTTAGAACAATTAGATCAATGCTGAAACTAGATGCATATAGTAATTTCTATTAAAATTGAACGAGATTTTGATAAACTAGTCAATCTCACCGTGAACAAAATTGGCTGGTCTTCGGGGCTGGCAGATGGAGCAGTCGGCTCGACAGCCTGGTCTGATGCTAGGGTGGATGGTAAGGGGGAGGATGTAGCCACATCAATGGTGGCTACACCACTAGGGGGAACAGTGGAAGAAGGGGGCGTGGAAGGAGGAGACATCGACTAGGGTGGGGGAAGTGGAGATGTATGTCTAGGGCTATAAACCCGAACTGGCTATAGTATGGATGGGCGCACCTTGGAAGGGGAATCGAGTGTGGTGGGGGAATGTGGGGGGGGGGGGGGGGGGGCGAGGTCTGTGTTGCAGTAGAGGGATGGGTGACTGTGGATGGGTGGTGTGCCGTGGTCGGATGGGGGAGGGTGGGAACATGGGAAACTGATACGGAGGTGGAGCTGGATATGATGCGTAAGGGGGAGCTAGATGGAATTGTGGTGCTATATAGGAGGGGCGGGCTGGATGGAAGGGGTTGGGGAATGGGGCATGTATTCCAGGGGATACAACTGGCATATAGGGTGGCTGAAAGGTCGGGGAGGGAGGAATAACGGCACTGGCAGGCCGAGGTGCTCGCACCTGCATACACATTTATAACCTCATAGTTTAATATACAAAAATATAAATATACACAGACAAGTCATCATATTTGAAATTAAATTTATGCTTTAATACACACAATACCTGCACACGGGGAGAACTGCTGGTCCTCGAAGGCGGTGGCTGGTCGCTGGAGCCCGCGGACACCTGAGCGAACACTACAATTTTTAGACTGAATTTATAAAAACAATATTAACAATATTAAACACAATGAAAATGAGAATGACAACGATGGTACTTAGCAAACATGACCGCAATAAATTTATATTCAAGTTAGATGATATCCAATATTCTGAAAGGATAGAAGGTGGCATGGCATGAAATTAAAATTAAATAAGGTGAGAGGGCATAGAAGGTGACATGGTGAGTTTGTCCTTTTCTAGAGTCATCCCATGAGTAGGTGAGCTTTTCCTTTTCTAGAGTCATCTCCATCAGTAGGTGAGCTTTTCCTTTGGCCCTAGAGAGATGTGTAGTGTCTCATAAGCAAATGGAATTCATGTCCATTTACAAATTTGAATTGGAAACCTATGTAATGTGTTTGGGTTCTTGGTGAAGAGTTCCTAGGTTTTTATGTCTTCTTATAGATTTGTAGTTTCCTAGAAGCTTGATTCACCCAGTGGAAAAGTATTTGCATCCCTAGAGTGAGGATCTTGAGTCCCTTTATTTCCATAACATTTACATCATCAAATAAAATGGCATCTCATTGTTTAAATTTGCAAAGAGGTGCTAAATAGTAGTTAAGTTAGTGTGCATGTTATTTAATACACTTTAGAGTGTTGATCGTTGGAAAAAGAAAGAAAGAGAAATCTTTTTCATGGTTAACTTACTTACAAGCTTGAATGTGCCATGTTCTTTTGCATTGAATGAGTAATTATGTGTTCTTGATTGAATAGCTATGTTGTCAGAATGATATCACTTGATTGAAATCAAAGAAATCTTGAGTGAAATGAGTTAAATGAGTTAAATGAGTATTCTTGATGCCAAATCTTTTACCGAGTTGAATTTGAATCAAGATAATAGCAAGGCCCCATAGACCATATTTGTAAGATTATCGCTCTTCCTTATGGGCCTTACATCATTTTCAAAAACTTTAGTGACAATACATGTGATAAGTTGTTTTACGTTGTTTATATGTCTTTCATAATAACATGTTCTAGGAGTAGTAGTATGATTACTTTCAGTCTCAAGTATTAGAATAAATTGGAAATCTCGTGATAATAAACTAGTGTAATAAGGACATGAGAAACATCAGGTTCTTGAATTTCTAGAAGCTTGGCCACTATGATTCTCTTTTGGCCACTATGAAGACATTGACGGTGATGGTGATGGTGGTGACAACATTAATGACAAAGGCTTGAGGAATGGAAAAGAAGATGATGATGTGGATGGCTTGAAGAACACACATGGCATGAAGAACCATGGAGGTGGGCATTGGAGCCATTGGAACACCTAATGATCCAAATGACCCATTCTGTGGTCATTTGTGGTTTGATGGGGAAATGGAACCCTTGGTGATGGTCGATGCTACCATTTGATGATGGGCTTGATGTCCATTGAAAGAATGTTGATTAAATACTAAATGATTGACTCTTGATGGTGGAACCCACATTGAAACCCACATACAAATTGAATCAGCCCTTATCTAATGGCACTTATGATGGATGTTGAAGCCCTTGAACCTTGAAGATGTCCATATGTGGAATCCTTGATGTATGGTGATGAAGACATAATTTATTGTTGCCTTGGGGTTCTTGGAATTGTTTGTGGTCTATTGTTGTGGGTGTGATGGAGCCCTTACCCTTATAATTGCTTGACGAAACCTTTGATGCTAAAGTATTTAAACATGATGATGTAGAAGCCCACAAAAAAAATGAGGAAGCCCTAAGTTTCTAACATGGCCTTTGATGTGGTTGTGTGAAGTCAAACCAAACAAGCATGCAAATAAAACATTGTATGTGAACTATTATGTGTCCATTCAAAGGACAAAGTCGGCTCAACAATTAAAAATAAAAATAAAATGAAAATTACATAGACAGGTCGATTGAATATCCTGTGATATGACGTGCATGTACAACAGAAAGACATGACGATGTAGACAGTATGAAAAGACTATGATATTTTGGGCAGCAGTTTGGTGAAAGGAGAGAATGATGTATTTGTGTATATGCTGGTTAAAATTATGACAGAGTGATGATGAGCAGAAAGTGATATAAATGTGGATATGTTTGATATCTTGACAGCAGAATGATAATTTGCCTATGGTTAATGACAGTTTGATGACAGGTTAAATATGTGCATGTAGATAGAATATCGATATGTTTGAGAAGATGCTGGACATGATGAAACATGGACAAAATGATGATTGAAGACAAGGTGCTGGCAACATATTGATGAATGAGATGATGTGAATAATGACATGACTGTGATATGTATGATATGTGACAAATATGTAATCATAAATATAAGCAGGGTCTTGTATCCATTTTCTTAGTAGGATGTAAGAAAAACTAGGTTGGGTCCTAGATGATGAGTTGGTGCTCATTGTATTAGTTGGTGTTGAATTGCCTCACGGTTGTAGCCATTGAACCAAATACAAAAGATTACAAAAACTATATTTAGTCTCGTATTATGTGTTGATGTGTTTCATTAGTTGATAGTTAGTTCATTGATGAATATGATGTGAATGTGAAATGATGATATAAGAGTTGGTGATTGAAGTTGAAATTAAATAAAGTATAGGCTCACTGATTCACCCCCCCCCTCTCAGTGAGCATTGTGTCTATCTTTAAATGTTTATAGTTTTGTTAGGTTTTCATGTTTTATAAGGTTTCATTTTTTTTTTGGGTGGGATTATACGAATTTATATCTCTCAAATAAATTAGACAATATTATAAACACAACTGTAAAATATGATGATAATATGGTAATTACTCAATGCTAATTAATTTGTAATTACTAAACACAAATGACTTGTAACTGGATCTAATTATTCAAAGTAAAGAAGTTACCTGTGTGCATGGTGCTACAATCTCCTCTGTTGCCGCCATGGCTCCATCGAGGTCAAAGGAACCGATGTCCTCCCACCTGGGGGGAGGAGACCCAACATTGAATAACTGAACATTACAACAAATAAAGTCAACAATGTGTAATTCAAAGTTAAATATATTAAACAATACGATATCAAATAAAATACAACAAATACTTGAACATTAAATAAAACAGTAGCAAACCTGATCCATGAAGCTCCCTGTGGCATGCCGCTGCGTATCACCATGGAAAGAATGACCATAGTGAGAACAACGATGTGTTGTTGTTCCAGCAGAACTAGAAGGCCCCGCCTGGGTTCCACCTGTACCCGGCATGTCTCGGCCACCACCCATAGATTGTGCAGTTGTTTGTGTCTCATCGATGTCCTCCCAGCTCTTGGAAGACATGGACACAAATTTGGTATGTCTAAGCAAGTCATGTGTGGCACGTCTAACGGAGTCATGAATCTCATCTAGACCACTACCAAACCCGAGTGGCTGAGGAGGGGGGGTTTGGCTCTCTCCTGGGTACAGGAGGTCCTCTAAGTCGGTTGCGGTGCGCCTGAGGTTGATCTTGGGCAGAGCCAAGACCGACACCCTGAAACTCAGTGATGTCAAAATAGTTGACATGGTACCCTAGCTAAAACTCAACCCACAATTTCTGAAGTAAATACTATGGGACCTCCAAATTGTTTCACGGAGGCCTGTCAAACACCATGAACCACCTCTTTCTCCAGTTATCTCTCCATGGCTGGTAAATGCACCAGTCCATGCAAACCCGAGCCCTCGTCACAACTGGAGGTTGTTCCGTCGAGGGAACTATGAACTTGCTATACAACTGGGCTTTGGTTATGTTGAGGTCTTTTATTTGCTCTTTGGACAACCTAGTGGAGTAGTGTTCCCTCATTCGAGCATTGTATTGGCTCAAGTTTGTTATCTCACTATGTGAAATATTGATTGATTCAATAATGTTTTGAAGTGATGAAGCCAAGGAAACCCGAGAGGGTTCCTTGGTACTGTTCAATTCATTACTTAGTGCCCTCAATTGATTTAAGTCTTGTTGTAATTGATCTTCAGGGTTTTCATTGGGTTCATTGTCGGTTCCCATATTGTCTTCTGGAGGTCGGGTTTCATCGGATGGTGGTGGTGTGTCTGACATCTTGTTAGGTGTGTAGATGGCTTGCAATTAAATTTTCTTGGTTTTTTAATGGATTGTAAATTTTTTTTAAAATTAAAATTCAAATGGAAAAAAAAAAAACAAAAATAAAGACAAATTTGTGCTTTGAGGAGCACTTACCTGGAGAAACAAATGGCACCATGGTGGAGGGGCATCTGCTTGGTGTTGAATATGACTTGGGTGCACGAGGACGCGTTCGCTGGGTTGAAGGTGCATTCGCGGGTTGGAAATTTGGCTCACAGGTCTGTAAAAAATGACAAAAGCCGTGAGCTCTGTTTTTTTTTTTTTTATAAAAAATAGAGGCGCGCATGCGCCACTAACGCGCGCGCGCCAATTTGTGCATACACGTCAAGGATGTGTGCGCGCCCCTTTTGTCCACGTGGACATTCGGCATTGCTGAAGCAGAGACGCGTGCGCGTCCTTTTATTTTTTCTACTCACGCGCTCTTGTTGCAGTTATTTTGGGTATCAGCTTTGTGTGGGTACCCAATACTTTCCATAATTTTTTATTTTCTGAGCCAACATGAATTTATTAATGGCCGACATAATATAATTTTTTACTTTTTACTTTTTTTTTAACTTGTGTAACATGACAAACATTACAACATCTCCCTCATACTCGTGTGTAACGTTATATGGACACACATTACAACATCTCCCCCATACTAGGTTGTAGAGCACCTCATTTCACTCGGTGCAATAAATACAACTTAAATTTAAAATTTAAAACATGTTTAACCTAATGTAAATTGCTTTGCTAAACATGTTTTCAATCAGTTTTCACATGGTTTTTGGTAATTGATAGGTTCATAGGTCTAAAAAATTAAGGTTTCAATGGTTTTTTTTTACACAATTTGGTTAAATTTATTGAAAAAAAAAGACTGATGTTGCCGGTTTTATTTCCAAATGTGTAATCCGATAACATTTATGCTTTCCAATACACATTTAGAAATAAAATCGGCCAGTTGATATAAGTTTATAAAAAAAAACAAGAAATTAAATTTTATTTAAAACAATAAATAGGTGGGGTTTATGGTCCACTTACACGGTGGAGTGGACGACATGGTGTGGTGGCATGGTTGCATGGCATGGTTGTTTGGTTGTGTGGATGTGTTCTGAGGTCCTTGGTCGATATAATGGCATCGGTTGAGCATCTGTTGTGGTTTCTTTCGTTGAAACAGGCTCGGGATGGCCGCAGGCCTATTTTTTATTTTTTACATTGTTTTACGGTGTACACACAAAATACAACTAAGAATTATGACGATTGGGGAGGGAAACAATCATTACTCCCAACCACCCAAGCTACAACCAATGGACAAAACCACAATTTACATACAACAACCAGTATTTATTAGACCCAGGAATTGAACCCCACCCAAGCTACAACCAATGGACAAAACCACAATTTAGGTACAACAACCAATATTTATTATTTGTATCTACTATCCATTCAATTAAAAAATCAAGGCATGCCACAAATACAATCATTATAATAGGGGCTCAATAAGATCATCATGAACTATGGCCTAGCAATGGCTTCTCAATTGGCACCCAACCAACTAAGCTAGTTGTTGACGCTAACAAAATCAATTTCCTTTCAATAAATTTAAATTTCTCCCAATGAAATCTATTAAAAAAAGGTTTCAATATCAGCCTGGTGCTTAGTGATTCCCAATTTTAAATATCAACCTGCACTATCTTCGTCTTACTTCTACCATTTGAATTTTTTTAAATGCCCTTTACTACCCATCATATGATAGTGTACACCTTTACTTTGAAATAACTAACATTACGCCTAAAACCGAAGGCCATAAATACATACTACAAAATACAACTAAGGACCTATGTACCGTGTACACATTACAAACTTACAGAGAAGCATCTCGAAGGGTGATGTATCATAGTGCACTGAGACTTAACATTATTGCTCATTATCAGATGAGAGAATAGATAGCAAAAACATTATCAGATATCGACAAACAACTAAAATCATGTATTCCTTTGATTCAGTTGGATCTCCAAGTTTGGCAGTTGATGCAGATTCATACTCATAGCCATTCGATTGGAAGCCACTTGATAGAATGTCTCCGGAAATATTTATGCGATTTGCCATGAGCACCCAGGACCCCAACAATTTTCCAAGAGGAAATTGCAAATAGAAACTAGGACCCAGCAAACAGAACCCCAACCAGAAGGTCTTTCTCTTAGTTTAGCAACCCATTTGTTTGATTATCATGGTTTATTTATAATTGTTTTCATTATATTTGTATTTACTCGCATAGCCATATGGATAGGCCACAAGTTAAGTGTTACTAATACGTTATCCTTTACATTTTTCCATTCAACTATTACTTATTTATATATCAATTTCTAGTTATTTAAATCAATTTAAACAATACTTATCTCATCAAAATACAATCTAGTTTAAAAACATAAGTGCTAATCCACTCCAAATTCTAAAATTTAAACACTTATCAATATAACTAATATAGAGGAATACGGTAAAATCGTCTTCACTATAAGTAATAAGCAATTTTTATTCCGGAGTGGAAACCTCGGGCGACAAAGAAGTGGAAACCTCAGGTGACGGAGGAGACTATGTGCCACTCCTTGGTGGGTCGTGACTATGCGCTATGTTAGTACGAGAGTTGGAGAGTTAAAATGTGAAGAACAATTTGAATAAATAAATAGAAAGGAGAGTAAGAATATAGTTCATTAGATTGTGAGAATGGAGTCCTGACGTAGTCCGCTTGTTGTGTGCATAATGAATTGGGGTTTATCTTTGGCGTTAGTATTTGTATATGTTTGTTATCATTCAACTATTACGATATAATCATTAACTAATTAGGGGTTTATAGATAGTGTAGTTGTTAGGTTAGTTATCTTGATGGAGGAAGAATTGGTTAGGTAGGCTCCTTCAATGTTTCCATGGGTTTGATGTGTTTTTTTTCTTGCTAGTAATCTTGCATTTATCTCATAGCTAGGGGTCCTTCCCAGAAAAGAATATAGCTAATTAAATTGTTAGAATGTGGCTCGTGTGCATAATGAATTAGTTAACAACCATGCACACCATTGTACTCTAAAATTTTATATCAATGAGAAGCATATCGTTTCATAAATGTTTGCACCATCTGTAACAAGCACTTTGCAAGTTGGAATATAAAACACGATGACTACCATTCATAATTCACTATTCTGAAACATGCAAAATGTCTTAATTTACTTTTAATTTCACTTCAACTGTTCCATTCCTTTATTATGTCTATGACATATATCTTTTGTGAAGGCAGATTAGTTCGATGTTCAGACATATTGATTTTTTAGTTTTCTAAAGTTTTTCTATAGTATGATTTTTGGTCGGATTAAATAAAAAAAAATAAAAATTGTAATTATCTTTCATTTTATTGGTTCCGTGAGCCTATGCTTGGGGAACATATGCTTGGGCATTTTTCCCCATGCCCTGGCGGTGGGCTCACGTAAGCGATCCATAAATGCGGGTGCATGTCATAATTATTGAAATTAATATTCAAAAGGGATTTGTCCTTCATGTGTTCCCATATTCAATGAATTTGAAACCCAAATTCAATGAAGTACTATGCCGAATCTAGCCATAAATCAAAATTCATTGGATTTGCAGCAACATTTTTGTAAATTCACTATGTCCGATATCATTTGGTCGATCATGCATGCATCACAAATATTTATGCATCTAATGCTTGCTTTGGATAATTTTTTTGTTAGATATATGACGAGAAACAAATTAACTATTTTGTATATGCTGGGAAGGTGGGTGTTAATATTAGTTATAGGAGACTAAATATATGGACCGTAAATTACCAAACAGGTGGTCTACAGGATCTTATGATCCTTCCCGGAGAGAAGGATGGCCTCGACGCCCTCATATTTGACCTTACTTCAAGATGGGTTGATGAAACCAGGTAGGATGAAATAATAAATCAACAAACAACAACTACCATGAGGGTTGAAAATGATTCATGTTTCCACTTGAATGGTATAATTTATTTATTTGCTGGCCATAGAGAAGGATTTTACTTCTAATAATCGGTTGTATTGCATGTTTATGGCATTGGAATCGGTGAGGTATCATTATTCTATTGAAAAATTAGAATCACTACTCCCAGTGAAGAACAAATTCCCTTTCTGTGTGTCGATGTCTAGCTATTTGCTGATAAACATTGTGAAAGGTAAGAAATCTAGAACACATAATCGATTTTGCATCCAAACCATAGATTTTGGAGAGTTATAGTGAGTTGTTATGAAACATGAAATATGTACTTGGGCAGCTTCCGTGCAACCCATTGGGATGAGGCTGCGGATTGGTCCTAAAGCCCAATATAGGATGACTCAGGTCGTCGTGGAAATCTGTAATCTCAACTTCAGAGCAGGGGTCTTCTAGCTGACACACCAGAAATAGAAGCCACTTGGGATGTAAATGCTCGAGATTGGGCTCAGGGTTCTCATTCAAATGATTAGTCGACTCTAGAGGTATGTATATCATTGATAGGTCTGGTGTTATCATTAAAAGGTCATGTAGATCATATCAACATCAAAACTCATTCATCAAATTGTTGTATCTAACCATAGAAGAAAATGCTAGATTATTTTATTTGTTGAAATCCAAATTGAGGGGAGGTTCTAAACTTAAGCAAATATTTTTGAAAGACAATAAATGATGGAATGCCACTAGAATTCGTGCGTTAAGGAAAATATAATATTCCAAAATTGGCACAGAACCTACCAAACAAATTGCAACTATGATCAAGCCATGTAGGGCCCCTCTTGTAGGGTACTCCCGAACTGAACCTGAAACTTAAAAAATGTTATACAAAACAGATTAGATACCATCATTGATAGAGAAATAAAATAAATTAACTAAATAACTTAGCACATATAGGCAAACTATAACCTGTCAAACGTAGGCTGTGACCGTTGTCGAAGGAGAAGTTGTCGTTAATCCGATCCAGCTTATGCATTGTCATCTGTGTCTTCCGTAGGATCCCTCCAGCAAAGCTCGATTAAACATAGGTGAATCAAACATTAGCTTCGCCACCCAACCATAGGCTCATGCTTTCAATCGCATGGCCACCCCCGAACCTCCGGTTCATAGAGCCTGCACACAAAAAAAATATAGAGACTCAGAAATAGGTTCCCCCCCCCCACCAGAATCCCTTTCCAAACTCCAATAGAAGCAAGTCACTCTCTTTACAAAAATTATGAAAACCATCCAAACTATTGGTCCCCTACCCATTCCCAAAGCCTTCCTTAAATAGGAAAATCCATTGTGACACATGTCGCTTCATGCAAAAATATTTAATTTCTTTTTATTAAAAAGTAATTAAAGTCACCTATCCATGTGTCAATTTTTCTAGAGAGTGCACCAACTTTCCTAAGTTTACTCAAGTTTGTCTCCATGATGTTCGTTCTAATCTCTATTTTTGTGGGTGCAAGTGGTGTTAGCTAAATGCTCAAGCCTAGGATTCCATTTTGCTCCTAAAATAATGATTTCTATTATTTTAAATACTAAAATGTATTTTCATGTGCAAATGTCTAAAATAATAATTTCTATTATTTTAAATACTAAAATGCATTTTGCTGAGCAAATGTTCTAAATGTAATTTTATACATTTTTATGAATAATGTTTAACAATCAATCCCTTCTATGACTTAGGTACCACACTGTTTGTCCCATCCATCCTTTATGCTCATCTTTCGACATGGTACCACTCCGATGGGTCCAATTGTCCGTCGTTCCCATTTGTCGGCAAGGTACCACATCGTCGGGCCCTTGCATCCATCATTTTTTTTCCTCGGCAAGGTACCCCATCGTCGGGCCCTTGCGTCCGTTATTTCCCTTTCTTGACAAGGTACCACATCATCGGGTCCTTCTGCCGATATCCTTTCATTTGACTTGCGGGAACTTTATGTAGGGGTTTAGGACCTGTTACCTTCAATCCTCTGTCTACATGCTATTGGAGACTTATGGCACTAAGGAGTAAGTCTGTTCTTACTGCACGCCCCCGATCATGCATAGAGATCGGTGGTAAGGATTATCGCCATGATCGGATCCACAAATTTGGCAGCGCTGAGTTATGTAAAAGAGTGATGATATACCAACATCCAAGAATGGATTTCTCCCTCTGGGTCGGATTCCACTAACCTGTTCGGGTTCGTGAACTAGCCTTCTCTACACAATTTAACTCAGTATACTCTTTTCCAGACTTTGAGTGGCGTTGGTCGACGGAGATGGAACCCCTGTTGGGTTATGCTAAGGATCGCTTAACACAAGGTAAGGTCGAAGGGTGTTTAAGGTATATCGCTGCTAACATAGCGATTTAGATTCGATCGGAAATCATTTATACACGGGGATTAGCAGGGTATCAATCCCGTACAGAATGGGATATCTAAGCAGAAGTTCATCGAGTGTTTGGCAGAGAAGATGAAAGAATTTAGAGCAATATAAATTATGGATCGGTTCCTAAATATCTCGCTAGGGTTTTCAATCAATACCAAACCAGATCGTATTATTCCTCGAAGACAGAAGTCAAACTTTAGCAGAAGTCGAAACATGGGGCAGGATACTTAGGTAGATCTGAGATGAAACTTGATCGTAGGCAGAGGTCGACAGAAATTGAGATTAGCTGCGTTTCTGAGGGAAAGCAGAGTTTCAAATTTTATAGGTGAAGTTGGATGCACTTCTGAAGGATGTACAGGGGAAAAGCAAATGAGGAGATGAATCTAACAAAAAGCAATCTGTGTGTGTATAGATAGATCGAGTCAATGGTCTGTACAAAAAAAAAAAAAACTGAATTTAATTGACATTTGATCTATTTGATAGAGTTGTATTCAAGAAATAGATCCGTTTTAATCAATAGAGTTATAAAAGAATTAGATCTAGTTTATTTAATAGAGAATTATGACTTTTCTCTCGGGTCACAAAGATAAATAAACCAGGTAAACAGAGGTTTTTTTTTTAATTCTAACTTATTCTTCATGAGATAAAATAGTAAATTAAATGTCTATAAAATTCAAATGTACATCAAGCATATTCTAAACTAGACATAGTTCCAAGATCTACAATTTCCAATAACACAAAATAAATATAAAGTATTTAAGCAAATAAAAACCTGTTGGAATAGTTGTTCCATGGATGTAATTCCACGAGAATCGCAACTCCAATTTTGTCATTGTCCTTCACGAATCGCCGACGAACCCCTAAATAATATGAGTCTGATGCCCTTAAGGCTTGACCGACTCTGATACCAAATGTAGGGCCCCTCTTGTAGGATCCTCACGAACGGAATTTGAAACTTAACAACTTCATACAAAAAATATTAGATACCATCATGGATAGAGAAATAAAATAAATTAACTAAATGACTTAGCAAATATAGACAAACCATAACCTGTCAAATGTAGGAGCTGAATGTTGTCGAAGGAGAAGTTGTCGTTAATCCGATCCAGCTTGTGCATTGTCGTCTGCGTCTTCCATAGGATCCCTCTAGTAAAGCTCGACTAACCATAGGAAAAGCAGCCGTTACTTTCGCCACCCAACCATAGGATCATGATTTCAGTCTCATGGCCACCCTCAAGCTTCCGGGTTGTAGAGCCCACACACAAACAAAAATATAGAAACTCAGAAATGGGTTTCCCCCCACCAGAATCTCTTGCCAAAATCCAATAGCAGCAAGTCACTTTCTTTACAAAAATTACAATCACCATCCAAACTATGGGTCCCATACCCATTCCCAAAGCCTTCCTTAAATAGGAAAATCCATTGCGACGCATGTCGCTTGATGCAAAACTATTTAATTTCTTTTTATTAAAAAGTAATTTAGGTCACCTATCCATGTGTTAAGTTTTCTAGAGAGTGCACCAACTTTCCTAAGCTTACTCAAGTTTGTCTCCATGATGTTCCTTCTAATCTCTATTTTTGTGGGTGCAAGTGGTGTTAACTAAATGCTCAAGCCTAGGATTCCATTTTGCTCCTAAAATAATTATTTATATTATTTTAAATACTAAAATGTATTTTCTTGTGAAAATGTCTAAAATAATAATTTTTATTATTTTAAATACTAAAATGCATTTTCCTGAGCAAATGTTCTAAATGCAATTTTATACGTTTTTATGCATAATGTTTAACAATCAATCCCTTCTAGGACATAGGTACCACACCGTTGGGCCCATCTGTCCTTTATGCTCATCTTTCAACATGGTACCACTCTGTTGGGTCCAATCGTCCGTTGTTTCCATTTCTCAGCAAGGTACCACACCGTCGGGCCCTTGTTTCTGTCATTTATGTTTCTCGGCAAGGTGCCACATCGTCGGGCCCTTGCGTTCGTTAGTTCCATTTCTTGCCAAGGTTCCACATTGTCGGGTCCTTATGCCGATATCAGGTTTTGTTTGACTTGCGGGAACTTCATGTAGGGATTTAGGACCCTTACCTTCAATCCTCCATCTACACGCTATTGGAGACTAATGGCGTTGAGGAGTAAGTCTGTTCTTACAGTGCTCCCCCCAACTCATATGTGAACAACTCCGTCCTTTATGCTCATCTTTCAACATGGTACCACTCCATTGGGTCCAATCGTCTGTTGTTTCCATTTCTCGGCAAGGTACCACAACGTTGGGCCCTTGCATCCGTCATTTCCGTTTCTTGGCAAGGTACCACATCGTCGGACCCTTGTGTCTGTTAGTTCCATTTCTTGGCAAGGTACCACATTGTCGGGTCCTTATGCCGATATCAGGTTTTGTTTGACTTGCGGGAACTTTATGTAGGGATTTAGGACCCCTTACCTTCAATCCTCCATCTACACGCTATTGGAGACTAATGGCATTGAGGAGTAAGTCTGTTCTTACAGCGCACCCCCCAACTCATACGTGAACAACTCTGTCATGGTCCACATCGCACGACCCCACGCTTCCCCTGAATAAGCGGACCAATGCTTCTCTACTCATGCGTGGAATTCCGTGGGAAGTCGACATCATCATCGTTCTCCCCGTGTGTGATTTATCTGTACTCTACGACCCTTCAATTCCTTTGTGTGTCCGTCGGTGAATCATTTCACCTATCACTACACACAATCTCAAAAGCACATATTAATAGTCATGTCCTCATTTGTCATAATTCATTTCATAAACCCGCTAATCGTTAAGCAATTACAGTTTACTCATAATATCCTATGTTTAATAAATCAGTAATCCATTTCGTCAACATGTATTTCTTTCGTTCACATCTTATAATTTATCATACAACTAATCATTAAGCATCATATTTATGTACACATAACACATTTTTCATAACGCGGCCAATTATTAAGCAATAAACAATTTCATCAATTAATTCAACTATCCGACTCCACATAAGTCATTTAATTGATAAATTCATTTATCCAATTGTCGCCATTCACATATTCAGGTTTTCCTCAATCTTTTAAGACATATCAAACTCAAAATACCAATTTATCAAAGTTTGTTCAGTCGGGTCACTCGATAAGTGCCCTTAAAGTCCAAAGTCATTCTAGGGGCATTACAAGCCACGACTTGGGACATTTCTCCAACAGATCGCCAATTGTACCTCATATCATCATCCAAACCATTGAGATTTGGTCAGTTGTTATGCAAGAAAGCCACACATTTTCATCATAATTTAATTGAAGATTCCAAAGGGATTTGACTAACACCATTAAAAATTACTGAGTAAGTGTAAAGGTATTTTGGCAGTTCGCCACCTTAGATTTTAGTGCCATGCATTCTCATTGTGATTAAAGCATGAGAACTTGCAGAGGTAGGGGTTGAATCAAATCCTTTTACATCTAGAGTATATAATCAACATGTCGTTTGATTTGTGTTTAATGAGATCGCCGACAAGGAAGGAGGTATTATCGCTTTTACTTTGTAATAAAATATTTGTTTTGATTTGATGATAGTATGTTTTCCTCCTTTGTGCGGGTTAATGTGGTAAAAGATGAAAGCACACGCGAACAATTTGATTTGAAAATAATTGAAGGATCGACGAGAAAGATGAATATCAAGATCCGATTCTAAATAGTGAGGAACCATTTTTGTTAAATGAAGAATGGAACGAAATTGAAGCGGCTTGAACTGGGAAGAACTGAAAAGAGGGCTTGAACTCAGATGTCAAAAGTTCAACTGGAACAGTATTGGAGGCCTCCATAAGAATCTGTTTGAGAAATAATGATGGCTTGCTGTTGTAAGAAGCATTTCTGCTATAGCTCCAAGCACAAGCCTTGGAATTGTAGATTTTTTTAAGGATAGGAACTTTCTCATCGTAGTGTCATTGGTTTTCTTGCAAAATTTATAGGGCAACTTCCATGGATTATTGAATATGCTTCTATTATATTTTTAGTACATATCAAGCTTGTTGTAAACGGTGTATGGACTTCATCTATTTGGGCTTGTAAACCTGTGAAATGATAGTGGTTTAAAACGATTATGACAACAAAATTGGTTTAAAATCGATAGGTAGTTGCTAAGGCTTCAAGTTGAGTCAATCCTTCAACTTCAATCCTTGTTAAAACGAGATTCGATCTTTTAAATGTATTGTGCTTTGCTTTGTTGTAAAAAAAGTATAACAGAGTTATATCCAATGGTTTACAACGATACCACAAGCCCAGGCATTCGGCATCTCATCAACCCCTGCATTCATTGTGAGAAATACAAAGACGTTGCCATCCATGAAAATCACATAATATAGTAATATTTATAAGGATAAATGCAAAAACCTTGAGATATAATATTTCAAAAACCCTGAGATATTTGCAGTAGATTCAATGCATATAACATTTGTGTCTATAATTACGAATTTTTTTCTTTTGTTTATAGATGACATTGTAACTAGGCTACATATTGGTGTAGCCTTGTAATGGTTTTCAATAAGTCCGTTGAATTATAGACAATAAAAAGGGTACTCTAGGTATATATATATATATATATATATATATATATTCGGTGTCTCCTTTACAAATATTTTTTTCATGTTATAAATAAGTATTTTTTATGAATACTTTTTGTTTTAATGGTTTTTAATATATTTATAGAATTATTTGAGTTATAAAAAGGGTAATTTGAATTATTGTGAGAAAGAAAAAACAACTTATTTGAGTTACACTCCTATATATATTTTGGTATGTAATTTATAAGTGCTTTTAAGAATAAATTTGCAAGAAATATGCAATATTTGATATATTTGAAAGACATTGTTTCTTGGTAGCTAAAACTGTATATATAGTCTAACTAATAAATATAGATAAATGTGAAATTTGAGATCTTACAAATGGCATCCAACTTGACTGAACTAGTTTCCATGCTATTCAAAACCACACGTGCCAACCAAAGAAACCCATAAACATTTATTTTAGGCAATGTTAGAGATCCTCTCTTGCACATTTCAATACTCCATATGTAAAATAATGTTATAAACTAAGATGTATCTCAAATACAATAAATGGACAAAATGGATGCCTTACAATTATTTATGAAAATGTTTGAACAATGGTATATTCTTCAACTTTTAAAATTTTATTTTATTTTGTATTTCCCATTTAGAAAAAAAGTGAATTAACATTTCGTAATTTGTATTCAAATAATATAAATAGATTTTTATTATCAAGCTATTATTTAATAAAAATAAAAATAGGTTAATAAAAGTGTATATTCATTCTAGTTTCATTTTGGCTTTTCATCACACTTTTCATAAAATATCATTTTTAAAAGTATTTGGGTAATGTAATTTGGGTAGTTGTTGTATTATAAGTATCTGCTAGAGGTACCTTCCTAATAACTACTTATTTATTTATCCACTAACTCGAGTTTGCTTCATTGATAAATTTCCATTGCTACAGATATATTTCATCGCAATCAATAGATGAGCTAACATAATCAGTGGGATCCCATCCATTTTACATGTATTTTGTGATATATTCCATTTTTCATGGAATTTCATGGCAACTGCAACTGCGATTAGGCTTCTGACAAGACAATTAATTAGAGAACAACATGAAATCCTGGAGTGTGTGTGAGAAAGTGATAAACACGGGTCTTATAGCATGCTCTTGTTCTTTCATATATGTTTCCTTTCATTGCTTGGATTCAGTGTTACTTTCATAGGAATCCATCTCATGGTATTTAGAATTGAAAAGTTTTTATTCATGTCTTTAGAGACCCGGTCACATAGTAATGTCGAAGATTCCTGTAATTCTTGTAGGATTGATTTAAAGTCATTCGTTCCTTTTGTGTGCTTCAATGATAGAAAGCATGGTTTTAGACTAAGTCATTTATGTAGACTTCTAATAATTTCTCACAGACTCAAGCAAATAACTCCTCCCTTCATTGATGGCTTCTTGGTTTTCCTCTTACAGGATCCCTTTGTGATGTAATTCATGGTTGGAAATGCACAAAAGGACATATTTCACCGACATTTACTTGTTGTCGTTGTAATTTATTCCTCCATTGAGATCATACCATGTAGGGTATATAAAATGTAACTCAAGTGTATGAATTAAATAAAAAGATAATTTGTCAATATTTATGGTGTATTACATGTAATTCAAGGGTATGAATTAAATTAGAAGACAAGAGCCACGAGGTGGCAATGTCCCCGATAGTGCAGTTGAAAATGATGCGTAGCTTAGAGAGAAACGTTTGAGTTCAAACTTCAAATGTGAAAACCTTAAAATGTGTATAAATCCGTTAATTTTGCGGAAAACATAACTGGAGGAGTTAACTCGTAAGATCCGAGAGATTGCTCTTACCTTTACGAAAGACATTTGACTGGGAAATGTTTGAATTGGAGGTATGAAGCTGGATTCTTCTTCTTAACCTTTAGAATGATTTGTATGAGTCTTGTAATATAATTTTTATAATCTCAAAAAGAATAACAAAATATTCAAATTATAACATGTTAAAAAATTGCAAAAAAAAAGAACTTACATTTACAACATTTTTTTAATCTCCATTCACAGTTTATATTAGAAGGAAAATATGATAAATTTCATATTATTACTGCATTTTCAGGAAAAAAATCAATATCATTGAATCTTAGTCTGCAAAAACTCATGTGTTCCTTCTAAAATGTAAAAATTAAACAATCAATTATAACTAATCATGTGATTCTTTCGACAACCCTCAGCAACAGTCAATTTAAAATGCATGTCTGTAGTAGTTCAATGATTTCTGGAAAAAGAGGAACTTGAAAGAAATGAAAATTAAAAATCTACAAAAGAACCTCTCCCTTCATTTTTTATCACGAGCCATGTCATTTAAAAAGAAATGAAAATTAAAAATTTACAAAAACTAAAAAGGGGAACTTTAAATATTTTATTCCCCGCCATATCATAAAAGTTGGTAAGTCCTGCAGGGTATAAACTCTAGTGGATTGGAAAAAGAGAAAGCACACAGTGGTAGCAAGGTGGCAATTGAATGGTAGGAATAGACCATTGGTTAGAAATTCGGATCCATTCATACCAATTTTGAGTGTAACAACAGAAAGGAAAATGAGTGCATTCGGGTATGAATCCACCACGAAGATGACAAAAGGTAACAAAAAAAAGAATAAAAAAACACACAAGGCATAATCGATGGTTTGTCTATGCTGATGTATGAAAACAAGTGCATGTCTGTTTGTTTTGCTGACAAGAAACAATTTTAAAGGCAATAAAAATTTCAATTACAAGGGAAGGGACTGTCAAATATTCTGAAGGTAAATTACTTTTTTTTCTGCATAATATATTAAACAGTGATGGCTAGTATAATGGTTACAACATGAATTAGAAACAACAGAGTGTAACAAGTCTTCCCGAATATATCAATGCAGCAATCAAATGCTTGAAAAGTATACCATATGAAAGAGCAAAATTGCAAAAGTAGAAAACAAGGACGTATGCCTGTAGAAGCATTCAAATGAAGCTCTCTTTCTGAATATATATTTATATGTTTTTTTATCAAAATCATGACAACAGAGTTTGTCAACATATCGGATGCATCGATAGTTGTTGTATACATTGGTACAAAACTGGGGCAGTTGATCATTTTGACTGTAAGGTCATACCATAAGCAATTGTTAAACAAAATTTGGCACTGCCCGTCGGGGAATGTTTCTTTTTAAATATAAGGGATAAAAAACTAGCCGAAGAACTTGTAGCATGGGCATCTATCCATGTTCATTTTCTTTCACATTAATGGCAAGAAAAGACAAGAAAAGGAGCATGTGGTAAGACCGTGACTATATCAAAAACAAAATTTTAATAAAGTTTTTTGTTTTCTTTGTATGCAAGCTATTGTCAATGTGCACAAGTATTTTCCAGAGCTCGATATCTTCCTTGCAAAATTTCAGCTGAAATCATCATGGTCAATGTACTAGCAAGGGTGCTGAAGTTTGGTTCCTGCACATTGGGAAAAAGGAAAATATGATGATCAAAAGCAAGTGACAATTGAAACCAAAACATGTTACAGAAAAGTTAAATGTAAAGAGTGATTGCAGTGAGTGGAAAGACTGGGAACCAGTACAAAAGAAAAGTAGGTACACAAGTATTATGCAGGAGATGAACGTGTTGATCGATGCAGAAAATGAAGATTTGCACCAAGATACAAAACACGTGAAATCTGTGATTTTGAAAATATGATTGAAGCATTTGCAATTGAATAGAAAATAATAAATTTGGAATGAAAAAAAAAATGGAAGGAAGTTTCAAGTTCAATGTTCCAAGAAACAATTGATCTAAAAATATATAAAAAATGCAGCTGACGGAAACAATTGACATGTGTTATTTTCAGGGTAAGACATAGACTTATACAAATCCTTCTAGAAGAATCTGGGAAAAGGTGAAACGATATCGTTTGTGAATCCTTTGCACCTGAAAAATATTCATTTTATTCCACGAGTCTCTTGAAAATTCATATTATGCAATTTCTGCGATTAATAATTTATATAATTAATATGATTAATATATTCATTTTATTCCATGAGTCTCTTGAAAATTTAGACTATGCAATTTCCGCGACTAATAATTTATATAATTAATATGATTAATATATATAATTAACATGTGACTAAGATTTTTTGAAAAACGATTAATTATTTATATAATTAATATGATTAATATATATAATTAATATGTGACTAAGATTTTTTGGATTTTTCCAGATTTTGCAAAATAAACAAAGCTGGATTCAGGTGAAAAGCTTACCGTTTTTACTCTTTTTTGTTGGTGAATAGAAAAGCGCCATTTCAAAAGTAATGGTGGACCGTGGGCCATTCTATTCCTTATTCGGTAATAGGTATATGTGGCTGGTCGTTTGCAGCTCTCCAGCCAAATAACATGTCAACTGCCATGCGGCATTTCAAAAGTAAGGGTGGGTCCTGAGTCCGGATACAAGGTAGTGGCACCCACGATGTGGTGTTCAGCCAAATGGTATGTCATTTTCCATGCGGCCTTTCTAAAGTAATGGTGGCCCAGCCCATTCTATGTTTTATTCCGAGTCCGTATACGGGGTAGTGGCAATGATGAAGTAGTAACTATTATTAATACATATAAAATATGAGGGATGAAGGTTGAGATGGATTAGATATGTTGAATATGTGTTGAGATGAATTAGATATATTGAATCTGGGGCTTAGAAGGAAGGCATTTAAGCTGGGGCTTACCAAGAAGGCACATACAGTCACTCTAACTAGTTTATGCTTACATCATGAGACAAATTTATTTCAAGTAGATATCTACATGACAAATATGATTTTCTGCATGACAAAAAGCATTCAAGCTTACAACAAAAAAGCATTATCATGATCTATGTGAAAAAAAAAGTCTTACACCAAAAGAGCTATTACCAGAATAATTGCTTTTAGCTTGCAACATCAAAGCACTACAACTAGTAACCTAAATAAATTTATTCTGTAAAGTAAGAAAACAACCAGAATCAGTGTAATCCATTCATTTAGCTCGTTTTGCACAAGAAATACACCTACAACCAGCAATAAGTAGTTTATTGCTACATCGACAAGAATCACAGCAGCCAAGCATCGAATTGAAGAAGTTGATGATACTCAACACATGAAGGGGAAAATCGATGAAAACAAACTCTGAGGATCCCTGAGCATCAATATCACAGCAACACCTGGAGAGCAAAATGGATGAAAACAACGAGTGTTTAAACCCTACGCATCAATATGGCAGATTTATTTCTCACAACCCTTGTGTTCTCTGAGAGACTCATGGACTTTGCTACTTAAAATCATGGGAAAGCATTCATGAATGAATGCAAAAGAATTTGTTAGATACTATGCATTGCAGACAGGCCCTAGCGTGTAACACAATTTTAGTGGAAACACTAATAATTAAACCCTAACCCTGAACAGATTTTATGAGCGAAACATCAGAGGAAACCTAGAACCTTGAATTTGAAAACTCTGAGACCAAAAAACCATCTAACAAATATAATCTACTCATCAGAGTTAGCCAGGCATCAAAGACCTCCCAAGCATAAACCGATATAAATTCATGTGGACAAACTAAATGGAAAAAGGCAAAAGAAAGATACGGGGAGATCCAAAACCCGTACTCCTAAGAATTGTCACCTTGTCGAAAGCACTGCAACGCGAATCGGATGCCTTTCCAACATGGATCATGCCACTTATAACTGTAACTGAATAAATTAGAAGGGACTATCACATTTATGTCCGACGGAGCTCTGAAACCTCAATTTAATTGATGAATTTATTTAATAATAATAAAACCAATAAGACCATCCCATTCCCGGTTCCCCACATACAGGGGTCAAGGGGTTTCTGGTAGCGCCCTATCCATATGACCACACCCCCAAACTCCACCCTACCCACAAACCTAACGGCAGCGGGCAAGGGTCGGCTTTTCATTCTTCGTGTTTTCTCATTCTCAGCTCCTTCGCCCTTCCAAACCCCCAAAATCCGCGCCCCTAAAACTACAAGTACCGCCCACAAACGATCACAGCAGATGCACATTTTACTTATAGAATCCAGGAAGGCAAGAATTCATTTAGAGTGAAGGGATAATCACTCGAGACATGTCAAATAAGCACCAACATCAACAAAAACACACAGCAATGGAAAACGAAGAAGGGAAAAACTGTCTAACTTCACACCAATCTAACAGAATACAAATTACATGGAGCAACAACAGGGAGGGAGAAAAAATATCCAAGTTTTTTTTACCAATTGAAGACACCAACAAATACAAGAAAAAATTGTTTTTTTTTAGCTATAAATTGCAGTAAAAATCGTGAAGGCATACTTGGTCCACAACAACCACAGAGAAATCGAACCAACACAACAATACCACTCGAAACACACTTGAAATAAGTTGAGGACACCGTCAAAACTCAGTAGAAAACCAAGGAACTACAAATGACAGACGGAGAGCACTTGTCCAACCACCGCGAGGATGAAGCAAAACCCAGAAGCCGCTGGAAGGAAAACGTCTAACGCAGCAGGTTGCAAACCAGGTTGATAATACGCACCCGAAACTAGAGGAAAATAGAAGCAACAGACACAAACGCCTGCCCAATGAGCTATATATCTCTCGTTCATAACTGCCCAGGGAAATCCCACAACAAATGCACCATTCAAAACCTCCATCAACCGCACGGGAAACATAAATGCAGCATTGAAAACCATAGAACAACATGATGCCCTGACTGTCGCAATCACCCCGAAGGAGGCAAATGACACTTTCGTTTGCAAGAGTAGGTGCGGACCAGCCGAAAACCCAATGCATGAACACAAGCGCTTTATTGGTACATAGATTAAATGTCGCGATATCGAAAATCCTCGCTCGACCGAGATATCTTTTCTAGAGATTTAAGGAGGAGAGATAACGAGTCCAGGACAATCAAAACCTAGAATTCTGTGGCCGTCGATCGCCTCGCCAGCGTTGCTGAGTGTTGCTCCCCATTATCACATCACCACAATGGTGCCCACCTCTAGTGAATTGCATTTAAACATCTATGACGCTAGCATGCCACTGTGGGGGTGGGGACACAAAACCAGGCTGACGTCACAGCGTACAGAGCCAATAGTATCACAGGATAATCACTATTTAAAAATTAATTGAAATTAAAATAACTTCAAACTATTGCAAAATATTTGGGAATGAAATTTTTTTGCAAGCGGACCTTTGGATTAATGCCCCCGACCGAAAACATTATGTCGGGAACGTAATAATCAGTCAATATTTCATAAGCGGTCAATATTTTCTTCGGCGTTGCAATTATTAATTCATTCATTTATTGAAATCTTATCATTTATGGTGTATTATAGGTAATCCTGAATAGAAATCAATAAAAAAATATTTATCAACATTGGAAACAATATGATATATTTGAACTTAATACTAATGGGGCCATTATAATAATTCAACCTCTATAGAATGGATGGAGAATATGTGCCGACTTTCTTTGAATGGATGGATATCTAATAACACGAGGGGGCGTGTAGCAAGGAGCTTACAACTTTTTAGGCATTGTGGTTGTGTATGCCCTCATCTCCTATTGTGACCTCTCAACTTATGGCATCAGAAACCATACCATACATGTTGCTTCACTTCTATATTTTATTGATATTCTAAAGAAATTAGTGGTGTGTGTTTTAATTTGTTTTTTGTCAATTATTTTTACGTCGATGGACGTTTTTTTCGAAGGGGCATTTTGAAAAGAACTATAGTTTTTCGTCGTCCCTCTGGCGAATGAAAAAATGCCACGCATTTCACAAATAAAACTACCATCTTTCATTGACATAAGGTTAGATAAGGTTTTAATTGCGTGTTCCAGAATTTTGTTTCCCTCCACTGCAACCGGCAAAAGCTCTTTCAAGGTTGCAGGCCAAACGTTGTGGGCAACAGGTTCCTGCACTTGGGACTGGAACTAGGACTGCGTTGCAGGAAAAACATATTTCCGGATAAATTGAGTTTGAATTGCACATTTAAGCATCGTGCTTTCATAATTTGGTGGAGTAGATCACAGGGAATGGTTTCAAACCCTTGGAGAATCCCCCTCTCGCCACCTCCAACCACTGCTTGAAGAAATTTGCTCTAATTCTAGCCATCCCTCTCACTTCTGAACGTTTAAAGATTTATAAAATCACTGCCTTCTAAATTGACAATAGACCAGGCTTCATATTTAGGTGTGTTGTAAAGATAATGATGTGAATTTTTTTGTTATTCTGTCCATCAATGGGTGCTGCAAATTTTCCATATCAAAATTTCTATTTTCCCTCTCCACACTGAGTTTGCAGTCTCCTAGTAGGTAGAGTGCTCCACACTGAATCTGGAGTCTCCTATCAGGTAGATTTCAAAATATACAACCGAATGTGTTTTTCGTTTTATCCATTTGTAATTTTTTTTTCAAAGGATTAGATGTTATCCTTCAAATCCCTTTATTGTCTTCTAGGTTTTGAGCTTCTTTCCAGAAAAATGATTTTTTAATAAGGTCAGTTGCGCCTAATGAAACATATGGTTGAGTCTTAGAGTTTTTTCTTGCTTCTTTTGATGGATTGTTGAGCTGCAATTCAATTTTTAGCAAAAAAAAAATTTGTCGTGCTGTAGTTTTACAGTTTTGGCGCCCTTCTCGATATCTTTTGAATGCAACAAATTTGAAAGGAGTGATTTTCTTTTACTTTTTCATTAAACAAGTTCGATGTTATTTTTTGGTATTTCAAAATGAATTCACTGAAACGAAAAAAAAAACAGAGGAATTCCATCCTTGGAAGTGTTGGAGTATTCATAGAGTTTTCCTGTTGCAGAGAAATAACAACGCCAACGCTTGCATCGCATAATATTTATAAATTGCGAGCCTTCTTCGATAGCCCATGTCTACTCTTTGTAAAACACATGTTCCTATTCGTTTTGTTTTCTATCCTCTTCATTTCTGGTTTTCCATGTCCCATCTCAGAGGATGAATTCTCTTATTTAGCTGGATTTGATACAGTGTTGCTTCACCAACTAGATCATAGACTGGTTCAAGAGAAACTCCAGAGGCTACTACTGAATCCGCCAATCATTCATTAGATTTTTCATGTGCACAACACGGCGGGCTTAATGGATGGAACCATTTAATTATTCCTCCATTCAAGGAGAAGGAACTTTGTGTATCTTATTATTATTGCTCGATACAATTGTGAGCCCATTGGCCTGCCGTCTTGTGGCAGTTTAGTGCTTATTAGTGTTTAGTGCTTATTCAATTTCAAATTCAAATTCAATTTCTATTTCAATTTCCATTTCCATTTCAATTTCAAATTTAGTGCTTATTAGTGCTTAGTGCTTAGTGCTTATTCAATTTCAATTTCAAATTTAAATTCTATTTCAATTTCCAATTCCATTTCCATTTCTTAATTTCCATTTCTATTTCAATTTCAATTTCCAATTCCAATTTTATTTACAATTTTCAATTTTCAATTTTAAATTTCAATTTCAATTTCAACTCTAGTCTTCAATCTCAAATTTCAAATCAATTTTAATTTCAATTTCAAATTTCGATTTTGATTTCAATTTCAATTTCCAATTCTAATTCCATTTCCAATTCCCAATTTTCATTTCCATTTAAAATTCATTTTTCAATTTTTTATTTCAATTTCATTCCAAATTTCAAATATCAATTTCATTTTCATTTTCATTTTCATTTTTCAATTTCGATTTTCAATTTCACCTTTCGTTTTCAATTTCAAATTTCAAGTTTCAATTTGAAATTTAAATTCAAATTCTATTTCTATTTCTAATTCCAATTCCATTTCCATTTCCCAATTTCCATTTCCATTTCTCAATTTCCATTTCAATTTCAATTTCCAACTTCAATTTCAATTTCAATTTCAACTTCAACTTCAGTTTTCAATCTCAAATTTCAAATCAATTTTAATGTCAATTTCAATTTCAAATTCCAATTTCAAATTCCCAACTTTCATTTTCTTTTCAATTTCAATTTCAATTTCAATTTTCAATTTTCAATTTTTAATTTCAATTTCATTTCAAATTTCAAATTCAATATCAATTTCCAATATCATTTTCATTATCAATTTTCAATTTCGAATTTCGAATTTCAATTTCATCTTTAGTTTTCAATTTCAAATTTCAAGTCTCTATTGCAAATAATTTGAGATTGAAATTTAATTTCTATTTCTATTTCCAATTCCAAATCCAATTCCAATTCCATTTCTATTTTCAATTTCAAATTTCTATTTTAAATTTACATTCCAATTCCAATTCCAATTCCAATTCCAATTTCCAATTTCAATACCAATTTCAATACCAATTTCAATTTTATTTACAATTTACAATTTTAATTTCAACTTCAGTTTTCAATCTCAAACTTCAAATCAGTTTTAATTTCAATTTCAAATTTGGATTTCAATTTCAAACTCCAATTTCAATTTCGATTTCCAATTCTCAATTTCTATTTCCATTTTCATTTCCATTTCCATTTTCAATTTTCAATTTCATTTCCATTTCAAATTTCAAATTCAATTTTGAAATTTCACATTGCAATTGTGATCGGTGAACACCGATTAGTCACAAGTCAAATTTCAAATTTCAATTTTAAAATTTCAAATTTCAATTTTAAAATTTCAAATTTCAATTTCAATGTCAATTCCATTTCCATTTCCAATTTCCAATACCAATTTCAATTTCAAATGTCAATTTTGATTTCAATTTCAAATTTCAAATTGAAATTGCAATTTCAATTTCCAATTTGAATTGCAATTCCAGTTGCAATTTCAATTACAAATCTAATTGCAATTTCGTCAAATTGAAATTGAAATTGCAAATTACAATTCAAATTGAAATTGCAATTGAAATTGCAATTGAAATCTGTAATTGAAATTTCAATTTGAATTTGAATTTCAAAGGTTTGCAAATGTTTTTTAAAGTGTTAATGGTTTTTGTTACATGGTTATATGACCTTATTGAAAGTTACTCGAAAAAAACCGGCAAGGTTTATGTTGTCGGTTTAATTTTGAAATATGTATATATTTTTTTCAATCCTCCTGGCATTCTTAGAGGATTGAAAAAAAAGGGGCAGCATTTTTGCTTGCCAAAACACATTTTAAAATAAAACCGGCAGCATAAATACAACTTAAATTTAAAATTTAAAACATGTTTAACATAATGTAACTGGTTTTGCTACACATGTTTTCAATCCGTGTTTTCAATTAGTTTTCAAATGGTTTTTAATAATTGATAGGTTCATAGGTCTAAAAAATTAAGGTTTTGATGGTTTTTTTACACAATTTGGTTAAATTTATTGGAAAAAAAACCGACAACATTTATGTTGTCAGTTTTATTTCCAAATGTGTAATCCGACAACATTTATGCTTGCCAATACACATTTAGAAATAAAACCGGCACCATAAATGCTGCCGGTTGATATAAATTTATAAAAAAAAAACAAGAAATTAAATTTTACTTAAGAAAAAACAAGAAATTAAATTTTATTTAAGAAATTAACTAGCTCGATCGAGGTCTTGTTTCAACCCATCGAAGGCTCTAAAAGACCTCGATCGAGGGTCTGGCGCACAAATTTTTGGCGCTTCACTTGCCAAAAATTTTGAACCACCTTCATGGATTAACCCTTTAATTATTTAACATTGTTTTACGTTTTAATCTTTCTACATTGCTTTACTTTTTATTTTTTACATTGTTTTACTTTATTTCAATTTCTATTACAAATTTCAATTTCAATATTAATTCCAATTCCAATTTTATTTACAATTTACAAATTTCAATTTCAATTTCAACTTCAAGTTCACTTTTCCATCTCAAATTTCAAATCAATTTTAATGCCAATTTCAATTTCAATTTTCGATTCTAATTTCAAATTTCAATTTCGATTTCGATATCCAATTCTAATTCCATTTCCTATTCCCAACTTTCATTTCAAATTTCAAATTCAATTTCAATATCAATTTCCAATATCATTTTCATTTTCGTTTTTCATTTTCAATTTTCAATTTCATCTTCGGTTTTCAATTTCAAATTTCAGGTTTCAGGTTTCATGTTTCAATTTCAATTTGAAATTTAAATTCAATTTCTATTTCAATTTCCAATTCCAAATCCAATTCCATTTCCATTTCTATTTCAATTTTCAATTTCAAATTTACATTTCAATTGCAATTCTAATTTCAATTTTATTTACAATTTACAATTTCAACTTCAGTTTTCAATCTCAAATTTCAAATCAATTTTAATTTCAATTTCATTTTCAAATTTGGATTTCATTTTCAAATTCCAATTTCAATTTCGATTTCCAATTCTAATTCCATTTCCAATTCCCAATTTTCATTTCCATTTCATTTTCAATTTTCAATTTTCAATTTCATTTCAAATTTCAATTTCAATTTCTTTTTCATTTTCTTTTTCAATTTTGAAATTTCAAATTGCAATTGTGGTGGGTGAACACTGATAAGTCACAAGTCAAATTTCAATTTCCAATTCCAATTTCAATTTCAATTCCATTTCCAATTTCAAATACCAATTTCAATTTCAAATGTCAATTTTCAAATTCAAATTCAATTTCAATATCAATTTCAAATTTCAAATTTCAGATTAAAATTGCAATTGCAATTTAAATTTAAATTTTCAATTCCAATTTCAAATTTAAATTTCCAATTCCAATTGCAATTTCAATTACAAATCCAACTGCAATTTGCAATTTCATCAAATTGAAGTTGCAAATTACATTTCAAATTGAATTGCAATTGAAATCTGTAATTAAAATTTCAATTTCAATTTCAAAAGGTTTTCAAATGTTAATGATTTTTGTTACATGGTTATATGACCTTATTGAAATTTATTGGAAAAAAACTGACAACGTTTATGTTGCCGGTTTTATTTTAAAATATGTTTATTTTTTTTAAATCCTCCTTGCATTCTCAGAGGATTGAAAAAAAATGGGTAGCATTTCTGCTTGCCAAAACACATTTTAAAATAAAACCCACAACATAAACGCTACTGGTTGATATAAACATAGATATTCATAACTTGAAAAGATAAATACAACTTAAATTTAAAATTTAAAACATGTTTAACCTAATGTAGCTGGTTTTGCTACATGAGACCGATGTTGTCCATTTTATTTCCAAATGTGTAATCCAACAACATTTATGCTTCCAATACACATTTAGAAATAAAATCGACCGATTGATATAAGTTTATAAAAAAAAACAAGAAATTCAATTTTATTTAAAAAATAAATAGGTGGGGTTTATGGTCCACTTACATGGTGGAGTGGATGACATGGTGTGGTGGCGTGGTTGTGTGGATGTGGTCTAAGTTCCTTGGTCAAGTTAATGGCCTCAGTTGCGCATCTGTTGCCATTGCTTTCTTTGAAACAGGCCCGGGACGGTTGCAGACCTGTTTTTTTTATTTTTTACATTGTTTTACAGTGTACACACAAAATACAATTAAGAATTATGACGATTGGGGAGGACAACAATCATTACTCCCAACCATCCAATCTACAACCAACGGACAAAACCACAATTTACATACAACAACCACTATTTATTAGACCCGGGAATTGAACCTCACCCAATCTACAACCAATGGACAAAACCACAATTTAGGTACAACAACCACTATTTATTATTTGTATCTACTATCCAGTCAATTAAAAAATCAAGGTATACCACAAATACAATCATTATAATAGGAACTCAACAAGATCATCATGAACTCTGGCCTAGCAATGACTTATCAACAACCAACTGAGCTAGCTGTTGACGCTAACAAAATGAATTTCCTTTCAATAAATTTAAATTTCTCCCAATGAAATCTTATTAAAAAAAGTTTTCAATATCAACCCGGTGCTTAGTGATTCCCATTTTAAATATCAACCTGCACTAACTTCGTCTTATTTCTACCATTTGTTTTTTTTAAATGCCCTTTACTATCCCTCATATGACAGTGTACACCTTTACTTTGAAATACCTAACATTACGCCTAAAACCAAAGGCTATAAATACATACAATAAAATACAGCTAAGAACCTATGTACCGTGTACAGATTACAAAATTACACAAAATACTGCTATCAGCGGGTCAGTTGCATATAAACGTCAAACTGACAGTTGGATTCATTAGTTGCCTATTAATTTTTTTTAATGAAACGTCACAACTCGGCCACTTCTCGGTGATGCCACCGCCAGATAGGTCTAGATTTTAAATTGGCATCACCCTGACAATCACTTGTCAACTGGGACCCAACCAAGTGAGCTAGCTGTTGACGCTAACAAAATGAATTTCCTTTCAATAAATTTAAATTTCTCCCAATGAAATCTATTAGAAAAAGGCTTCAACATCAGCCCGGTGCTTAGTGATTCCCATTTTAACTAGCAACCTGCACCATCTTCCTCTTATTTCTACCATTTGATTTTTTTAAATGCCCTTTACTATCCATCATATTACAGTGTACACCTTTACTTTGAAATACTAACATTACGCCTAATCCAAAGGCTATAAATACATACTACAAAATACAGCTAAGGATCTGTGTACCGTGTACTCATTACAAACGTATACAAATTACAGCTATTAGCGGGTCAGATGGATATAAACGTCAAACTGACAGCTATCATCATCATCATCATCATCATCCTCATCACCATCTTCATCTTCATCATGAATGATGATTGATCATCATCATCATCGCCATCCTCTTCTTTATCATCACCATCAACATCCTCATCACCATCTTAATCATGATTGTGTATTGATCATCATCATCATCATCACCATCATCATCACCGTCATCATCATCATCCTCATCATCTTCATCACCATCATCCTCATCATCCTCATCGTCATATTCATCATCATCTTCATCATCATCATCCTCTTCTTTATCATCACCATCATCATCATTGTCATCGTCATCATCATCATCATCATCATCATTGTCATCGTTGTCATCGTCATCTCCATCATCATCATCATCCTCACCACCATCTTCATCATGATTGATGATTGATCATCATCATCATCATCCTCTTCTTTATGATCACCATGATCACCATCATCACCGTCATCATCATCATCATCATCCTCATCATCCTTGTCATCATCATCATCATCATCACCACCATCTTCATCTTCATTATGATTGATGATTGATCATCATCATCATCGCCATCCTCTTCTTTATCATCACCATCATCATCCTCATCACCATCTTTATCATGATTGTGTATTGATCATCATCGTCATCATGATATTCATCATCATCATCATCATCATCATCATCATCATCCTCATCATCGTCTTCATCTTCATCATCGTCGTCTTCATCATCTTCTACTCCCCCTGGAAAAACCCCCCTCCTCTCCCTAGCCCTTACTAACCCGGGCTCTCTCAGTCTCTCTGTCTTCCCTACACCTCCACCTACCTCTAACTATGCCTTCCATCTCTCTTTTGCAGTCCCTACAACCAACACCCTCTCCTCTCTCGCTTTCTCTCTCCCTCCTCCCCTCCCAACCATTACTAACCCCCTCTCTCAATATCTCTTTCTCTCTCTCCCCCTCACTAACCCCCCTCCCAGCCCCTTACCCCTAATTACCCTCCCTCCTAGCTCCCTACCCCTACCTAACCACCCCCCATCTCTAATCCCTAAACCCCTAACCAAATCCTTATTTAACCTCCTAACACATAGAAACTATTAAATAAACTATTGAATAAGTTTTTTTTATTATTTAAATAACGCTAGCGCGTTTATGAATACAAAACACATGCACGTTTTGTGCAACTAGGCACATTATTTGGCCGTGCACCAAACATATTAAATACCGAGGTTTTTTTTAATATTCAAGAAACGCGCACGCGTTTTGTGTGTGAATAATGATAGTGCGTTATGTCTATGCAAAAATATTAGCAAAATGGTTTTATCCTCCCGTGTTCTGCGTTTTCTCCTCTCGCCTTCCCGTCTCCCATACAAGACGACACTTCACAATTAATAGTCAAAGCATTGGAGGAAGCTCAAGACACTCCATGTTCACAATCAACAAGTTTGAAGAGGATTCTACAGTTGGCATTTGGAATTGAGGATTCCACATTCACAATTACCAAGCTTCAAGGGGATTCTACATTCACAAATTCAAGCTTCAAGAGGATTCTAATGGTTGCACTAGTGCAGCGTTATTTTTCCAAAATTAAATGTTTAATTTTTTTTTTTTTTTTAATTATGTAAGTGATCAAACCTCGAGAACGGTACATCAAATGTGGGTGCAGCTTTTGAAGGTCTTAATGTAGTTATTTTGAATTGGACTTTTTACAGCATGTAGAGGTCGGTGTCCTCTAGTGCAACATACAAGTTTTTTTTAAAAATGGTTGTGAAATGAAAATATTACGGAATAAACACTAACAGTATGTTTTTTGACCAACGGAGTGATGACACAAGAAAATTAGGAAATAAATAAAAAATCTCAATATTTTTTAAAAAAAATTACATATTTGGAATTTGCATAAAAAATTCTATCTATCCCTAAAATCTCGTCAATAATGGTCAGGTATGTCATGCTGTAGAGAGCGGTGAAAAACAGACATACTCAGAAAAATGTTGAAAATGTCAAATTAGCTATGGTCTAAAAATTCCCTAGCACAGGTTTGGTAAGTTCCGAACGAGCCGCATAGGACAATGGCTGACATGCAGACGCAGGAGGAGTGGGTGATTAGGCACTCAGGAATGCGTGCACGTTATGTTTAAATTCAAATAACAAGTGTGCGTTACATTTAAATTCAAATTTTAGTGTTTTGGCACTCAATGTTATAAGCAACACGCTAGCGTTATGTGGATACATAACGCGCTCGCGTTATGTGATTACATAATGCGCACACGTTATAATCTTCACAAATCTATGTTTTGAAGTGTTAGATTGGGTGAGATAAATATAATGATAATGAGGATGATGAATATGAAGATGATGATGGTGATGAAGATGATGCTGCTGCTGCTGCTGATGATGATGATGATGATGAAGACGATGATGATGGTGATGAAGATGATGATGATGATGATGATGAATATCATGATGAAGATGGTGATGATGATGATGATGAAGATGATGATGGTGAGGAAGATGATGATGATGATGATGATGATGATGAATATCATGATGAAGATGGTGATGATGATGATGATGAAGATGATGATGATAATGATGATGATGCAGATGATGATGATGATGACGATGAAGATGATGGTGATGAAGACCACAATGATGATGATGAAGATGGAGATGACGACGACGATGAGGATGATGATGATGATGAATATGGATATGATGACGACAAAGACGATGATGATGATGATGATGAAGATGTCATCATCATCATCTTAATCATGATATTCATCACCATCATCATCAACATCATCGTCATCGTCTTCATCATCATCATCATCATCATCATCATCATCATCGTTATCACTCTCTCTTCTATGGTTTTACACCTCTCTCTCTCTCTCTCTCTCTCTCTCTCTCTCTCTCTCTCTGTAAACCCCCTCTCCCTCTCCCTAACCTCTCTCCCATCCCTAACCATCTTACTCTTTCTATCTCCCTGCTACTCCCCGTAGCCCAAAACCCCCCTCCTCTCCCTAGCCCTTACTAACCCAGGCTCTCTCAGTCTCTCTCTCTTCCCTACACCTCCACCTACCTGTAACCACACCTTCCATCTCTCTTTCGCAGTCCCTACAACCAACACCCTCTCCTCTCTCGCTCTCTCTCTCCCTCCGCCCCCCCTCCAACCATTACTAACACCCTCTTAGTCTCTCTCTCTCCCCCTCGCTAACCCCCCCTCCTAGCCACTTACCCCTAACTAACGCCCCCTCTCTCACTCTCTCTTCCTTGCTTTTACACCTCTCTCTCTCTTCCTCTCTCTCTCTCTCTCCTCTTTCTCTCTCCTAATCCCCCTTCCCCTACCACTACATGATGATGATGATGATGATGACGATGATGATCATCGTCATCTCCATCATCGTCGTCATATCCATCATCATCTTCATCCTCATCATCATCCTCACCACCATCTGCATCATGGTTGATGATTGGTCGTCATCATCATCATCCTCTTCTATATGATAACCATCATCATCATCATCATCATCATCTTCATCACCATCATCTTCATATTCATCATTCTCATTGTCATATCCATCATCATCTTCATCATCATCATCATCCTCATCACCATCTTCAACATCATCATCGTCATCATCATCATCATCATCATCATCTTCATCAGCATCATCTTCATCTTCATCATCCTCGTCGTCATATTCATCATCATCTTCATCATCATCATCATCATCATCAGTAGCAACAGCAACAACAACAGCATCATAATCCTCTTCTTCATCATCACCATCATCATCATCATCATCATCCTCATCATCCTCGTCCTCATATTCATCATCATCTTCATCATCATCATCTTCATCTTCATCATGATTGATGATTGATCATCATCATCATCATCATCGCCATCCTCTTCTTTATGATCACCATCATCATCCTCATCACCATCTTCATCATGATTGGGTATTGATCATCATCATCATCATCATCATCATCATCCTCTTCTTTATCATCACCATTATCATCATCTTCATCACCATCATCTTCATCATCCTCATCGTCATATTCATCATCATATTCATCATCACCATCCTCTTCTTTATCAGCACTATCATCATCATCGTCGTCATCATCCTCATCATCATCGTCGTTGTCGTTGTCGTCGTCATCATCTCATCATCATCATCATCCTCACCACCATCTTCATCATGATTGATCACCATCATCATCATCATCATCATCATCATCCTCTTCTTTATGATCACCACCACCACCACCATCATCATCATCCTCGTTGTCATATTCATCATTATCTTTATCATCATCATCATCATCATCATCCTCATCACCATCTTCATCTTCATCATGAATGATGATTGATCATCATCATCATCGCCATCCTCTTCTTTATCATCACCATCAACATCCTCATCACCATCTTAATCATGATTGGGTATTGATCATCGTCATCATCATCACCATCATCATCACCGTCATCATCATCATCATCATCATCTTCATCACCATCATCCTCATTGTCATATTCATCATCATCTTCATCATCATCATCCTCTTCTTTATCATCACCATCATCATCATTGTCATCGTCATCATCATCATCATCATCATCATTGTCATCGTCATCATCATCATCATCATCATCATTGTCATCGTTGTCATCGTCATCTCCATCATCATCATCATCCTCACCACCATCTTCATCATGATTGATGATTGATCATCATCATCATCATCCTCTTCTTTATGATCACCATCATCACCATCATCACCGTCATCATCATCATCATCATCCTCATCATCCTTGTCATCATCATCATCATCATCGTCATCATCATCACCATCTTCATCTTCATCATGATTGATGATTGATCATCATCATCATCGCCATCCTCTTCTTTATCATCACCATCATCATCCTCATCACCATCTTCATCATAATTGTGTATTGATCATCATCGTCATCATGATATTCATCATCATCATCATCATCATCATCATCCTCATCATCATCTTTATCTTCATCATCGTCGTCTTCATCATCTGCTACTCCCCCTGGCAAAACCCCCCTACTCTCTATTTCTCTCCCCTCCTCTCCCTAGCCCTTACTAACCCGGGCTCTCTCAGTCTCTCTCTCTTCCCTACACCTCCACCTACCTCTAACTATGCCTTCCATCTCTCTTTTTCAGTCCCTACAACCAACACCCTCTCCTCTCTCGCTTTCTCTCTCCCTCCTCCCCTCCCAACCATTACTAACCCCCTCTCTCAATCTCTCTTTCTCTCTCTCCCCCTCACTAACCCCCCTCCCAGCCCCTTACCCCTAACAACCCTCCCTCCTAGCTCCCTACCCCTACCTAACCACCCCCCATCTCTAATCCCTAAACCCTAACACCAAATCCTTATTTAACCTCCTAACACATAGAAACTATTAAATAAACTATTGAATAAGTTTTTTTTATTATTTCAATAACGCTAGCGCGTTTATGAATACAAAACACACGCGCGTTTTGTGCAACTAGGCACATTATTTAGCCGTGCACCAAACATATTAAATACCGAGGTTTTTTTTAATATTCAAGAAACGCGCGTGCGTTTTGTGTGTGAATAATGATAGTGCATTATGTCTGTGCAAAAATATTAGCAAAATGGTTTTATCCTCCCGTGTTCTGCATTTTCTCCTCCCACCTTCCCGTCTCCCATACTAGACGACACTTCACAATTAACAGTCAAAGCATTGGAGGAAGCTCAAGACACTCGATGTTCACAATCAACAAGTTTGAAGAGGATTCTACAGTTGGCATTTGGAATTGAGGATTCCACATTCACAATTACCAAGCTTCAAGGGGATTCTACATTCACAAATTCAAGCTTCAAGAGGATTCTACATTCACAATTTCAAGCTTCAAGGTGATTCTATATTAACAATGTCAAGCAAGTTTGATGAATCTATATGAACACAATTGAAGAAGAATCTACATTCCCTATTGAGCAAGCTTGAAATTTCTATATTCACAAATGAAGAATTTTCTATATTCACGGTGAGGTAGAAACTTTACTTTCACATTTGAGCAAGATTGATGTTCATCTATATTCACAATTGAGGAAGTATCTATATTGACAATTGAGCAAGCTTGAAGAACCTATATTCACAATTGAGAAATAATTTGGATATTTGAATAATTGAGCACACCTCTAGGATCTATTTTCTTAGTATTGCTCATTGTGGTCATGGGGATCCACGCAATCGAAAAAGGAAATCGGCAGGGAAAGAGAAGCCTCAAGAAACCATGGAAGAAGTTAGAGAAAAGAAAAGATTGGACATGTGGAATCGAAGGCATTCCATGGAAACTCATCCAATTCCAACCGTAGATGATGCCACGGTTGTTCCTACCCATCCACCTCAAGAAATACAAAGAAATTCACTAGAGGGGCCCTCAATTTCAACAAAATTTGATGAACAAGCACCCCATGGCACTAGTGAATAAGTAAGACGTAGGTGCTCATTGGGGGATGTTTCAATTCCCACATCAAGTCAACCTCAAAATATGGTAGTGAATGACTTGTTGGGTAGTGGTTATACAAGCGACAAAGTTAGAGAGGCATTGAGTGGAGGATTGACAATGGAAGAAGCAAATGTTATGGAGACCTTCCAAGAGAATGAAAGACAAGGGGCTCCTATGGAAATGCCGGAGCGTCCTGGTGATAGTGCACATGCTTCAGTTCCAACACCTTTACCTCCATTAGCAACTGCACGCCGAAGAACTACGAGACGTATACAGGTTGATGAAACTCTCATTAGTTCACTTGAAGGTACGTTGTCTAAACGTTCTATTGCATATCAAACTCGACAAATACTTGATAACTTTTTTTATTCTAAATGTGATGGGGACAAGTGCAAATTATTTTTATCATTGTTGAAATCTAGGCATATGACTGTTGTTAGAAGAACATTAGGGATAAAGATGGCCAAAAAGTTAGAACCAAGTTCTCATATCGTTAAAAGTTAAGTAGATGCATTTAGTACAATTGGAAAGAAATCTCGCTCAAAGGATCGCAATGCTGCTCGTCGTGTGTTTTTAGAATCAATCATTAACAAAAGCACTAGGGCACTTCCTTTTCTTAAACTTACATCTAAAATTGTTAATTTGAATGTGAAGACACTTCGTAGGTATTGTGTTAGAAGAGAACAACTTGAAACTGGTCAAATAGATGTTTGGGCCTTCATTGGCAGGTTGCCACGCTCTGATATGAAGCCCATTGATGCGGTAAAGGGATTAGTGCAAGCTTTTTGACATGACAACACTAGACCTTCTTCCAACCAAAAAGATGTATTAAAATTGAGAAGGGGTTCAAAGGATCGTGAACCACACATTAAACATTTTCTTGATATGACACAAACAGAATTATATGAGAAATTTAGGAATGAACATAACGAACTTGACTTGAGCCAAAGATCCTTTGAAAAATGCAAACCATGGTATGTTAAAATAAACGCAATTCGTAACACATGTTGTCGATACCACATTGAGTATGGTTACTATTATGACACATATACATATATTTTTCGTGTATTGCATAACACTCTTGTGCAGGAATGCTCAGCTGCATTACCACCGATTCCATCTAGAGACTTTATTCATAGCATTTTGTATAGTAGGACAAACGATTGCACATTTTATCAAAAAACTTGCATAGATGGGACATGCCCAGGGTGTGGTGGATTCGCATTATTGGACAAATGCATACATGTGACTGATGAGCATGAACTTGGGAGGTAGGAGGTGAACTTGCAGTCATTCAAATATGTCACATATGGTATTGATAGAGGGAATGAAAGAAAAAAAATACAATCGGTCACTTCTTAGGTTGGTAATGAGTTATTGAATACTATTTTTTCTTCAGATTGCAATTTCATATGTAACAATCTATTGATATATGTATTTATTGTTGATCTACCAGGTACGGGTTTGTGACCTCATGGAGGAATTCTTTGAAAAGGCACAACATTATGTAAAGCATGTGCATGTGGCTCGTTGGCAAGATGAGCAGTTTAGAACATGCAGAGATACATTTCCTATTGGGACTATCTTGTCAGTGGTCGATTTTGCGGAAAAATACACTCTTCAACCACAAAATGAGATTCAGAGTCAATACTATCACTCAGACCAGGTCAACATAATGGTCCATATCACCTATAGACATGGGGCAGATACTACTGAAGACAACAGGGTTATATTGAAGGAGTATCACTTCTACATAAGTGATGACAGGTGTCACGACTTGGCTTTTGTACAACACAACTTTCAAATGTTCTACAATCACTTGAAGGATAACAGTATACAGATGGAACAACATTGGATTTGGTATGACGGTTGTGCAGGGAAATTCAAAAATGCCCATGTCTTCCAATGGTTCTGTATGCTCCACAAAAGGCACAAGGTGCCACATATTTGGAACTATTTTGAGACCGGACATGGAAAAGGTGAACACGATGGAGTAGGTGCATGCATAAAGACTGTATTACGCAGGCAAGAAATGAAGTTCACAGATGGACCAAGAAGGAGGAGGGAGGGAGCAAGAAAGCACATGTGGTTAGATATGTTTGGGAGGTGGTGGATGTATATCATTCACAGTTATATGAGTGCAAGACCATCCAAGGAACTCGTGCATTTCATTCAGTTAGAACGTCGGACAATGCTATACTTGAAATGTGGACAAGGAAACTGTCATGTTTTTGTTCTCCATGCAGTAGTGGTGAATGGGACAAATGTGAATCCATGGATTGGGTTGACAGTTGGGACTGTGTATCACTCCCCATTGGTTGACGGATAACTATAGTATTTCACCAAACTATGACCACATATCAGATCTCGTACAACTAGGTTCAATTAATATTTTTGACAACTAGTTGTGTCTAATTAGCTGTGTATATTTTTGATATTTTTGACAACTAGTTGTGTCTAATTAGTTGACTAAAATGTTGGAACTATATTTTCTCCAGGGCACATATACGCAGTAGTTTCCCTGAGATGTAATGCATGGCACACTGACTATTGGATGGCACGTTGCTTAGAGGGGAAGCAAACCCTAGATGTCCTATTGCGCGACTCTGAGGGAGTTGATTTAATGATTGGGTCGATGGTTATAAAGGGAGAATATTTGAACCATGTTTCCCACTTAGCAAATAGAAAATGGTATACATATGAAGATTGTAGGCCAGGTGAGATTGTATACCATTATACAAACTTAGTTATTGGCACAAACCTCCAGCTACAAACAATGACAAGGAAGAACTCATCAAAGGCACGATACTTATTACCTTATTCTGAGCACGAGAGGTTAAAGGAAACCTTTGGTATTCGAGGTGATCCTGATGGTCTAGTCAAATGACCATAGGTAGGTAATCTGGTACGTGGTTTTCTTATTTTATTGTGTACTATGTTATAGGTATGTGGTGTACATATATGCTATAAATTTGTTTCGTGGTCTCATTGAGTATTGACATTAATATTTTGACTATTGCAACCATACATTGATAGCTTGATAGATTCATAAATTGCATAGACTTGGTACAACTTGATAAATTGTAGAAGTTTCGTAATCATCATCATCATCTTCATCACCACCACCACCACCACCACCACCACCATCATCATCATCATCATCCTCACCACCACCATCATGATCATCATCCTCATCATTATCATGGTAAACCATCATCATCGTCATCATCATCATCATCATCATCATCATCCTCAATATCTTCATCCTCATCCACACCATCATCATGATCATCATCTTCATCACCACCACCACCACCACCACCATCATCCTCATCACCATCTTCATTATCATCATTAACTCTAACTCTAACCTTAATTCAATTTCCTTCTACAACTCTAACCTTAACCATCACCCAAACCCTAGCACTAAACCATCTTCTTCATCATCACCATCACCATCAACACCACCATCACCACCATCATCATCATCAACGTCTTCATCATCATCACCATCATCATCTTCATCACCATCACCATCATCATTGCCATGTCTAGGTTCTTTATCAACATCTCCATCACCACATCTTCTTCGTCATCATCATCATCATCTTCATCGCCATCACCATCACCATCATCATCAACGTCTTCATCATCATCACCATCTTCATAATCATCATTAACTCTAACTCTAACCCTAATTCAATTTCCTTCTATAACTCTAATTTCCTTCATCATCATCACGCTAGCTATACCCACTCGACGGACGATTTTGCAAAGTTGACCCCCGTGGGAAAAAATTGCACAATCCCTTACTAAGAAAAACCCTAGTTTGCAAAATGTACCTACAAGATGACACGCGGGTCATGGGACCGGTAGAGAGGGGAACCCCTAGCACTGTCTTGATGTCCTGAATCCAATGGAGTCGACAGTTTGTCGATCCGAGCCACGGTCTTCATTCTATGGCTCGTTCCATCCGACATCCAAAAGGCCTTCAGGGACACCTGTCAGATGCCTCCTGGGGCCATAGAATCCCAACCGTGCAACAAAATCGGGTTCCAGGGAGACATGCAGGTGTGTCTAGGATGGTTCCAGCTAGGAACACTAGCCATAAGTGCCCGGTGGACGATTTTGCAAAGTTGACCCTTGTGGGCAAAAATTGCATAGTGCTTTACTGAGCAAAAACCCTAGTTTGCAGAATGCACCTAAAAGATGACACAATGGGCCATGGGATCAGTAGAGAGGGGGCACCCTTAGCACTATCTCGATGTCCTGAATCCAACGGCGTCGATGGCTTGTCGATCCGAGCCACGGTCTTCATTCTATGGCTCGTTCCGTCTGACATCCAAAAGGCCTTTAGGGACACCTGTTGGATGCCTCCTGGGGGCATAGAAGTCCAAATGTGCAGCAAAACTTGGTTCAGGGGGGGTTTTGCAGGTGTGTCTAGGATGGTTCTAGCTAGGAACACTAGCCACAAGTTCCCGATGGATGATTTTGCAAAGTTGACCCCCATGGGAAAAAATTGCACAGTCCCTCACTGAGCAAAAACCCTAGTTTGCAGAATGAACCTACAAGATGAGACATGGGCCATGGGACCAGCAAAGAGGGGGCACCCCTAGCATTGTCCCGACGTCCTGAATCCAACAGAGTCAACGGTTTGTCGATCCGAGCCACAGTATTCATTCTATGGCTTGTTCCGTCCGACATCTAAAAGGTCTTTAGGGACACATGTCAGATGCCTCTGGGGGGCCATAGAATCCCAACCGTGCAAAAAAAACTGGGTTCCGGGGAGACATGCAGGTGTGTCTAAGGACAGTTCCATCTCGGAACACTAGCCACAAGTGCTCAGTGGATGATTTTGAAAAGTTGACCTGTGTGGACAAAAATTGCACAGTCCCTCACTAAGTAAAACCCTAGTTTGCAGAATGCACCTATAAGATGAGACGTTGGCCATGGTACCGACGGAGAGGGGCACCCCTAGTAACTGTCCCGACGTCCTGAATCCAATGGATTCGACGGTTTGTCGATCCGAGCCATGGTCTTCATTCTATGGCTCATTCCGTCCGATATCCAAAAGGCCTTTAGGGAGACCTGTCGGATGCCTGTCGAAGCCATAGAATCCCAACCATGAAGCAAAAACCTGGTTTCAGGGAGCTCCTGCAAGTGTGTCTAGGATGGATCCAGCTGGGAACACTAGCAACAAGCTGCCTGGTGGATGATTTTGCAAAGTTGACCCCTGTGGGCAAAAATTGCACAGTCCCCAGTCCCTCACTGAGCAAAAACCCTAGTTTGAAGAATGCACCTACAAGATGACACGTGGGCCATGGGACCAGTGGAGAGCAGCAACCCTAGCATTGTCCTGACGTCCTGAATCCAATGGAGTTGACGGTTTGTCGATCCGAGGCACAGTCTTCATTCTATGGCTCGTTTTATTCCCCCATGTCTTGAGAAGGTTGAAGCTATAAAGCAACAACTCTCTAGTATTCATACTGAAGCTTTTTTGTTTATGTCTAAGATAAAGAAGCTCTCAATTCGTGAGCTGAAACATATCGATCTTAATAGGATTTATGCAATCTCTGTTTTACGAGAAACTGACCTTAGAAATTCTCGTAGCAATGACAATGAATCCTTCATTTTGCATTTATTAGCAGAAGAAGATCAATTTTCAACAAAACAATGTAGTTATTACATGTGGAGGCAATGGTTTCATGTGGAAAACAAGTGTAGGGTTGAGTGGAGGGAAAGATGTTGGGAAATGGGCTATTACATTAGCTTTTCCGATGGGTGAGTGGCTTATAGAAGGAAATATGGCGGCTGTAGATATCTATGCTTTTCTTTCGACTAAAATTGTAACAGGATTTCCATTTATAATACAGGCATATTTTTTACTGGTTTCGTCAAGAAAAAGTATAATTTTCAATAACAAGTGGAACCAGGGAATCCTTCATTGTGTTCCATTAGCCTTTTGTTCATCATTTCATGCTCTGATAAGTGGTAATTCACCTCTATCATCGAAAACTTGGGTCTATATGTACCTTCCCTTTCATATTCCTTGTTATCCACAGCTAACACAGGTTAGAGATGCCCATTCAGACCCAATTGAGAGCTGAGGAAGTGGTTTTTTCCCACGGGGGTCAACTTTGTAAAATCATCCACCGGGCACTTCTGGCTAGCGTTCCCAGTTGGAACCGTCCTAGACATACCTGCATGTCTCCCCGAAAACCGGTTTTGTTGCACGGTTGGGATTCTATGGCCCTGGGAGGCATTCGACAGGTGTCCCTGAAGACCTTTTGGATGCCGGACAGAACGAGCCATAGAATGAAGACCGTGGCTCAGATCGACAAACCGTTGACTCCATTGGATTTAGGACGTCGAGACAGTGCTACGGGTTCCCCTCTTCATCGGTCCCATGGCCCACGTGTCATCTTGTAGGTGCATTATGCAAACTAGGGTTTTGCTAAGTGAGGGACTGTGCAATTTTTTCCCACGGGGGTCAACTTTGCAAAATCATCCACCGGACACTTGTGGCTAGCGTTCCCAGCTGGAACCATCCTAGACACACCTATAGGACTCCCTGAAACCAGGTTTTGCTGCACGGTTGGACTTCTATGTCCCCGACAGGTATCGAGCAGGTGTCCGTGAAGGCCTTTTGGATGTTGGACGGAACGAGCCATAGAATGAAGACCATGGATCGGATCGACAAACTGTCGACACTGTTGGATTTAAGAAGTTGGTACAGTGCTAGTGGTGCCCCTCTCCATCGATCTCATGGTCCACGTGTCATCTTGTAGGTGCATTCTGCAAACTAGGGTTTTTCTCAGTGAGGGACTGTGCAATTTTTTCCCACGGGGTTCAACTCTGCAAAATCGTCCACCAGGCACTTGTGGCTAGCGTTCCCAGCTAGAACCATCCTACACACACCTGCAGGACTCCCTGAAACTAGGTTTTGCTGCACGGTTGGACTTCTATGCCCCCAGGAGGCATCCGACAGGTGTCCCTGAAGGCCTTTTGGATGTCGGAAGGAACGAGCTATAGAATGAAGACCATGGCTCGAATCAACAAACCATCGACTCCATTGGATTTAGGACATTGGGATAGTGATAGGGGTGCCCCTCTCTGCCGGTACCATGGACCACGTGTCGTCTTGTATGTGCATTCTGCAAACTAGGGTTTTGTTCAGTGAGGGACTGTGCAATTTTTTCCCACGGGGGTCAACTTTGCAAAATCGTCCACTGGGCACTTGTGGCTAGCGTTCCCAACTGGAACCGTCCTAGAAACACCTGCATGTCTCCTCGGAACCCAATTTTGTTGCACGGTTGGGATTATATGGCCCCGGGAGGCATCCGACATGTGTCCCTGAAGGCCTTTTGGATGCTAGATGAAACGAACCATAGAATGAAGACCGTGGCTCGGATCGACAAACTGTCGACTCCATTGGATTTAGGACATCGGGATAGTGCTAGGGGTGCCCCTCTTCGCTGGTCCCATGGCCCACATGTCATCTTGTAGGTGCATTCTACAAACTAGGGTTTTGCTCAGTAAGGGACTGTGCAATTTTTTCCCACAGGGGTCAACTTTGCAGAATCATCCATTGGGTGAATATAGCTAGCGTGATGATGATGAAGGAAATTAGAGTTATAGAAGGAAATTGAATTAGGGTTTGAGTTAGAGTTAATGATGATGATGAAGACTTTGATGATGATGGTGATGGCGATGAAGATGATGATGATGATGACAAAGAAGATGTGATGATGGAGATGTTGATGAGGAACCTAGACATGGTAACGATGATGGTGATGGTGATGAAGATGATGATGGTGATGATGATAAAGACGTTGATGATGATGGTGATGGTGGTGATGGTGATGATGAAGATGGTTTAGTGCTAGGGTTTTGGTGAGGGTTAGGGTTAGAGTTATAGAAGGAAATTGAATTAGGGTTAGAGTTAGAGTTAATGATGATGATGAAGATGGTGATGAGGATGAGAATGGTGGTGGTGGTGGTGGTGATGAAGATGATGATCATGATGATGATGTGGACGAGGATGATGTTGAGGATGATGATGATGATGATGATGATGATGATGATGATGATGGTTTACCATGATAATGATGAGGATGATGATCATGATGGTGGTGGTGATGATGATGAAGATGTTGTTGATGATGATGATGGTGGTGGTGGTGGTGGTGGTGGTGGTGATGATGATGAAGATGTTGATGATGAGGGTGATGAGAATGATGATCATGATGATGAATATGTTGTTGTTGTTGTTGATGATGATGATGAAGATAATGGTTTACTATGATGATAATGAGGATGAGGATGAGGATGAGGGTGAGGATGTTGAGGATGATGATAATGATGATGATGATGATGATGGTGATGATGATGATGATGATGATGGTGGTGGTGGTGGTGATGAAGATGATGATCATGATGAATATGATGATGATGGCGATGATGAAGATGATGGCGAGGGTGAGGATGATGAGGATGAGGATGAAGATGAGGGTGATGATGATTACGAAACTTGTGCAATTTATCAAAACAAACTAAGGACCATGAATATCTTATTTTCGTTCATTAATACAACATTATCAAGGAATATCATTAAACTAGTTATGTATTTAATTTTCCATGGATTTTGGATGATTACTTTTGCACCATCACAGGTGGAAAATGGACATATGAAAGAGGTAAAGCACAAACTAGGGTCTTACATACTAGGGTTTAGTAAGGATAGGGTTTATATCTTCAACAATATTATGAGAGTGAATTCATGACCAGCTATTGGTTAGCATATTTTAACAAACTAGGGTATATTTGTTACATATATTTGACCATATGTACATGAAGGACCAATGAATTTTATTACACTTTAGTTATGCATTCCTTGCCATTCAATCAAACTGCATAGATGCTCATGTACGTATAGTTTGATGAAATACAGTATCATTGATGAAATGTGTAGCATCTATTGGACTTCCTCTTACTGTCTGAAAATGTCATAGGATTAAATTGATGGTATGCGTAGCATGTTACTATTATGACATAGGTTTTTTCCTTGCAACATATTTTCCTTGCAACCATAATTATTATCAATGGGTATGAACCCTTGGAGTTGACAAACAACACAATTTTAAATTAGATATCAAATTAGCATGCATGTGCTAAGTTCATTGAACTGTTGAAAGATATTATTAGTTTTTTCCATTAAGATAATGTTTTCATAACACAATGGTGAGATGTTACTTGATCAATGCAATAAATGTAAAAGAATAAATATTGCTTGAAATGTAATTTCATAAATTTCAATAGCATAATTTATCAATTTGTGAAAGAGATGAATCATCACAAGCACAAGTTGAAACTCAAGAGAAAATATGGAATATATTGATAGTCGAATGTTTGTAATACAAAATATGGGAAAGTAGCCGGCCCTCAAATGGCCCGTCAATGTACATCTATCCCTAAGTACAACAATGTGTACATGTATGTCAAAATACATATATCCAAGACTATGCAACATCGAAAATCAATCTTTCTCTTGTTTTTCCTTGACTTTCCTCTATCGACCATCTCCTTGGGATCGCTTAGCATCTCAAAAGTCTGCAAAAAAAATCATTAAATTTATCAAATAACTGCACTAATACCCTACCATCAACAAACTTAAAAAATTAACTTATGGCCAAATTATTTATGACAAAAACTCACCAAGTCCTCATGGGGTATAGATGTAAGCAGTGTGCTCATGGAAGGCATCTCTATAGTTGTGCTCTATAAATAAAAGATCATATCTCAATTAATTCAACAATTCAACATTGATCAACGTGTTTGGGTAAATTGAATAAAAAAACTAGGTCATTAATGAACATCTCACTGGAAGAGGAGACCCGGTCAGAACCATGGATTGAGTAGAGGGGTCGGGCACTTCTGCCGCTAATGGCTACAATCACCAAATGGAGAAATAGTTAGACATGCATGAATAAACAATATAGTAACATGGTTAAATACTATGCATTGTGATTGTCCAAATAGTTACCTCCGTATGACTCGTGGCTATTGTAGATGCGGCACTGACTGCAACATCAATGACCTTTGTTAGGTCAAGGGTAGATGGATCTCTCGTGTGTTTGCTATAGAGGACATCCACATTCTTTCCAGGAGTGGAGCCTCTCTTGTACACTTGTCCCTTTTGCACGTTGGGACTATAGGGAGATTGAACTGCTAACAATCTCGAACGTATATCCATTGGTGGCTACAATCACCAACACTGACGTAGTTAGAAATGCATTGGTCAATGGAATAGCGTGTATTAACAAACTGAAAATGATGAAATACATACCGATGTACTGTATACGTCAATCAATTCTAACAAACGGTCTGCCGTCCATTCTATCTCCGCGGGCATGCTATCGATTGTATTCCCACCGGGGGGAGCTCACTAGATGAAATCATTTCCATCTGATGGGGATCTACAACCTACAATTTAGAAAATTGTAAATATTAGATCGTGTAGCATTGATTAAGTAACATGTGATAAAAAAATAACATGTGTTGAAATAATGTCATGTTGAAATAGTTACCTCAGCATGAGATGTTGTCGCTGAAGGTATGACAACATCTTGTAACTCAGAAGGTTCTACTGCATGAGCCTCTTGGCCCTCATGCCCTTCTTGTGGCAACTACAAGTTTTAAAATCATTAAAAATATTAGCAATCTATATATGTGTATAGTAAGGAAAAATAATTTACAAATGACACTAAATTGTTAATTGGATCTAGTCATGTATTAAAATAATGTCATGTTGAAACAGTTACCTCATTGTGAGTTGTTGTCACTGAAAGTATGGCAACATCATCATCATCATCATGCGGTGCTGGTGCATGAGCCTCTGGACTATGCTCTGCATAATTAGTGCAAAGGTCTTCAACCCCGTGCCCTTCTTGTAGTAACTACAAGTTTTAAAACCATTAAAATTATTAGCAATCTATATATATGTGCATTGTAAGGAAATATAGTTTAAAAATGACACTAAATTGTTAACCACTTACTTACCTGTATGAAATACCCAGTAAAGGTATCATTTGTTCGGACAGGACCAACGCAAGGATGGCTGAATACTGTGCATGGATGGGGCTGATGGTTGTGCTCATGCTGTGTAGGTACAGTGCCACTACTAGATGCTCCTCGGCCACTGGAAGGTGGTGGCTCTACGCCACCGGGAGGTGGTGGATCTACCCCACCGATAGGTGATGGCTCTACTCCACCCATAGATGGTGGCTCTGATGGGCCTACCTGGTGCATGCCATGAAGATATGTGCTATGGCGAACAACCACCTATGCCAACAATAGGAATGACTCTTGTGTCTCTGGAACCAACTGATGTGCAGGTGGCACATCTGGCCTAGGTAGCCTCCTACGAGTTGGAGCTACTGGGCGATTGGGATCTATGTGCCTTGCCTTGGGACGTTGCTGAGGCATCCCCATCCCAACACCCTAGTACTCCAAGATATAAAAATAGTTAACATGCTTCCCCAGCATAAACTCTACGTACATATTTCTCAGAAAATACAAAGGCATTTCCCTGTTGTTGTGTGGTGGTGCATCAAACACCATGTACCATCAGTCCATCCAATTATCTATGAATGGTTGATATGTACACCACTCAATAGAAATGTTCCTTTTGTTTGCATTAGGGACTTCACCATCCCGTGGATCTCTAAACAGGGAAAAGATTTGTTCTTTTGAGATTTTCAACTTCTTGACTTTGTTGTAGCTAAGTCCATCCGCATATTGTTGCCTCTTTCTTTCTCTGAATGTGGTAATATCTCGCAAAGCACCATTAGACCTACTAAAGGTCTCTATCATTGCATCCAAATTGGATGCAAGCATAACATGCCTATCATCAACAATAGTAATTGAGGCTTGAATTTCTCTGAGCCTCTGAATTTCTCTTTGGATGTCAGAGTGGGCATCCATGGTCGTCACTGCAAACAAAAAATAAAAATAAAAATCATTAGAAACGTATGCATGTGCTATAATGACATCTCTCAAAAATAAAAAATGTACAAACTTTGTGCAAGAACAAATACATTACAAACATAAATATCATCTCACGCATACATTACAAACATAAATATCATTTCATATGACCATTGTAGGCATACATTATGGGCGATTGAGGGCATAAGGGTGGAGACCATGCGGGCATAAAGACCATGATGATGTGGCAAATATATGTATTTTTATTGGTTAAACTGAGGCAGCCTATTGATGGACAGAATGAAGACATGCTGGTAGAATGATGAAGAGATGACTAATGATATGGGCATAATGTTGTGATGTGCATATGGACAGTGTAAAGTGAATGAATGGAGATATGGCAACAAATTGATATGACATGAATAATGATGACATAATGAATATGTGATCTAATTGGTGATATTTCTTGATGGCTAGAATGAAGTTATATTGAATAATGAGTGCTTAATGAGAATGATGAAGTGCTTTGGAAACAAACAAGGGCTTCTGGTTGATGTATGTAATCTGCAGACTTAAGAAGAGTCTGAAATATCATTTGTAAATCTATGGTTGTTGGGGTGTTGGTGCATCCCAGTGAGTTGCAGCTGACAGAATTATCTTGTGAATAGGATTGTCATTGATGACAACATTCATGACAAAGGTGTAAATGGCATGATGACAAGCAAACAAGGTGACTTGACAAGGACTTGGAAAAGACAAGACAAAAGACAAGGTGATGGGAATTGGCACACCTAATGAGCCAAATGGCCCATACTATGGTAATTTGGAGTTGGTCCTAATACCCTAGACAAGGATGACTTGGAGTCAACAAGTTACATGAACAAAGAAGCATGAAGTGAAAAAAGAAGCTTGAAGTTGACACTTGGCAAGGAGATTGTGGGCATCCCTTATGGCATCTGCGGGCATCCAGAAATGAAGCTGATGGACATGCGGGCATGTGGAAAAGGTGACATGTGGGCATCTTGAAGACGCATATGCAGGCATGTTTGTGGAAGCCGCGGGACTCCTAGAGGCATGGAAAAGACCCCCATGCGGGAAATTGAAGAAGGTCTAGCTGCAGGCATGTTCAAAGGCATAAATATGGCCCTTGCAGGCATGAGTTACAAGCTAGTGTGGGCATGCTGGAAGAAAAAGAAAATGGTGATGATGTGGGTATGAAGACCATGTTTAGGTGGGAAAAAGAAAGTCTAAATAGATATATACATGTATATATTTATAATTTATGAGGTGTTTATGGAGCAATAGTAGAAATTAGAGTTTAACCTTTATCTTTGGATTAATTGGGGCTACAATATGCTAATGTGTTGCTGGTGTACAAACTAAGATGCTGATGATATGTATGGACATAATGAATTCATGATTATTGGGGCTACATATGATGAACAAAATGTTGATCTAGGGCAGCATGAAACAGGGACATAATGCTTGCTTGGGTTATGACAATTAATGATAATCAAAATGATGTTATAGACAAATATGTTGGGTGACAATGATGATTGATGTGATCAGTGAGCCATTGTGTCTAACATGGTGGATGTAAAATTCATTAAAATTTTAAAATTTTAAGTTTTGGCATTTCATTTACAAATATTTTTAGGTGACAATGACGATTGATGTGATCAGTGAGCCATTGTGTCTAACAGGGTGGATGTAAAATTCATTAAAATTTTAAAATTTTAAGTTTTGGCATTTCATTTACAAATATTTTTAGATTAGGGCAACATAACAATTTATAAACTTAATGACGAGATGAGGCAACAATTTATATGCTTACCTTTCCAATCGTCCTTTCAAGATGAATTTGGGATTGTTGAGCCTCCAAATCTCCTCGATTGAGCTTCTCCAATGCGTTTTGGGAAGGCGAAATCGCTCGAGCGTTCATGTTTGGGTAACACAGTGGGTAAAACAATGCCGCGGTCCGCGGCACTGTTTTTTTTTGGTTATATTAACCATAACACTCGAGCATTATGGTTATCACCATAACGCTCGAGCATTATGGTGATCACCATAATGCTCGAGTGTTTTTTAATCCTATCCTACATGTTAAATGACATGGCAGGTTCGGAGCCTTCCATTCCTAGTTTTACATAATGCGTGAGCATTCTGCATTTACACAATTCTCGCGCGTTTTTCATTTACCCAATTGCATCTAAAGGGTGACTCAACTTCGTGTGAGGGCCCCACAGAACCTGCCAAATTGATTGCCGCTATGATCAAGCCAAGACTTGGGAGATTTCTCCAATAGATCGCTAATTGTACCTCATATCATCATCCATATCGCTGATATTTGGTCAGTTGTTATGCAAGAAATCCACACGTTTTCATCGTAATTTAATTGAAGATTCCAAAGGGATTTGACTAACACCATTAAAAATTACTGAGTAACCGCAAAGGTATTTTGGCAGTTCACCATATTAGAGTTTAGTGCCCTGTATTCTCATTGTGGTTAAAGCATGAGAACTTGCAGAGGTAGGGGTCTAATCAAATCCTTTTACAACTAGAGTATATAATCAATCTGTCGTTCGATTTGAGTTTAATGAGATCGCTGACCAGGAAGGAGGTATTATCGCTTTTATTTTATAATAAAATATTTGTTTTAATTTGATGATAGTATGTTTTCCTCCTTTGTGCAGGTTAATGTGGTAAAAGATGAAAGCACACACGAACAATTTGATTTTGAAAATAATTGAACGATCGACGAGAAAAATGAAGATCAAGATCCAATTCTAAATAGTGAGGAACCATTTTCGATAAACGAAGAATTGAACGAATTCTCAAGGGAAAAGCACACTGCGCAGTCAAAAGATTTGAGCTGCGTAGTAAATGAATATTTTTCTTTTCTTTGCTTTAGGACTACTCTTCTCATAGCAAATACTTTCTCTAATTTATTTTGCTAAATACTTTTCTTCACAAATTAACTGCGTGGAGATTAGCTGCGCAATTCACCCTTTTATTGCACACAGATTAACTGCACATTTTTACTTTTTACTGCGTAGTTGAACTTCGCATAAATGCGCAGTTAACTTCGCATAAATGCACAGTTAACTTCACAATCCTTTACTTTGCGTAGATTATTAACTTCACAAAATACTTTTCTTTGCATAAATGCACAGTTCTTTAGCTACGTGGAACTTGATTTTGCATGAAATTCGCACTTCACACAAATTTACTTTTGCAGGCCTTTTTAAGTTTATGAAGATTAACTGCGCACAAGTTAACTTCACATGCCTATTTAACTGCGCACAACCCAATCTTAAACAAAATTTGTATAAATGTATTTCATGATAAAACATAAGAACCGGAACATATGTTGAAGTTATTGCGTGTTAAACCAGGTCATTTACCACCGTGAAATACTTGGAAATCTTGATTTGATTTACAAACCGTAAATGTAAACAACATTTACATAGGTAAATATGAAGAAGATGTGCGGCATGCATAAACCAACATTCTTGAGAATGAATTCATAAAACTATAGACTTATATATATTACCACAGTAAAACATAGCGACTTTGCCGCACTTACAGAGAGATGAGTTTTACTTCATTCTTTCACAATTTTACAAAGCTTGGGCTCTTCATACATTTCATGGGATGAGCTTCTCCTCCTTTCACTCTTCTTCCCTCACATACATCTCTATCTCTATTTAATATTCTGTGAGTGATTTTCATTTATACACAAACTTGGTTTGGCTTCTCCTGGAAGCTACAGGGTTTCATTAAAGACTATAATAAATTTCTACCTAAGAAGTTATAAGGTTGCGAAATACAAACGCGGTTACATAAATACTAACTTGCTGTGAGCCGGATTGGTTGCAAACTAACTGACTGTGTGACATTGTAGACTGACAAAAGGACTGACTGAGAGTCTGACAGAGCCGACACATATCAGATATGTTATAAGATCATAAATACAATATTTCCAACACTCCCCCTTAATTATGAGTGGATGGGGATCATTAAAATAAAATTTTACAAAATGTTTCAGAGCTGAAACATGCTCTGTTCATGACAAAGTTCACTGTGCAGAACTTGTCACTCCCAAACAACTTCGCAGATATTGAAATGTGTCCCTTGCCAATGGTTTTGTGAATATGTCTACTACTTGATCTTCAGACCTGCAAAATTCTAAACAGATTTCTTTGTTGTTTATTAATTCTATGATAAAATGATACCTTGTGTCGATGTGCTTGGTTCTCTTGTGCTACACATGATTCTTTGATAGTGCGATAGCTGAATTGTTGTCATAGTAAATGAATGTGGGTTCTTGTTGGATCTGTGACAGATCACTTAACATCCTCCACATCCAAACGACTTGACATGCAACGCTTGTAGCTGCGACATACTCTGCTTCTGCTAAAGAAAGAGTTACTATGGGTTGTTTCTTTGAAGCCCATGATACAACACCTATTCCTACATGAAATGTATTTCCAGATGTGTTTTTTCTATCATCCATGCTGCCTCCATTATTGTTATCAGTGTATCCAACGAGTTTGAAATTTTTGGAGGTTGAATACAAAATACCAAAGTCTTTTGTTCCACTTATATATGTCAAAATTCTTTTACCTGCTTGCCAATGAGATTCTTTTGGTGACTCCATGAATATTGAGATTAAGCTGAGTCCATACATGATGTCTAGCCTTGTTGATGTAAGATACATAAGGCGGCCAACGAGCCTTTTAAACAGTGTAGGACCTACATTGGATCCATCATCATCCTTGCTCAATTTCAAACCTGTTATCACTGGTGTTGGAGCTAGCTTACAGTTTAACATCTTAAATATGTTCAAGAAATCACTTGCATACTTTGACTGAGGTATAAATATGCCTTTTTCAAACTGTTGGACTTCAATGCCCAGAAAATACTTCATAAGCCCCAAATTAATCATTTCGAATTCACTTTCCATGACTGATCTAAATTCTTCTATGCCAAAATCACCAGTAAATTTTAAATCATCTACATACAAGCAGACAATTAGCTTATTACCTTGCTTGTTGATTTTTGTGTACAGTGTTGGCTCACATTCACTTCTGTGAAATCCATTCTGAATGAGGTATGAGTCAATGCGACTGTACCAATCTCTAGGAGCTTGCTTCAAACCATAGCGTGCCCTTTTTAGTCTGTATACTCTGTGTCCTTGTCCTGGAACTTCACAGCCTTGTGGTTGCTCCACATATATTTCTTCTTCCAAATAACTATTTAAAAATGCAGACTTAACATCCATTTGATAAACAGGCCATGTCTTATGTGCTGCGATGGCCAAAACTGTTCTGACAATGTCCATTCAAGCTATAGGTGCAAAAGTTTCATTGAAGTCTATGCCATGTTGCTGTGTGAATCCTCTTGGTACCAATCTTTCCTTGTGCTTCTGCACATTTCCATCAGCATCTTGCTTGGTCTTATAAATCCATTTCACGCTTATAACATCCTTGTCCTTAGGAACATCAACTAATTCCCATGTTTGATTCTTCTCAATGCATTCTATTTCTTCATCCATCGCTTGTGCCCAAACTTTATCTTCAACAACTTCTTCAAATGTTAGAGGATCATTAACTTGAGAAAATAATGTAAAAACTGAGAATGAATTAGGTGTACCAGTCTCATATATTTCACACAGAGTTCTTGTCTTTGTCGGATTTGCTGGTGTCGAACTGCGCGAACTACTTGATGGAGTTTGTTGCGCACTTGGTGTGCTTGTCGGAGTAGCTTGAGTTGTGACTTGTGTCGGAGTTCTTTGTGGTAGAACATGTTGCGCAGTCCTAGGAGTAGAAGGAGCTGTGTAGTTCTGATTCACATGTGGAGTCTCAACCACATATTCTGCGATGTCATCATGTTCAACATGTGACACGATTTTAACATTCTTCTCTATAGTTCCATCCCATGCTTCATTTTCTACAAACTAAACATCTCGACTGATAATAAATTTTCTCGCAACAGGAGCATACAACTTGTATGCTTTTGTGTCTTCAGAATATCCAATATCAATGAGAAAGATGAAGATGAAGATCCGATTCTAAATAGTGAGGAACCATTTTCGATAAATGAAGAATGGAACGAATTCTCAAGGGAAAAACACACTACGTAGTCAAAATATTTGAGCTGCGCAGTCAATGAATATTTTTCTTTTCTTTGATTTAGGACTGCGCTTCTTCTAACAAATACTTTCTCTAATTTATTTTGCCAAATACTTTTCTTCACAAATTAACTGCGTGGAGATTAGCTACGCAATTCACCCTTTTATTGCGCGCAGATTAACTGCGCATTTTTACTTTTTACTGTGCAGTTGAACTTCGCATAAATGCGCAGTTAACTTCGCAATCCTTTACTTCGTGTAAATTCTTAACTTCACAAAATACTTTGCTTTGCATAAATGTGCAGTTCTTTAGCTGTGCGGAACTTGATTTTGCATGAACTTCACACTTTATACAAATTTACTTTTGCAAGCCTTTTTAACTTTACGAAGATTAACTCCACACAAGTTAACTTCACATACCTATTTAACTGCGCATAACCCAATCTTAAACAAACTTTGTATAAATGTATTTCATGATAAAACATAAGAACCGAAACATATGTTGAAGTTACTGCGCGTTAAACTAGGTCATTTACCACCGTGAAATACTTGGAAATCTTGATTTGATTTACAGACCATAAATGTTAACAACATTTACACAGGTAAATATGAAGAAGATGTGCGGCATGCATAAACCAACATTCTTGAGAATGAGTCCATAAAACTATAGACTTATATATATTACCACAGTAAAACCGAGCAACTTTGCCGCACTTACATAGAGATGAGTTTTACTTCAATATTTCACAATTTTATAGAGCTTGGGTTCTTCATACATTTCACGGGATGAGCTTCTCCTCTTTTCACTCTTCTTCCCTCACATACATCTCTATCTCTATTTAATCTTCTATGAGTGATTTTCATTTATACACAAACTTGGTTTGGCTTCTCCTAGAAGCTACAGGGTTTCATTAAAGACTGTAATAAATTTCTACCTAAGAAGTTATAAGGCTGCAAAATACAAATGCAGTTACATAAATACTAACTTGCCGTGAGCCAAATTGGCTGCAAACTGACTAATTGTCTGACATTGTAGACTGACAAAAGGACTGACTAAAAGTCTGACAGGGCCGGCACATATCAGATACGCTATCAGCTGATAAATACAATATTTCCAACAAATTCGAAGTGGCTTGAACTCAAATGTCAAAAGTTCAAGTGGAACAGTATTGGAGGCCATAAGAACCCGTCTGAGAAATAATGATGGTGTGTTGTTGTAAGAAGCATTTCTTCTATAGCTCCATGCACGAGCCTTGGAATTGTATATTTTTTTAGGGATAGGAACTTTCTCATCGCAGTGCCATTGGTTTTGTTGCAAATGTTATAGGGCAAGTTCCATGGATTATTGATTATAATTCTATTATATTTTTAGTACATATCAAGCTTGTTGTAAGTGGTGTATGGTCTTCATCTATTTGGGCTTGTAAACCTGTGAAATGATAGTGGTTTAAAACGATTATGACAAGAAAACTCGTTTAAAATCGATAGGTAGTTGCTAAGGCTTCAAGTTGAGTCAATCCTTCAACTTGAATCCTTGTTAAAATGATATTTGATCTTTACAATGTATTGTGCTTTGATTTGTTGTAAAAAAAAAACAAAGTTATATCCAATGGTTTACAACAATACCAAAAACCCAAGTATTCGACGTCTCATCAACTCCTTCATTCATTGTGAGAAACACAAAGAAGTTGCCATCCATGAAAATCACATAATATAGTAATATTTATAACGATAAGTGCAAAAACCTCGAGATATAATATTTCCAAAACCCTGAGATATTTGCAGTAGATTCAATGCATATAACATTTGTTTCTCTAATTACGACTTTTTTTCTTTTGTTTGTAGATGACATTGTAACTAGGCTACATATTGGTGTAGCCTTGTAATGGTTTTCAATAAGTCCGTCGAATTATAGATGATAAAAAGGGTACTCTAGGTATATATATATATTTTCGGTGTGTCTTTTACAAATATTTTTTTCATGTTATTTATAAGTATTTTTTATGAATACTTTTTGTTTTAATGGTTTTTAATATATTTATAGAGTTATCTGAGTTATAAAAAAGGTAATTTGAATTATTGTGAGAAAGAAAAAACAACTTATTTGAGTTACACTCCTATATATTTTGGTAGGTAATTTATAAGTGCTTTTAAGAGTGAATTTGCAATGGGATATGCAATATTTGATATATTTGAAAGACAATGTTTCTTGGTAGCTAAAACTGTATATATAGTCTAATTAATAAATACAGATAAATGTGAAATTTAAGGTCTTCCAAATGACATCCAACTTGACTTCTAGTTTCCATGCTATTCAAAACCACACGTGCCAACCAAAGAATCCCATAAACATTTATTTTAGCAATGTTAGAGATCCTCTCTTGCACATTTCAATACTCCATATGTAAAATAATTTTATAAACTAAGATGTACCTCAAATACAATAAATGGACAAAATGGACGCCCTAAAATTATTTATGAAAATGTTTGAACAATGGTATATTCTTCAACTTTTAAGTTTTTATTTTATTTTGTATTTCCCTTTTAAAAAAAAGTGAATTAACATTTCGTAATTTGTATTCAAAGAATATCAATAAATTTTTAATATCAAGCTATTATTTAATAAAAACAAAAATAGGTTAATAAAAATGAACATTCATTCTAGTTTTATTTTGGCTTTTCATCACACTTTTCATAAAATATAATTTTTAAAAGCATTCGGGTAATGCAATTTGGTTAGTTGTTGTATTATAAGTACCCGTTGGAGGCACCTTCCTAATAACTATTTATTTCTTTCTCCACTAACTTGAGTATTCTTCAATTATAAATTTCCATTGCTACAGATATTATTTCATTGCAATCAATAGACGAGCTAACATAATCAGTGGGATCCCATCCATTTTACATGTATTTTGTGATATATTCCATTTTTCATGGAATTTGATGGCAACTGCAACTACTATTAGGCTTCTGCCAAGACAATTAATTAGAGAACACCATGAAATCTTGGAGTGTGTGAGAAAGCGATAAACATGGGTCTTCTAGCATGCTCTTGTTCTTTCATATATGTTTCCTTTCATTGCTTGGATTCGGTGTTACTTTCATGGGAATCCATTTCATGGTATTTAGAATTGAAAAGTTTTTATTCATGTCTTTAGAGACCTAGTCACACAATAATGTCCAAGATTCTTGTACGTCTTGTAGGATTGATTTAAAGTCATTAGTTTCTTATGTGTGTTTCAATGATAGAAAGCATGGTTTTGGACTAAGTCATTTAAGTAGACTTCTAATAATTGCAGTTTCCTAAGCCTCTCTACAAGTACTCATTCTTTTTATTTAATGTCTTGGATCATTCACCAGTATCCAAGTGAACTGTGATGATCAAATATTAGTAAATGGCAGCTGCCAAGGAAGTCAGGAATTTGATTGACTAATGAGCATCCAGTTCAAAGTCAACATCTGAGTTTGTGTGAAGGTCTATATATTCATTCGAATTTATATCTCCCTCCATATTTTTGAATTATTTTTTTTTGGGTTCGTCTCAAATCTATAGTGGTGAAGTTCTTTGAGGTCCGAAACAAGGGCCAAAAAATGAGATTTAGAGAGTGTGGACTGTGATGTTTCTTCGCCGAAAGAGAAACACCCAAGAGTGATCCCTAGTTTTTCCAGGAATGCAGCAGAATATTTTCCTTTTAACTTCTTTGCTTTCAATCCATCTCTCAGTAGTACATTTGAATTTAATTTTAACTTCATTTTGGTATTGGGTTTTGGGTTTTGCTGTTGTAGTATAATAGCCGAAGCTACGAAGATGAAGAACTTGTAGAATATTTTAGAGCCGCTAATTTGACAAGTGGTAAGATGAAATTCCTCTTTTTATATTTGGGACATAGTGTTGAATTAATAGTTTTCTGTTAATACCCAGTATACTTACCGAGCATTGTAGAGTATTCACTCTTAGTCAAAATTGTAGGGAATGAAACTAGAACCTTTCATTAAAACTTGATTCAATTTGCATTTTATTATTACCGGTATAGTAAAATGTTATGGATAGAAGAGGACATGGCCATTAAGTAATAATAACAATTTAAGTTATTGTTGGAATGATAAAACTTGATGTATGGAATAGCCAATAAAGATAACATGATTCACATGATTCAGTATGATTTATCTTAATGTTGCAAACTGAACTTAGAGAGTGACTCGTTGAGGCTAGAGCTGTAAGAGTTTCACTAGAACTAGACAAAAAATTGGGAAACAGATTTACAACATAAATCCTTCAAAAGGAGAGCTTTCCTTTTATCTTTTGGCATTTAAATTTGAAGGATGTGATATTTTTTGGAATTTATATTCAAAGTCTGCTTGTGTTTCCATCCACCTGCAAGTTGGAATCTTTGGACTGCAAATAACCCATGAGTGATGAGCTAATATGAATTTATTTTGGCAATCTTAATCACATTCCAAATCCTTAAAATAACATGATAAACCAAAATACATACAATGTACACCAAATGTGAATGTGGAGTTGTAACGACTCCAAAGATCCATAAAAATAATTTTTTTTAAATATAGTATAACTGTTCATAATATCTCGAATCATTGTTAAGGAATACTTCTTATTTGGTTAACTGCTTAACTGTATTTCGTATTCATTGATGACATTGTTTATTTACAAAATCGATGTTTATTTATTATGTCCTAAAAGCATTAAAATGATAATGGATCTCTTTTACCGTTTTGAATATAATAATTGATCACTTGTATCGGGGTAGATATTTAATTTGTCGCTTATAGATAATTGCACGATCTCATTTTCATAATATAATTTCTTAGTTTGTGATGTTTGTGATGCTGATTATGTTTTCCTTTGCTGAAGGGTGTTCTTGTGACGACCCTGGGCTTACTTAGCTTTTGCAAAGCTAATGCATGTTGATACTTTGTTTCTGGTTCCAGGCAAGGACCTAAACGACTCAGGTTTGGATTTTGGAGATAGAATACTTACTAAAGTTTTTAAGCAACAACATTATTGTGTTATATTATGATTCCAATTTATGGGATGAAACGTCATCCTAGCTATGACCTAGAAGAAAACCCTCGAAAGTTATAATCATATAACATAAGGATGTGTGATATGATAATGCAAACCTAGCTAAGGGTTTTTAGTGGGTTTAAGTCAAGTTTTTAAACATAAACCTGAACTATAGAGAATGGGTAAGAATTAAATCTGTAGTGGGATACAGCATGGATTCCACTTATAGTGAAAACCCTAAATCCTTGGTAAAAGAGTGTATCGAAGACCTACAGTTTCATTTGCAATGTTTTGGACAGTTGGCTCTCGGCCTTCGGCCACCATGACCATGGAGGTAAACTCCACGCAGTGTAAAAGTTTGTTGGTTTACAAGGTTGTATGAGAAGTCTTTCACACAGAGATGAGTTTTTGGTTGAAGTACGTGGCTGTGGGAAAAGCTTCCACGTAGGGATAGCTCGTAGTCATGGCCACAACTTCGCAGAGGTAAGAGTTTAGAAATAAGCTTTCATTACTCCAATTATGTTTATATTTTCTTTTGTAATGAAATGTTTCCCAATTTTAATGCAATGTTTACATTGTTGTATTGACATGGTTAGACTATAAAGGCATCTCGGTTTGATGGATTAAGGGTTTGGCAGCGAAGGAGGAACTTACGCCAGGGTTGAAGCTTCCCTGGTAAGCCTCGGGCTGTCCTAGAACTTTCCTGTTCGATGCGTAGTTGAGATGGATTTAGTTCTACCTTTTGTAGAGGGTTTTTAATTGTTTTCAGGTTGTACTCTATTTTACTTCAGCAGTCGTGAGGCATTTTGTTTCAAACGCATAAGTGACCATTTACTTCCTTTAATGTATTAGGGTTAGTTTTTTGAAGTTTTGGTAGCCTTGATGGCACCCTGAGATGACATTTTTTGTAATGAAAACACTGCTGGACTAAGGTTCAATTATTGGAATTTTTGCCCATCAATGTTGATAATTTATTTATATGAAAACAAAGTTCTTAGTTTTGTTCATTCGGCATACTATAAGGATTTGAACTTCTTCTGATTAATGTATTTCCATTATTAATCCTTCAAGTTTCCTATGCAACTGTATTAGCGTTTTAATGTTTTATGGTACTTGTGATTGAGTTTATATCAATGAATTTGGGCAAAGCCCTAAATACTATTACTCTTTTGGTTAAAGAAATTATTTACGCATGTGTTGGCTCAGTTGTAAATAATATTATAGGTTTTGTTTTGAAGTGAAATCGTTATACAGCCATAACCCTAGGGACAAATTGTACTCTGTGATAAAGATAATGGACATTATTATTTAATAGGATTTGACCTATGTGTTTGGAGGTGAAACCCTCATAGGTCTCGAACCCTCAACTTATAAGAAACTTGTCTGGAGATCGTTTATCGTAGGCAATTTGTTTTTTCCATGACTCAATTCTTGAACCACACTACCTATTTTTTTTTATAAAAATAAATATGAAACTCTCAATGTGCATAAAAACAATATGGATTTAACAGTGATTATTTGAGCACCGAGATCATAATTTAAACTAAACTAAATACTCTTCCAATCTCCACGCACATCACAATAATACACAATTTTTAAACTACTAAAAACTCAGTTTCCAATTCGCTGTCGAAGGATGGTACAGACACGTGGGAGATTAAGCTTATGCCCCGGCGTAGACCAAAGTGAAGACCTCCCTTCAGATGACACCGAAATACCTCCACTGATGGATGCGTAACAGGTACCCCGATCAGTGCGTTGGCTAAGATAAGTAAATCATAAACATTAAGATAAAAAAAATAGAAGAATAGTAATCATCCTGTTGACTGGCACTTAGCCGAGTTTTAATCCGGCGATTGACAGAGATACAAAAAATAAACAGCAACAGGGTGAGCGAACCGTTGACACTTCCATTTTCTGCGCTGTGCGCCAAATCCATGCAGTAATTTCGGATCCACAGGAGGTCGCCATAGGTAACATCATCAAGCAATCATTTTCATTCCACCCTAGGCACTGTCGTGAGGTTGAACCGTCTACCACATTCCATGGTACCAACAATGCAGTAGAAAATGAATTGGAAATAGGTCTGTGGTTCGACTCTAAAATCGCAAGGCTTTCTCCAGTGCATTGTAAACATTACCGACTACTGTGTAGGCAACTCGCAGAGGGTTGGGTAATTTCTTTAGCAAGAAGATGCAGGTATACTAAATGGACGCCAAGGGAATTTGAATGTCTGCAAATGGAACCAGATTGCTACCCTTACAGAAGGGTTGAAAGTCAAATAGGGGTTGGTAACCTGATCACTCAGAAAATGTTAACGATATTCCAGAAATATACTAGCAATTTCAAGCAGTTAATAAAATTACTTCAAATCCATTCCTAATAAGGCATCATAGCGTTTAAGTAAGGTTACTCAGGTATTTGTTTAAGCAGGTCGTGGCAAACAATCGAGAAGGTAATGCTGCGAGATAAAAGGGAATCAAACTCCATAAGCATAAACAGTTCTTCACAGAGTAGAAATTAAGAGAAGAAGTCTTAATAGAGTGCGCCATAACCCACACTAGGATTCCAACTGAGATGTCAACGAAGGTTTTAAAATTCCTGAATACTTCATTAAAAATAGAGTACAATAGATCGATCGTCGAAATAGAAATTAGAGTGCAATCCGAGGATGAATCTGAGTTTTAAATAATTGATCTTCAGAATGGATGGATCCGCGTCTTAAATAATCGATCCTCATAATTGCAATGAAATAATGCAACTTGAGGATGGATCTACGTTGAGTTTCTTAAGGACAAATTATTTATCTGAATTCAGAGTATTCACATAACCTTTAATTTTCAAATATAGTAAATAAACTTTCATCTTGAACCCATAAATCTATATCGTCTTTCAGAGATTATATAAACAAAAATTAAATTAGACTTTCAACTTAAAATTAGAGTGTTCACATAATCTTAAATTTTCAAATATAGTAAATAAACTTTCAGCTTGAACCCATAAATCTGTATTGTCTTTCAAAGATTATATAAACAAAAATTAAATTAGACTTTCAACTTAAAATCGGAGTGTTCACATAATCTTAAATTTTCAAATACAGTAAATAAACTTTTAGCTTTAACCCATAAATCTGCATTGTCTTTCAGAGATTATATAAACAAAAATTAAATTAGACATTCAACTTGAAATCAGAGTGTTCACATAATCCTAAATTTTTAATACAGTAAATAAACTTTCAGTTTGAATTACTAAGATCGTAGAAATCCCTGCGCAGAAACATATTCTGAATTTAACAATAGTTACCTCTACGGACGAAGCACACTCCAGCTAAGGGTGATACCGAGTTTGCAGCAGTTCCAATCCAACCAGAAATATTTGATGGATCACCCGGTGGACAACCCCGGTTAACCTCCCTACCACTTCGGAAGTACTTTTCTTGTTTCTAGACCCCTGAGCAAATCGGGCCATAGAATTCACACACAATAATCAAGAAACTCATCTTGGGTCCCCCCCCCCCAAAATTTCCAGCCAAACCCTCAATAGCAGCAAGTCATAAACTAATCCAAGATTACGGTAGCCATCCACGATCTGGGTCCTTTACCCATTCCCAATGCCTTCCTTATAAAGGAAAATCCCATGCGACACATGTCACTTTATGCATAAATATATATTTTATTAAATTTATAATTTAATAAAACTCACCCATCCATGTGTCAGTTTCTCTAGGAGATGCACCAACATTCCTAGGTTTGCTCATGTTTGTCCCCAAGATATTTCACTTAACTCCTAGATTTGTGGTGTAGGTGGAGTTGACTAGGTGTCCATGCTTAGGATTCCATTTTGCACCTAAATAAAGCTTTATATTATTTTTAAATGGAAAAATACTCTTTTATGTGCAAATGCATAAATGACAATTTAATATTATCCTAAATGCTAAAATAATCTTTTATATGCAAATGCATAAATGAAAATTTAATAGTATTCTAAATGCTAAAATAATCTTTTATATGCAATTGCTCTCAATTACTAATTTCTTTCGTTTAAAGTACTAGAATGTATTTTCCTAAGTACAAATTCTAGGTGCAAATTTGTACGTTTTTATGCGATTAAGTTTAACCATCATTTCTATTAGGATCCTGGTGCCGCGCCGTTGGGCCTCCCCATTCCTTAACTTCATTTCCCCGACATTGCATCACTCTGTTGGGTCCATTCATCTGTCGTTTCCAATTCTCGACAAGGTACCACATCATTGTGTCCTTGCGTCCACTCTTTCCATTCTCGGCATGGCAACACACCGTCGGGCCCTTCTGCCGCCATCCTTTCATTTTGACTTGTGGGAACTTCATGTAGGGATTTCAGGAGTCGTTACCTTCTATCCTCTGTATACATGCTATTAGGGACTAATGGCATTGAGGAGTGAGTCCGTTCTCACTGCGTGCCCCCCAACTCATATGTGACCAGCTCTGTCGTGGTCCACACACACGACCTCACACTTCCCCTGAGTAAGCGGATCAATGCTTATTTACTCTGTGTGGTATTTCGTCGGAAGTTGACATCGTCGTCGCTCTCCCTGTGTGTGATTTATCCGTACTCTACGACCCTTCAATTCCTTTGTGTGTCCTTTGGTGAACCGTTTCACCTTCCATTACACACATTTCTCACAAATATATATTAGTAGTACTGTCCTCAATTATCATAATTTGATTCATCAATATGCTACTTCGTTAAGCATTTATATTTTACTCATAACATTACTCATTCATCTAATCATAAGTGGATCTTGTCAATACTTACTTTCTTTATTCTCATCTCATAATCCATCATACAACTAGTCGTTAAGCATCATTCACATGTACAATTTTCATATCAAAGTTAATCATTAAACAACATGTAATCGTTCATTCACAATAACTACCCAAATACACATAAGTCATTATTTTATTGATTTACAATCAGTCATAGTCATAAACATACTCAAAATAACATCAAAGAATTATTTTATTAATGTTTCAATCAGATGGGTCACTCATCAGGTGCCCTCAATGCCTACATTAGTCTGGGGGCACTACATACACCCCTACTTATTTAGAACTTCCTCTCGAAGTTCTAAATAAAAAAAAGATAGCTATGAGGCATCTCAATTGCGTCCTCCCAAGTCGCAGAGCTAGGACTATAATTGTCCCACTACACTTTGACTTGATCAATCACACGGTGCCTAAGCTACCGTGTTCGCTGGTCCAAAATCCGGATCATCTTGGCCATCACGGCCCCATCATCCGTTATCTGCACGTTGCTAAAATCAATGACATGTGAAGTATCAGGAACATAGTGATGTAATACGGAAACATGAAATACATTATGAATTCTACTCAATGATGACGTCAAGTCAAGACGATAAGCAACCGGTCCTACCCGTTCCAAAATCCTTAAGGGTCCCACAAACCTAGGTGACAACTTGGCTCCCTTTCCAAACTTTATAGAACTCTTCTGTGGTTTCACCCATAGGAATACCCTATCCCCAATCTCGTAGTTCCGATCAGTCCTATGCGCATCTGCATAGCTCTTCTGTCGATCCTGTGCTTCCTTCAGTCGACCACGAATTGTGACCATCTAATCTTCCATTTCTTGTATCACCTCAGGACCAAGTAATGTGCTATCCTCGAGCCTATCCCAACTTATGGGAGTCCTACACAGTCTCCCATATAAAAAATCAAATGGTACCATCTGAATAGAACTCTGATAGCTGTTGTTGTACACAAACTCTAATAAGGGTATATATTCTTCCCACCGCTTCTGTTGGTCCATTACGTACATTCTTAGCATGTCCTCTAACACCTGGTTCACCCTTTCTATTTTTCTGTCCGACTCAAGGTGATAGGCGGTGCTAAAGTTAAATTGAGTACCGAGAGCTCCTTGAAAGCTCATCCAAAATCTTCCAGTAAATACCGAACCTCGATCCAAAATAATCTTCTTCGGAATTCCATGTAGTCTCACTACCTCATTGATAAAAACTCTAGCTATCTCGGAGCTTGATACATGTTTTTAATCGGTAGGAAATGTGCACTCTTGGTGAGAGTGTCAATGAACACAAAAATTGTGTCGTGTATCTTATTGGTTAAGGGTAAACCAACTATAAAATCCATTGAAATAACTTCCCACTTTGATTCGGGATTGCATGTGGGTCCAACAATCCAGCTGGGTGTCGATGTTCGGCCTTTACCATCTGGCACTCCATACATTTCGCCACAAAACTTACCACATCGTTCTTCATACCATGCCAAAAGAACAAGGGTTTCAAATCTATGTACATCTTCTTTATTCTGGGATGTGATCTATAAACTGCTCTATGAGCCTTTGGCAGTATTAAACTTCGAATTTCTTCATTATCAGGTACATACATGCGACGGTTATACCGTAATATACCATCCATGTCCAAAGAGTACCCCTCACACTTGGGTATCCTCATCTGCTCATTCTCCAACTATGCTTTTACTTCATTATACCAACGTCCTCCTGCTGTAGTGTCAGGATATTTTGTCTTAAGTTGGTCCTCATAGGTATGACAGAGAATATCCTCAGTCTATGAATAAATGCATCAGCCACTTTGTTTAAGGTCCCCTTCACATAAGTAATGTCGAAGTTGTACTCACTGAGTAAATCTGACTATCTTCTCTGCCGTGCATTAAGGTCGCTTTGAGTGAAGATGTGTTGTAACCCACAATGGTCAGTCTTCAACTCAAACTTTCTCCCCACCAGATAGTGTCTCCATAACCTCAAGGCATGCATCACTGCAGTCATCTCAGTAGGTTTTTTGGACACAAAATCATACGGCCAAAAGGTCGTATTTTCTACATCTTGTGGTCAACTATCCGACAACCTCCATGTTTTTCTAATGTCGGTCCAAATTCGGCTACAATCCGATGGCTTGGACTTCATCGGATATTCGACTCCCATAGGCGGTCGAATAACCGACTACATGGAAGTTGGATCTCCGACTTGTGTCATTTCACATGACGTCAAATATTGTCTTTGTGGATGCTAAAAATTCGACGTCAAATATCGTCGGAGCTATGGAAAAGACGTTGATTTATTCATTATGTGGGTCGGCTATTCGACGCCCCTTTCAAATGGAACTGGTTGCAATTCAACGTCAAATGATGTTGGAGCCATGGTAAAGACGTCGGATTTCTTCAATGTGGTGGTCGGATAGCTGACACCACTTACAAATGGAATTGGCTGAATCCAGCGTCAAATGTCATTGGACCTGTGGCAAAGATGTCGGATTTCTTCAATGTGGTGGTCGGATATCCGACGCCTCTTACAAATGGAACTGGCTTAATTCGACGTCAAATGCCATCAGAGCTATGGAAAAGACGTCGGATTTCTTCAATGTAGTGGTTGGATATCCGACATCTCTTACAAATGGAACTGGTTTAATCCGACGTAAAATGCCATCAAAACTATGGAAAAGACATTGGATTTCTTTAGTGTGGTCCTCAGTTATCCGACTACGTTATGAAATTTAAAAAAAAAACCATTATTATTTGGAAGGTGATACCCTCGAGGAAGTTCATATGATAGGGCGAGTAGTTGAATCAAATGAAATAAAAGCAACTTGACGTTTGTAGGATTTTCTTTTATGAATTTACTAGATATAATTGACAAGTATGAGTTCAAGAAATATGGCACAATGAAGAATGCTGAAGGAGATAGTGGACAAACTCGGGATTGCTAGAAGTTATCGATGCAAAGAAGACATGGTCAATTTGAATATTACACATCTCTAAGTGCTCAGCATGCTATAATGGAATTGGAGAAGGTCAAATCAGTTTTTGGTAAGGATAAAGTGGACAAGCTCGGGCTTGATACTCTTGGAAGAACGATGCTTCAGTGAAGCAATGTACTGGATATTGTTGAAGAAAATATCCTTTCAGCTTGATTTGACAAGAAGTATGACTGAGAAATGATATGATTGATATAAGGGGGAATATGGAATGATGATGCACTCTTACCTTTTATGAATTTACTAGACAGAACCTTTTTGAAGTTTGAAGTTGCATAAGGGGGAGCATTTTAGCATGAAAAAAGCAACAGCAAAATGTTGATGAAGATGGCAAGGTACAAGGATAATTTACAAGACACAATATCAAGATCAGTCAATAGGCGGAGTAGTTGAAGCAAATGAACTTTTACTTCATTTGCTCCAACTACTCCCCCTATCATATGAACTTCTCCCGCCGTATCCAAGTCTTACCTTGATTTCAAGAGGCGGCTGTGGAGTTGAACTGTCATAATGCATCATTTCATATATCTCTGGTTTTCTCAAAACCCTAGAATGAACGTAAAGAGGATTTCCATGGTAATATATTCCATCCAAACCTATCAAGTGCACTTTTAGGTCAGCAATATTGTCGTCTCCGAACTGTGGCAGCTCTATGGACATTTTCACCCTGTAAATCGAAGGATTCCTGTGTTAATTTTTCGATAATTTCATTCCATTATCATTCAGGATCACTAAGAGAATAACATGTACAACATATCCACAACATATCAATCATAAACACAATAATGAAAGCATACAAGAGAAACAGAGTTTCATCGAGGAAAACCAAGAAGGTGAAAAACCCCACAACTTCCTCAGAGATAGAATAAACCCAAGTACAAGATCATAAGGATCAGACCCAAAGAGATGTCTCTAGCAGATGCTCCTCCTCCACCACAAGTGTGCCACTTTCTCTCTTAGCTATGCGAGCTTGAGAAGTGAGTGAATGAATAGAATGAGGAACACACCCCTCTTATTTATACTTGACTTGACCTGCCAATTAATTCACTGGGGCCGACTTGTTACTCAAGTATAATAACCCAACCACATGACCTAATCAGGGCCGACCCCTTACTGGTGGTCTAATAACCCATCAATACAAATGACGACACTTGTCAATACAAATGACGACACTTCCAAATACAAATGACGACACTTCCAAATAGAGGAATGTAACATCTCTAATGGATATACAATAAAGTACAAATGTAATACATAGAAGAATATCTTCCGAAGTTACAAATACATCAACACTCCCTCTTAACTAGGAAGGTATTCTTTCGTCACAGGTCATCAATACATATTGGTGCAAGTCTTCAATTTTGGAGCTAGATCATCATCACTAGATCACAGAGCATCATCATCATCATTGCTGTTGTACTCGACATCTCGATCATTGGGCTATCTCTAAATTCTGCTCATCATAGGAAGTTCTACAGAGCCAGCCCTTTTTCATGCTGGATGCAGGCCCACCACCTGTAGGTCTTCATCATCACTAGCCATACTGTGGAATCCTTAGGACTTATTACGTGCGTCACAATGCCTTGAAAGAGTATCACAGGATCCTTTATGTGCCGAAGCACGACCAACAAGATCTCCCAGGTCCACTAACATGTGACTGTCACAAAACCTTAAAAGAGTGTCTTTCCTAGCAAGATCTCTCAAGAGCATTTGAGGCCTTTTACATGACTAGCACAACCTGTCTGAATCTCTAGGACGTATTACATGTGACCCCTACCACAAAACCTTAAAAGAGTGTCTTGCAAGCAATATCTCTAAAGAGCAACTGAGGCCTTTTACGTGACTAGCACAACCTGTTCGGATCTCCAAGACGTATTATATGTGGTCCTCACAAAACCTTAAAAGAGTGTCTTTCCAAGCAAGATCTCTAAAGAGCATCTGAGGCCTTTTACGTGACTAGCACAACTTGTCCATATCTCCAGGACGTATTACATGTGGTCTAGAAAAACCTTAGAGGAGTGTCCTGCCAAGCAAGATCTCTAAAGAGCATCTAAGGCCTTTTACGTGACTAGCACAACCTGTCCAGATCTCCAGGACGTATTATATGCTACCCTTGCACAACCTATCCATGGCCACAGAGTATCATCCTGATACTCAACATACATCATCCTGATGTACATCATCACATGATCATCGTCACTTCATCGTCCTGATGCATATCATCCAGAGCATCATCCTGATACTCATCACACATGATCATCCCAATCATACAAAGCATCCACCTGATTCATATACAAAGCACTAACTGGAGCATCACCCTGATGCTCATCACACAGTGCTTACATCCACAGCAATGGGAAGGATCCTCCTCTCACCATGCTTGGAATGGCTCCAGCAGATGTGTCCCATCACTTCTTTCTCGAAGTATCTGCAATCTCAAGAACACCAAGCCTCTCTCTGAAGTACTCAAACTTCACTCTGGCTAGTGGTTTCGTCAACACATCTGCAACCTGCTCATCCATTGCATCATACAGGAGCTTCACTGCTCCTCTCTGCACCATATCCCTGATATAGTAATATTTGATATCGATGTGCTTCGACCTATCATGGAACATCAGGTTCTCAGACAACTTCACACAACTATGGTTGTCACAAAAGATACCAGTAGCATCCAATGGGAGATCAAATAACTTAGACAGTAGCTTCCTCATCCATACTGCCTCACAACTAGCTGAACAAGCTGCAACATACTCTACTTCGGTTGTACTCAGTGCTACGCAGGACTGCTTCCTGCTAAACCAAGAGATCACACCCGATCCCATACTGAAGCAACACCCAGAAGTGCTCTTCCTATCTGCGGCCCTGCCTACCCAATCTGAATCAAGATAACCCTACAAGTTAAACTTTTGATTTGCATCATACTTGAGCCCATAATCAACCGTACCCTTCTAGTACCTCAGAATATGCTTTACAGCAACCAGGTGAACACCTCTAGGATCTGTCAGAAACTGGCTCAATGTGTTCACCGCAATGCAAATGTCTGGTCTCGTATTCATCAGGTACATCAAGGACCCAATCATCTGACAATACATAGTGACATCAACTGGCTCAGATGAAGCATCACACATAAGCTTCAGGTTCGATGCCATAGGTGTGGCCATGGCCTTGTAGTCCATCATCCCTAACCTCTTCAGGATCTCTACTGCATACTTCCCTTGTCCAAGGAAGATCCCATCTGCACTCTGCCACACCTCCATACCTAGAAAATAGTGCATCATTCCCAAGTCATTCATCTCAAAAGCATTAATTAGCTTCCTCTTGGTGTCGGCAATCAACCCATTCTTACCTGTAACAGACAGGTCATCCACATACAACAACAGTATCACTGGATTGCCTTCCTCAACCTTGTAGTAAAGGTTGGAATCCGCTTTACTCTTAGTAAAGCCCAAACTGGATAGAAAACTGTCCATCCTACCATACCAAGTTCTAGGAGCTTGCTTCAATCCATACAAGGCTTTCTTCAATCTGGACACATATGACTCCTTGTCATGTGTTTCAAAACCGAGTGGCTGCTCCACATACACTTCCTCTTCGACTACACCATTCAAGAAAGCTGTCTTGACATCCATCTGGTGTATCTTCCACTTCATTACTGCAGCTAGAGCAAGTATTGTTCTGATGGAAGTGTAGTTGGCTACAGGAGAAAAAGTTTCTTCATAATCTATTCCCTCTTTTTGAGAGAAGCCACGAGCTACAAACCTTTCCTTGTATTTCTCTATGCTACCATCTGCAGCATTCTTGATCTTATAGATCCACTTGGAAGTCACAACAAACTTCCCCTTAGGTCTTGGGACAGCATCCCACACATCATTCTTCATGATCGTTTGATATTCCTTGACCATGGCATCCTTCCATTCTTTCTTTTCCGCTACTTCTTCATAACTGGAAGGTTCTTTGTTCATAATATCACAGAGTAAGGCAACATAACTGGTGTGTGATGTAGTCCTCTTCCTTTATCTGTGTTCTTCTTCTGGAATTCCATATCTTTCTGCATCTTGAAGGATCTCTCTAGCCCATGCAGGTTTCCTCTTATGAGAGTTCTTCTCACGGGGTGGATCTATAGGTTCTTGTGGATCTTCAATTTCACGAACTACTTCTAGAATTGCTTCATTCATGGTGGTGTCTAGAAATCCAATTACCTTTGGTTCTTCATGGTCATCAACAGGTGTCTTTGTTAGCTGCTTTACTGGGCAGACCCGGGTTTTAATGAAGCGCAGCAACAAAACCCCTTGGCGCACTGGCCCTCTCGGCAACGAGCTGCGCGGCAGCTCGAGGTCTCACCCGAAGTGGCTATGGGGGGTTAAGGAATCAGCTTTCCTTAACCGTGGTGACGCTGAGATTGTTCTCTATATCTTCTTCTTCCCCTTATATCGGCGGTCGGACTTTCCCGCAGGCCTCGCGACACCACTGCGCGGATGCCTTCCTTCTTGCAGGCCCACTGCGCGGTCTCGTCCTCCGGACGCGGAAGGCGCCTATTCCTTGCGTCGATGCGCTAAAATACCTTCTCGCCCTGCACACTCATCACAGTCACGCGAAGCTCGGTCGCTGCAGCGATAGTGTTCCACCACTCCTTCTATACTTGGCGATTATAACCATAAAGGACCTTCCTATACTCACTTAAACAGTCGCAAAGATGATGCAAAAGATGTACACACAGGTAATGATCTTAAACAGTTATTGTTCACGCAAACATTATAACAAGAAGATATATGTGAAGCTCATCTCCTCGAGGAAAACCACGTCCACGGGAGTGTTATATTAACCAGAAAATGATAGAGTATACAATATACTGCGCACACAGCTGCAGCCTTAGATCTTTCCAGGAAACTCCACGCACACAGCTGGGAGCCCTTCTCTCAATCTAGTCTCCTCTCTATGGAGATTACAAAGGCACAGACGTCGACTCAGACTGTCTGGCAACTCAGGGATTAGCTCCTCGGCTATCCGATTTCCTCTCTAGTTCTACACACTGGGTAGGAGATACAGTGAAGGATAATCAACACATGATCTATCCTTTAGACTGGCTATCTAACAGTCTATCTAACTCTCTCTAACTCTCCAACCGTCTACCCATTACAATTATTCATATATATAGGTGGCCATGACGGTCACACCTTTACAAAACTGTGGGCCTTTCCCAACAGTGATTCCCAAAAACCCTAACCACGCACATGGCTAGGTGTACTGTAGGCGCCGCTTGCAGTCACGTCGCCGCTTCCTGCAGGCTCCATGAATTCCGGCGCAGATTATGGGTATGGGCGATCGTCCTTCGCCTTCAATGCTCTGGTCCGTTGCTCCTCCTTGATCCGAGCAACCATAACTTCTGTACTGAGCCTTTAAATGAGGGTAGCTGAGCCCTCTACTCCATCACCTTATTTATTATGGTAGCTGAGCCACCTTCATTCTTCGATGACGTGCACGCGAGCTCCGCAATTTCCGGTCCGTGATCTGCGCTGAGATCATCCATCTGGCACCGTACTGCGCACCGTCTCCTTCTTACCCAAAACTTAGTGCTTGTCCCAAAATTAGCACTTTCCTTCCATACTCGTGCTTTTTCCCAAAATTCGCAGCTTTTACTATAGCTGCGACCTTGGCCCCAACAGGCCCCCAACACTCACTTGTGGCTCGCCCTCGAGCCACTCGCACTAGCGCGTGGTCGTTTGATTTGCGTATCTGCGTTTGCTTGAATCTCCGCGAATGTTTTCTGCCACTTCGCAATAGCGGAGTCCAATTCCTCAATACACTCATCAGCTGTTTGCACTGTTTCTGCGGTCGCTTCGTCTTTAGTGAGTGTATCAATGATCTCCTGAGACTCGGCAATCTCTTTGATTTTTGTCTCAACCTGGCCAACTATTTCAGCATACTCATCCATGAATGGCTGAATGCTGTTGGTGAGCTTCTCATCTTCAGTTCTGAGCTTGTGCAGTTGCTGCTGCATTTTGCGCACTTCGCCCATTTTCTTCATTTTTGGTAGGCCTGTTAGGGCCTTAGCTTCTTCATTGAGAACAGTGAGAGACTGTTCTGCAGCTTGCACCTGTTCTGACAGTCCCACTTTAAAAGGGAGGTTCACAAGCTCTGACCAAGCTTCCATAGCCTGGTCCATCAGGTTCTTGGCTTCCTGTACTCGATCTTTCATCCGTGTGGAAGCTCTGCTCAGTGCTTCAAATTGTACCTGCGCATCATCCGTAAGATGTGCAGCAACGCGAGCTTCTAGCTCAGCAATCTGGGTTCTATGGCCTTCTGCCATAGCAAATATTTCTTGCTCCAGGGTTTTCGCCCTTTCGCCAATAATTTGAACTTTTGCAACCAGAGGGAGGTCTGGTTGAATCTCGCAAGCCGGCAGTTCCTGGGCAATCTCTTCTATTGCGTTTCTGATGCCGGTGTCTTGCGCCTCATAGAGTGCAAGCTTCGCAGAGATATTCTTATTACTTTCTCTCAGCTCTATCTCCTGCGATTGCAGTCGTTGGTTTGCCTGGAAAGTAGAGAGCTCTCTAGCTCTCAACTCAAGAGAAACTTTCTCCTGTACAAGCTGTAGAGTCTCTATAGGAATTATAGACAAATTAATTTCTACAGGTCCAACTGTGCTTACCTGTAGTTCAGCTAGAGGATCTGGAAGTGTCATGCTGGTAGGCGGAATATGCACGACAGTGTGCCTTTCTGTGAGTTCTTCAACTCGCTCATCACTTGGAATTTCTTGTGGCGCCTGCGAAGTAGATGCTGGCGCATGGGTCTGCGCAATCCTTCCTGCGAGACCTTTCAATTCTACAAACTGTAAGTCTAGAGCACTTCGGATGTGAGCATGCGTGTTCCTCATCTCACGAAATTGCTCTTTCAAGTATTTGTCGATCTCCGAGGGAATGGCCTCAGTGGGATGCGACACTTTCTGCTTCTTGGGGGCTGGTTCTGTTGAGCCTTCATCGCTTCTTTGCTCAGGGGCTTCCTTGCCCTTATCCTTCTCTTTCGCAGCGGCGGGTGGCATCGCAGATGCGATGTCGGCTGCTGCTCTCCATTCGTCCGACCATGACTTAATGGTTTCTTCGACATCTTCTGTGGTCATCCTGTAAAGACCTAGCGCCCAGTCACCTGGAATATCGCAAGGCCGAAGGTAAAGTTGATGGATGTCGGCAGTAAAAGCCAACTTCCCTTCATACAATGTGGCTGTCTCCTCGCTCAGCCTTGGCATATCTTGTATGGTATCTCGGAGGAGATAGTAGTACTCACAAAAGACAGCGCGATTCATCTTGCGCTTCGCGGGATTAGGGGAATCCCAGAGATTGATGTAGCGCATGCCGGCAACCTCTCCTGCGCGGCGCGGAAGGAACTGAGTATTCGGGGGCTCCTTCCACCCGACGAGAGCGCATAAAATTAGAAGCCACGAAAAATGGAATGATTGGGCTGCATTGTCCTGCACATTCAGGCAATCAGCCAAAAAAGAATTCAGCAGGAAGAGAGACCAGTTGTACTGTTCTCCCTCCGCAGCTGCGATAGCGAGCTCCACAACAGCTCCAGTAACTTCTTTTGGTCGGCACTTTGTGAGAAGTCTGCCTGCAAGCAGACTTCCTGTGAAGCGAAGTGCCTCATCTTCTACTGTCGTGAGGTCATAAGCCCGACCTCTTGTCAAGTTATATTTCTGGACCAGCTTTGCAGCCAATTTTCGGTCCTTTTCCTTTCCCACAAAATGGATATTGGGATCCTTACCAACCTTAGATAGACCGGTGATACGGTGTATCAAATCAACATTTAGATCAATTGGCCTCCCGAGCCAAAGGTAACCTCCATGAACGCAGGATAGCAGTGTTTTAACGACTGCGTTCACTTCATTGCTACGCCCAAAGTGCGGTAGCTTCAACAAATTCAAGAGTCCAGGGCGCTCAAGATTTGCTGCAAATCCCTTCGGGATAAACTCATCAACTTTTCTGGTGGGATTATGGACTATATCCAGATATCGGTCCAACTGGAACTGAGGATATGTCTTATAGTCTCCAAGGTTAAAATCAGAGAATTTAACCAATGGAATGTTTCCCAATAGTTGGCCTTCTACCCGCACACTAGCCGGTAGTGGCGGGTAGCGGAATTGGATACTTTGCATTCTTCGGAATCTGTACATCCGGCGCATCATCTGGACGCGGCGGAATATAGTTCACCATAGACGCGAGCGGCTCTGGAACAGGTTCCTCCGGCTGCTGCTGAGATGCTCTTGTGCCTGGAGATGTTCTGGGATCAGTAGCACCAGGGTGTACGTAGGTCGAATGCGTCACCGGAGTGGCCATGCCGAAATCTAAGCCTCGGCGTAGAAATTGACGAACAACTTCTTAAGTCGATAAATTCTCCGTCATGAACCAATGTAAATAACAAAACTATGGATAGCAAATGGTGGACCTGCGTAGGGTATGGATGCTGAAAACAAGGGAAAATACTCTGCACACTCGGCTCTGAAAACAATAATTTAGATCTTCAAACACAACTATGCAACTCGAGACAGTAACCCGAAAATGATACAAGTGTGAAGTATTTATAGCCAGCGGGGATAGTAAATGCGACCAAGTGGGGTAACTTAGCGATAGGCGGCTACAGATGAGTTGACAACACGCTATCCTCCTTGCCGTAGCGGTGGATTTAGTGTGATTGACGGGTTCTGACAGCCTTCCGGGAGAAGCTAATGCTTTCGGCGCCTGAATTAAATGCAAATCTTTCGGAGATTAAGCCGAATCCGTCAGAACGGCTAGACTTAAATAGCGGCCTTATCCTTCATTTATTCAAACGCGGCTACATAACTGCTGTAATTCAAAATTTCCAGCGGGTCATTTCAACTTAGGAAACTGTGCCTCTATGGGTCCACAACAAAACTTTTTCAAGCGGTAATTTATCAAAGGGAACTCCGCAAGAGCGATCATAGTTCGACGGTCCAAAAACAAAACTTCGCTAGAGCGCACCGATAAGCTCTCTTCAAGCAATTTTTATTCAGGATGCGCAGATATTTCAAGGAACTGCGCAGGAAGCTGGAAACTGAGGGTGTGTCGCAGCTTCCGTGTAGACTGAATGCGATGTCTCTTTCAACTACACCGGACATCTGCACTTCTGAGCAATATATTATGTCGACAGGGCGGAGTGGCCGTCGCAATAAAGCTTAAGCCGACTCCCGTTTATCATTGTAGGTAGGAATTCTCCATTCAGCTTCGCAAGCTGAACTGCGCCTCCGTCTGTTATTTTTATTACCTGAAAAGGGCCTAACCAATGCACGCGTAACTTGCCTGGAAACTTGATGAATTTACTATCATAAAGGAGTACCAAGTCTCCTTCTTCAAAGTGCTTATGCTTAATGTGCCTGTCGTGCCAAGCTTTCTGTCTTGCCTTCTGTACCTGTTGATGAAATCCGGCCAAAAGTCTGTCTTCTTCTAAGGAAAGCAGTTGCGAAAGTCTTTCATTCATAGTATCAGGATCTGCCATTTCTGTAATTTGCGCAATTCGGAGACTGGGAACAATGTATTCCATGGGCATAACTGCTTCTTGTCCATACACCAAGCTGAAAGGTGTGTGACCTGTTAGTTTCTTGCAAGTGGTTCTGTAAGCCCATAATACAGCTGTGACTCTAAGGTCCCAATCATCTCTTTGTTGATTACAGATTTTCGTCAGGGCATTCTCAAGGATCTTATTGAATGCTTCCACCGTACCATTAGCTTGAGGATGGTAGGGTGTACTCTTATGGTGATTAATTTGAAATTCTTCAGTAAGGGCCTCTATAGTCTCATTGAGGAAATGTGTACCTTGATCACTCATGAGGATCACTGGGCATCCAAACCTAGTGATAATGTTCTCGAAAATGAACTGCGCGGCAGTAGCAGCGTCGCATTTCTTAACTGGCTTCGCCTCAGCCCATCTGGTGAGGTATTCAGTAGCTGTAATGATATATCTTGCGCCAGTTCTTTTTCCTGGTGGGTTAATAGGTCCTACAAAGTCAATGGCCCATTTATCAAAAGCACGCAGTGTGATCTGGGGTCTTAGCGGCATTTCATCTCTTCTTGAGGGTTTTCCTGTGCGCTGGCACACATCGCAACATTTACAGAATTCCTTAGTGTCCTTGTGCAATGTCGGCCACCAAAGACCTGCGGCTAATATCTTTTGCGCAGTCGGCTTTCCTGCGAAATGGCCTCCTGCGGTACCTGAATGCGCTTCTGCGATGATAGAGCTCTTTTCATGTGGTAAGATACATCTGCGCAAAATTTCATCAGGGCCCAACTTATAAAGCTGGCCTGCTATCAAAGTGAAGTCTGCGGCTCTAACAACAAGTTGCTTTTTCTGCTGGATTGTAAGCTCAGCCGGCGCTTGTCCGGTAGTGAGAAACTCAAGAATATCAGAATAATATTCGTCTGCTGCTTGGATAGAAAACAACTGTGCGTCAGGCAGATTGTCCTCCAGACTCGTAGGTTCCTCTCCTGACTCTATTCTGGATAGATGGTCAGGCCCTGCATTCAATCTGCCTGGCTTTACAATAACCTCAAAATCATACTCTTGAAAGAGCAGTATCCATCTGCAAATTCTTCCTCCTAAAACTGGTTTATTGACCAAATATTTCAGAGCAGAATGGTCAGTATACATTTTAAAGTGAGCTCCTAACAGGTAGTGTCTGAATTTCTGTAGGGCATACACCATAGCTAATCCTTCCCTTTCTGTAGTGGTGTAATTCTTCTCAGCTGTAGATAGCTTTCTGCTGGAGTAAGCAATTGGGTGGTCAATACTTCCTTCTCCAGACTGTGTAAGCACGATTCCTAGTGCTATGGAAGAAGCATCAACATGAACATGAAAAGGTTTTCTCCAGTCCGGGAAAACTAGAATAGGCGCTGTGATCATCTTTTCTTTAAGTGTGTCCAAGCTCTGTTGGCATTCTTCTGTCCAGTGGAACTTCGAATCCTTCTTCAGCAATCTTTCCATAGGTGCTGTGATCCTTGCATATCCTTTGATGAATTTTCTGTAGTATCCTGTATGTCCCAATGTAGTGCGCAATTGCTTAACTGAGTTGGGCGCCGGTAAATTAGCAATGATGGCAACCTTCGCAGGATCCATCAGAAGTCCTTGTCTGCATACAATATGTCCCAACAAAATACCAAAGGGCGCACAAAATATACATTTTTTCAAGTTAAGGGAAATCTGATGCTGTCTACATTTTTCTAGCATCATGCGCAGATTCGCAATATGGTTCTTTAGTAAACCAAATACAGTCCAGTCATCAAAATAGACTTCTAAAAACTTGTGGATAAATTCTTTAAAAACAGCAACAACAACTCTAGAGAAGATAGCAGGTGCGTTTTTAAGACCAAAGGGCATTACCGTATACTGGAATGAGCCCCATTCAGTTGCAAAAGTAGTCTTGTGGCGGTCGTCCGGATGGATTCTGATCTGATGATATCCCGAGAAACCATCAGTGAAAGAGTAAGCCTCTTGTCCTCCAACATTATCAAGTACTTCATCTGTGAAAGGAGTGGGAAATGGATCGTGCGCTGATGCATCATTGAGTTTGCGCAAGTCGACACAAATTCTTATTTCACCTTTCGTTTTCTTTTCTTGGACCACCATAGGACTAATCCAATCGCTTTCCTCTACTGGCTCAATAATACCTGCTGCAAGCATCTTATCAATTTCTTCTTTGACTTTTTCTTTGTAGCGCGGGTTCAACCTGTATGGGCGCTGCTTTACTGGCTTGGCATCTGGTTTCAGAGGTATGCGCATCACTCCTAAGTCTCCTAGGATGCCTTTCATTTCTGTGAACTTGGTAGGAAAGATATCCTGGTAGTCACGTAATAAATCTGAAACATGCGCAACAGTTTCATCATCCCAATAATCTCCTATAGAAGCAAACTTTGGGTCAGCTTCTGTACCAATGTTAACTTTCTTGAGCTTGACGTGTTCTGTGATGGCAGGAATATCAAGCTCAGGACCTTCAATATTGCACGTCCCTTCTGATTCTGGGATATTGATGTTGCGAGGATCGTCCTCCTCATCTTCAGCGGTGAAGTTATAACATTCCAGGGCATGTTCTATCTGGACAGCCCAATCTGGTTGGGAATACTCTGTTACTGGATAGTGTTCAAATACCTTCTTTCTAATACACTTCAAAGCCTGATCAATGCTTGGATGTTCTGACTCAAAGCTGAAGGTAAGTTGAAAGCTTTCTATCATAAGAGCCCAAGTAAGAGTGCCTCTGCGCAATTCTGTTTCAGTATACCAATTCCTTGGAATTGTATCCAATGTGTGGATGAATTGGTGAACCCATTCATCTTCCGGAATATCTGACCATTGCTGGATACATGCTTCAATGTGTGACCTGGGGTCACTCTGTCCTTCATATTTGCGTAGCGCTTCGGCTGTGGTGTCCTGAAATCTGCGTAGTATCAATCTGCGACAGTCTTTCTATGTATGAATATTCTCCTTGTGCGCAATCCACCATCTTGCGGGTGTAGCGCGCAATGCTACATCCAGTGCCTGTATGCGCTGCGGTTCTGGAAGCTTTTGTTCATATTCCTGTATGAATTTAGTTACTTCGGTTAGACCATCAAAAGTTGGAGTGTCAGTTAATTCTGTGCCAATCCATCGAATGGATTTAGTTATCATGGCGCAACGTCTTGCAGAAACCTCATGTAGACGATTCTGCCAGTTTTCCAATCCTGCATCTGAATCTGATGTGCATGAGCTATCACATCGCCAGCTGATATGGCCGTCTGCCGTGGGGTTGACATAGTCACTGTGGTTAGTGGTCATCTGATACAAGCTTTCCATGTGGCGCGCTTCCTCTTCTACGCGAATGGGTTCTATATATCTTGGTCCTTGAATAGGATCAAGAGGTGCGATGACCCTGATCTGGTCATTCTCAAAGGTCATCTGTCTTTTCTTCATGTTAATGACAGCCAAATTATCAAATGCCCAGTCTATTCCTAACAGCGCTGGGTATGGTCTACTATCATCCATAATTTTGATTACTTCAAAATCTGCAGAGCTTCTTACTCCTTCAATATCAATAGGTACATTGGGTAATCTGCCCAATGGAGAGACTCGTTGCTGATTTGCGAGTCTTAGCTGGATAGGGGATCTTGTAAGATGAGGGCTTCCCATCTATTCCCATGTCTGCATAGTGAGAACATTGGCTTCGGAGCCCAAATCTAACATGACTTCATCCATTTCAAATGCTCCAATCTGCGCTGTGAGCCTCATCTCTTTTCCAGTTCTAATGTGACTCCTGATCTGGTGAACAGCACACTGCGGTGTGTTCGTCGAAGCAGAGTGTTTGCACTGATCCAACAGGTGTTGGAGTTCTAGAGTTGCTTTTTCATTGCGCAGCAGTGCTAAACATTGTCGCAGGAATGCTTGAACACTGCCTAGTGCATGCTCATCATCATCATCAGGCCTTCCAGCTGTAGTGGCCTGTTCTTGTACCAGGTTGTCTTGTCTTAGCACTTGCGATCTACTAATGTTCTGCGGAATTGCGGTAGAACTTGAAGCTCTCGGATCTGAGAAATACTCTTGAGCTTGCTTAAATGCTTCTTTTTGCTTCTATAGGTTAAGTGGGGCTGGTTTAATGTTAGCGCGGCGCACCCATTGCGTCGCTTGCTTTGCCGTTCCCATCTCTTGCGCACCAGTGATTGCTCCACTGCGTGTCACTATATTAACTGTAGGATCTGGTTCTCTTTTTTCTGCTCCAATCAACTGGATATTCTGATTGACCTGTGGTGTCTTTGCTTGCATCTTAGCCTGTAACTGAGGGCATTCTTCAATGATATGGTCAGAAGATTTACAATACCTGCAGAGGGTTGTAGGATTTTGGCAATCCCTAGCAAAATGACCTTGTGTTCCGCAATTATAACAAGTGATCTGTCCTCTTCCGCGACCAAAATTTGTTGTGCGTCCGCGTCCTCTGTAATTTGCTGCTCGGGCGTCCCGAGTTTGGTCATAAGGTGGACCTGCTGTGGGTCCTTGTGTCTCTGCTTGTACCCTATAAACATCATGCTTTCTTTCTATCATAAGATCATATGCTCTACAATTGTTCTCATCATGACCTACTGATTTACAGAAATTACAATATAGATTCTTTGGGGTTTGCACATATTTCTGGAGTAAGTGACATTCTTGTGGTCTATGACCTCTAGTTCTACAGATTTCACACCAAGGCCCTTGTGCCTGTGGTAAAGGATTAGGTGCTCCAGTTGCAATATAGTCTATGAAAACAGGACAATGGTCCTTTGAATGACCTTGGGCTTTACATTTTGTACACCAAATTTCTTCCTTAATCTCCTTGCCTTTCTTAATATCATGCACTTGCAAGGTTAAGTTTGCTAATTGGTTCTGTAAATGCGCAACATCATTGCTTGTTCCTGCAATTGGCGAAGCTTCTAGTTTCATAGCCATCTCTAGAGCTTGTTCCTGAGTATTGAGATTCTGTTGCATAAGAGGAAGTCTAATGTGTGGGAGCAGTGCAGCAATGAACCATTCTTTATGTTGCTGTGGTGCAAACTCGAAGCTTACTTGATCTATCAAGGCTTTGAACTTCTGGTCAAAGTCCCATACTGATTCTGTAGGTAACTGTTTGATGTCTTTGAGCTCTGTTATACACTGTGATTCTGATTTAGGTTTCTTAAATTCCCGAATCATAGCATTTCTTACCTCAGCAAGCGTCCTATTCTGTGCTGCTGAGTATTTCATGAACCAAGTCAAAGCTCTTTCTCTTAGTGTGGTTGCTAGCTGAACCAGTTTAACAGCATCGTCATTAATTTGCTTAATTGTCCAAATGGCTTCACATAAGAACCAGTGCTGCTCAGGGTCTTCTATCCCTGTTCCTCTAAAAGTTGGTAGCTTCATGTCATCACCCATCCTTCTTGCGCGGGTTTGAGGTGGAGGTACTGTAGCTGTGCCTCCGGGATGGTTAAACAAAGGTGGTACAGAGGTACTAGAAGTACCGTGTGGGCTACTAGAAGGTGTTACTGTAGGATTATACTGAGCTCCGTCTGGTTTTTGCGGTGTAAAGGGGTAATAAGGGATATGAGCACTCCCTTGTCGTTCTATATGGCTTGCTCTAGGGACTTGGCTATCGTCTGGGCTAGACTCAAAAGAATATTGGTCAAGGCCTACTTTATATCGTTTTCCACTACGAGTGCAACCAATAACTTCAGGATCACTATCAGAATCTACGGACATTACTTGTCTATGCTATTCATCAAAAGCAATACATAGCTTTCCTTTTTCATACAGAAGCATTTTAATCCATAAGTTCAGAGAATTTAAGAACTTACCTCTGTGTACTTGGAAGAAACTCCTCTCAGCTTCACTGAAACTCTTTCTTGTATCGACTGCAAATTCGGTAATGAAACCTTCCAGTAGACTATTCAACCAAAAGTCTACTGCGCGGGAAACAGAATTGTCGATCCGCTTCACAATACTGACTAGCTCAGGCGTCCACGTGACGGGTCGATCAACATGCAGCGTAGGTGTAGAATCTGCTAACTTGGCTATCCAAGCGTGTAACTCCAATGCAAACGTAACAAAGAAAATTTCGTAAAGGTCAGCATAAATATACTTCTGTAACCAGTCTTCTGTTTGAAGTGTAAGGCTTCTATTTTCTTGTTCAGCGAACTCTTTAGCCTTTAAATCAAACCAATCTCCAATTTCTTTAGCTGTAGGATTCCAGTAACACATTTGTTAACTGAGCAAGTCTCAGTGTAACAGAACCTTATGTTGTCTTCAGCAACAATCTCAGATGTCGCGTAACTAGTAAGTCTGCAGGAACCATTTGTTGACTCAATCAACAGGGTTCAAAGCCATGGAAGTAATGTGATCAAAAAGTCATAAGGCAACGGAACCATTTGTTGGCTCCTCAATCTCGCGCGTCGCCAAAATAACAAGTCTCACAACAGCAAGTCGCAAGGCAACGGAACCATTTGTTGGCTCCTCAATCTCGCGCGTCGCCAAAATAACAAGTCTCACAACAGCAAGTCGCAAGGCAACGGAACCATTTGTTGGCTCCTCAATCTCGCGCGTCGCCAAAATAACAAGTCTCACAACAGCAAGTCGCAAGGCAACGGAACCATTTGTTGGCTGCTTTACTGGGCAGACCTGGGTTTTAATGAAGTGCAGCAACAAAACCCCTTGGCGCACTGGCCCTCTCGGCAACGAGCTGCGCGGCAGCTCGAGGTCTCACCCGAAGTGGCTATGGGGGGTTAAGGAATCAGCTTTCCTTAACCGTGGTGACGCTGAGATTGTTCTCTATATCTTCTTCTTCCCCTTATATCGGCGGTCGGACTTTCCCGCAGGCCTCGCGACACCACTGCGCGGATGCCTTCCTTCTTGCAGGCCCACTGCGCGATCTCGTCCTCCGGGCGCGGAAGGCACCTATTCCTTGCGTCGATGCGCTAAAATACCTTCTCGCCCTGCACACTCATCACAGTCACGCGAAGCTCGGTCGCTGCAGCGATAGTGTTCCACCACTCCTTCTATACTTGGCGATTATAACCATAAAGGACCTTCCTATACTCACTTAAACAGTCGCAAAGATGATGCAAAAGATGTACACACAGGTAATGATCTTAAACAGTTATTGTTCACGCAAACATTATAACAAGAAGATATATGTGAAGCTCATCTCCTCGAGGAAAACCACGTCCACGGGAGTGTTATATTAACCAGAAAATGATAGAGTATACAATATACTGCGCACACAGCTGCAGCCTTAGATCTTTCCAGGAAACTCCACGCACACAGCTGGGAGCCCTTCTCTCAATCTAGTCTCCTCTCTATGGAGATTACAAAGGCACAGACGTCGACTCAGACTGTCTGGCAACTCAGGGATTAGCTCCTCGGCTATCCGATTTCCTCTCTAGTTCTACACACTGGGTAGGAGATACAGTGAAGGATAATCAACACATGATCTATCCTTTAGACTGGCTATCTAACAGTCTATCTAACTCTCTCTAACTCTCCAACCGTCTACCCATTACAATTATTCATATATATAGGTGGCCATGACGGTCACACCTTTACAAAACTGTGGGCCTTTCCCAACAGTGATTCCCAAAAACCCTAACCACGCACATGGCTAGGTGTACTGTAGGCGCCGCTTGCAGTCACGTCGCCGCTTCCTGCAGGCTCCATGAATTCCGGCGCAGATTGTGGGTATGGGCGATCATCCTTCGCCTTCAATGCTCTGGTCCGTTGCTCCTCCTTGATCCGAGCAACCATAACTTCTGTACTGAGCCTTTAAATGAGGGTAGTTGAGCCCTCTACTCCATCACCTTATTTATTATGGTAGTTGAGCCACCTTCATTCTTCGATGACGTGCGCGCGAGCTCCGCAATTTCCGGTCCGTGATCTGCGCTGAGATAATCCATCTGGCACCGTACTGCGCACCGTCTCCTTCTTACCCAAAACTTAGTGCTTGTCCCAAAATTAGCACTTTCCTTCCATACTCGTGCTTTTTCCCAAAATTCGCAGCTTTTACTATAGCTGCGACCTTGGCCCCAACAGTCTTACTTGATTTGATGTATGCTAAGTCTTCATCAAATGTTACATCCCTACTAGTGTCAATCTTCTTGAACCTTGGAAAGTATATTCTGTAAGCCTTCGAGCTTTCACTATAACCCACAAAGATGCCCTTCTTTCCTGAAGGATCTAGCTTTGTCCTCTTTTTCCTTTGGAATGTATGTATATACTGGACAGCCAAATATTCTGAGATGGGTAACTTTTGGTTTCTTACCAGAGAAGACTTCTTCTAGTGTCTTGTTGTCAAGTATCTTGTGAGGTGTTCTGTTCTGCACATATACAGCTTTCCTAGCTGCTTCTGCCCATAGATGCATAGGAAGATCTTGGTCATGAAGCATTGCCCATGTTGCTTCCATGATAGTTCTATTCTTTCTTTCTGCAACTCCATTTTGTTGTGGATTGTAAGGAGTAGTCTGTTGAGATATTGTAACTTCTAAGAATATTATATTTGTACTTTATTATTCCGGAGATGTTTCATTCCTCCGTGAAGATCTTATTGTATATCCGGAGATGTTTATTCCTCCGTCGAAATGTGGTAACTTGGGTTATTAGACTTCCCTAGTGGGGGTTGGCCCTATATGTGTTATGTGGATCAAAGGGTTGTTAGACCACCCTAGTGGTGTCATCCCAGTCAGTTGTAGTGGTTTGTTTAACCTAGTGGTAAAGTTGGGGCCGACCTAGTTAATATAAAGTACAAGTCGGAGATGTGTATAAATAGAGGAGGTGTGTTCCTCATTATACACACACTTCCCTCACTCAGAATGTAGCGCACTTGTGGAGGAGAGGTCTGCTATGGTGGAGGAGGAGATCATGTCTTTGGTTTGTATCTTTGTATATTGTTGGTCATATATATTGAGGAAGCTTTTCTGGGTTTTCTACCCCATGAGGGTTTCCCAGGATAAATCTGTGTCTCGTGTGTTTATGTTGTGCTTGTTGTTTCTTCAGTGATCCTGTATATGCTATTATTATGAAATGGAATGTAATGCTGCTATTTTCTGTCTTAGCATATTAAATCTTAACATGGTATCAGAGCTAACCTGAAGGAAGGCAATGTATGGCACTTACGACACTTGCTTCACTTGCGATAATTTCAAGGTTTGGGTTTTGTATAGAAAAAAACAGTCATCATGGAACTTTCGCCATAAATCCATTTTGGGGAAGTTTCAAGATCGAAAACCTTTACAGGTCATAGATAACATCCCAAGGTACCTTGTGTCCAATGGACACCCTCTGATTCGTTTTAATTTGTGAGTTATGATCAGTACAAGTTAGGGTTTCTGCCTCTTCCAGATCTCAGTCAAAATCAGGTGACCTAGGAAAAAAGGTCATAACTTGGGCTAGGAAGATCCAAATGCAATTTCGTAAAAAGTGACAGGTAGTACACAGACTGTACTATGTCTGGAAATGTTTTCAGAGGCCTAAGTTGAACCAGTGACACATGGCATGCCGTACAAGTTCTCTCTCCTGTTTTATCCCATAAACAGGTCACGTTGCGACACTTGGCATAACTCTCTCTTAGAAAATCCAATTGAGGTCAGAACTATCAGGATGGAAAGATGACAGGTCAGGATACCACATAAAAAAAAATTTAGACCCTGTGGATGGAAAAGTTTGGAGTTATAGTAGAAACAATCAGGTACATATTTCTGTCAAAACAGAATTATTTTTGGAGCACCTTCATTCATGGCTTCCGGAATTTAGGGTTTCGGAGAAAGTTAGAATTTTTGGAATTGGAGTCCACGGCTGAATGATACTCAGGAAAATCAAAATTTAGAGACCAAGATTGAATTTTTTGGTTGTGGAGAAGATCGGGCTTGATCAAACCCCAGTTCGGGATTTTGATCAGAAAGATGGAAAATTAGGGCTTCAGCGAAAGTTGGAATTTTTGAAGTCTGTGACCATGGCTGGAAGCTCCTTAGAAAAATAAGATTTTAGAGCCTTGGATCGAACTTTTTGATTGGGAAGAAGGGTGGGCTTCACCAAACCCTAGTTCGGGATCCTGTCTAGAAGATCCAGAAGTTTCGAAGGCAATTTTGAGGGGTCAAATTTTGGAGATTTCAAAATTGAAGTATGCTAGTTTGATAAGCTCAGCAAGACACATCCTTCCATCCATTCAGAAGTGTGAAAGTCAAAGATTGAATTTTTAGGGTTTCTCTAGCAAACCCTAATCAAGATCTAGATCAAGTTTCAGGGGGAGTTGAGGCTAAGGCCTTACATAAGAAGACTACAAGAAGTCTCGACAGGTATGACTTAAGGAGGTTTAGGTATGTCTTGAAATATGATTCCTGATTAAGTTCATAATGTGTTTGTCTCAATATTATTTATTAGTACAATCTTGATTAATGTTAGAATTGTCTTATCACCCTAGTAACAGTATGAATGCATGTGAATGATCGAAGACATTCATTGATTAGGGCTATATGATTATACTAATGCATTATGGTGTTGTATGAGGTTGATGTTGTCTGCTAACAAGATACAGGTACATCACGAAAGACAAATCAAGTTCCATGACCATGACAACATGAAGACAAAGACTCATCCATAATCTTTGTTCTACTTACGAGGTATGCATGACTTTGTTATATTATGCTTAACCTATGATATATGCAGGTTCTAGCACAGGATCTCTAAATCATTCAAGAGAACAAAGAAGATATTGTTTAGGTATGTTAGACATAACTAAGTAGGTATACTAATCCAGGTATGTTTTCCTATGTCAAGTTAGAATCTTACCTTGTGTTAGGATCCCTTATATAAGTATACATGGTATGATTGGTTATGCTTATTCATAAAGTTAGTAATCAAGGTTTTATGCATATTATGTCTCTTATCTTGATGATTTAACTAACTAGAAGAGTACTATGATCAAACAAGAATATGCATGAGTAAAAGAAGATTTCCTTGAAACCCTGAATACTAATGATCATGACTATACATATTCAAGATTATTTAGAATTATAATGTTTTGATAATATTGAGAATATACTAATGAATGTATGTTTGTGTATGAGATCATGAGGATGACACTAGTGCACACTTGAGCATGCACAGTGGTACAGATTGAATAGAAGTTCAAAAGACATATAGAAGATCAAGCGGGAGGCAACCACACAAACATAAAAGATAAGTATTTGAGTTGTTATTTGAAATAGTAAATGATATTGCTTGTATGCATATTTGTATTCCTAGAATATATCATGCTGAGTGTAAACATTCATAGAGCATTGAAGAATATACTACTAATATGCATATGATTGGTAAGTTGGACAAACATTCCATTGTTGCTTGTCTAGAATGAAACCTCTTTTCTGACATGCTGAGAGCTGTGCACACTCTCGATAGTATGTTCTGGTAGAGATGGAAGGCATCTAGATAGACACTGTATGCATACAGGATATGAAAAAGTGTTGTGCCAAAGTATTGGTCAAAATAATTGCATAACTATGTAAATGATATCTGTATGCATAATAGGTTATCATGTCAACATGATTTCATGATTATGAAGTATTACTAATCATGTACTTAATTTTGTTTTGTAGGAAAGATCATGAAGAATGATGAACATCGAACAAGTCATGGATGTTCAACAAGAAGATTTACAAATCAAACAAAATATAGAAGGCTCATGGCTAGAAGATTCTCTTAGAAAGAGGAAGAGAATCATGACAAGATGTTTGCTCCAAGTGGATAGATAAGACCATTCTCTTAATGGTGTAATTAAAGAAGAAGTGTGAATTAGGTTTTGTATGGGTACCCAGGATTGGTAGTCAATTGATGAGCTTAATGATCATCATGGGTGATGTGGATCTCAACCTTTGCTACAAGGTTGAATATGGCTTCTATACAAAAATGACATGGATGCAAGAACGAACTCACCACAGAGTTCGAATGATATTGAGGCTCATATCAGTAGACCCATCTGACGAGAGATTGCACAGATAGATATGTAGAAGATCACTCAATGCAGAGTGTGAATGATGGAGAATTGACAACTTCTTGACAAAGCTTGGGCTTTACTAGAAGTAAAGCTGATCCTAACCTTTACCTTAAGGTTGTGGATGATGAACCTATAATACCATTATTGTATGAGGATGATCTCTTTCTGACAAGGAATGAGAAATAGATAATGAAAATGAAAGATCTCAGATTGATGCATTACTTCCTAGGTCTGGAAGTATGGCAAGGCTCAGAAGGAATCTTTCTCAACTAGGGAAAATATGCCGATAAATATTAAAAGGACTTGATGTGTTGGAATGGCCACTCTCATGGATTCCAACTTGAAGCCGTTAGCGGATGACTCATCAGAGTTAGTGGATATAACTCTATATAGACAAATTATTGAGTCATTGATGTATCTAACGAATACTAGGTCAGATATATGCTTTGCTGTGAACACCTTGAGTCAGTATCCAGTGGAAACAAGATGTTTTCACCTGATAAGTTGGAAATCATGTGATGCGATAGACTTTGATCTATGTTATCTTGTAGATCATGACTTCAGATGGCTACACAGATGTTGATTGGGCAGGAAGTGTATCAAACAGGAAGAGCACATCGAGAGGATGTTATTGTCTGGGATCAGCCATGATCTCGTGGTTTAGCAGGAAACAATCTAGTGTGGCTCTTAGCACAAGAAGAATATATGGCTACTTGCTCTGCTAATTTATGAAGCAGTATGGATTTAGAATTGTTTGACTTAGAGATGGACTCAACTGTGATCCTATGTGACAAATAGAGTTGTACCAAAATGGCAGAGAATCCAGTGTTCCATAATAAGTCAAAGCACATAGAGATCTGACATTTCTATATACGAGATATGGTGCAAAAAGGAATTAAAGTTCGAATTTGTAACAAGTTACTGATGCACTAACCAAACCTCTACCTCAAGTGAACAAGTTACCGATGTACTAACCAAACCTCTACCTCAAGTGAACAAGTTACCGATATACTAACCAAGCCTCTACCTCAAGTAAAGTTTGATTATTTCCGAAACAAGCTTGATAGGACCCTCCTCGAAAGGGGGAGTGATGTGGTCACTTATGATGAGATTGCCTGCATCGACAGAGAGGTCGATGATGTGGATACATATATTGGTGATGCCAACAGAGAGGTTGGTGGATGGTCCTTAGATAGGGTCTAAGTTGACAAGGGGATTGCATCATCCTTGAACACATGTTCTAAAAGGATCCATAGACGTATGTATTCGAGAATGAAGTCCTTGGTAGACATGTGGGGATTGGATCATCCCTGGACTTCAGTCCTAAAGAGAGCCGTAGACGTATGTCTTCGAGAATGAAGTCCTTGGTGGACATGTGAGGATTGGATCATCCCTGAACTTCAGTCCTAAAGAGAGCTGTAGACGTATGTATTCGAGAATGAAGTCCTTGGTGGACATGTGGGGATTGCATCTTCCCCGGACTTCGGTCCCAGAATTGATCCGTAGACAAGATGTCTCCGAGAATGAAGTCCTGAATGAATAGGTAGGGGATTGTATCTTCCCCAGACTTCGGTCCCAGAATTGAACCGTAGACTGGGTCTCCGATAATGAAGTCCTGAATGAACAAGTAGGGGATTGTATCTTCCTCGGACTTCGGTCCCAGAATTGATCCGTAGACTGATGTCTCCGAGAATTGAAGATAGGAATGCATCATCCTTGGACCTCAATTCAAAATGTACGTGAGAGGACTGCATCGTCCGTGAACTAGGTTCAAAATGTATGTGAGGACTGCATCGTCCATGAACTGGGTTCAAAATGTACATGAGGACTACATCGTCCATGAACTGGGTTCAAAATGTATGTGAGGGCTGCATCGTCCATGAACTGGGTTCAAAATGTACGTGAGAGGACTGCATCGTCCGTGAACTGGGTTCAAAATGTACATGAGGACTTCATTGTCCATGAACTTGGTTCAAAATGTACGTGAGGACTGCATCGTTCATGAACTGGGTTCAAAATGTACGTAAGAGGACTGCATCGTCCGTGAACTGGGTTCAAAATGTACGTGATGACTGCATCATCTGTGAACTGGGTTCAAAATGTACGTGAGGACTGCATCGTCCATGAACTGCGTTCAAAATGTACGTGAGGACTGCATCGGCCATGAACTGGGTTCAAAATGTATGTGAGGACTACATCGTCCATGAACTCGGTTCAAAATGTACGTGAGGACTGCATCGTCCATGAACTGGGTTCAAAATGTATGTGAGGACTGCATCGTCCATGAACTAGGTTCAAAATGTACGTGAGAGGACTGCATCGTCCGTGAACTGGGTTCAAAATGTACGTGATGGGATTGCATCGTCCCTAGACATGAGACTAGTCTTAAAATGATAAGGATTGATCATCGTGGAACTTGATCTGGATTGTATCATCCATGGACCTATGTCCTAAAGAGAGCGGGATTGATCATCTTGTAATATGATCATGTGTGTTGCAGGGTATGCTACTATGCATACTTGACTGATGAGGATACTTGTATTGATGTATTGATACTTGTATTGATGATATGTATTGATGAGAATACTTGTATTGATGATGATACTTGTATTGATGATATGTATTGATGAGAATACTTGTATTGATGATGATACTTGTATTGATGATATGTATTGATGAGGATACTTTTATGTATATTTGTATTGATGAGGATACTTGTATTGATGATGTGTATACTTGTATTGGTGTGGATACTAATACTGATGATCTAGATGATGATGCTGTTGATCAAGTTGATCTAGATGACGATGTTGTTGATCGTGTTGATCTCGATGACGATGTTGTTGATCATGTAGATCGAGATGATCTAGATGCTGTAGATCGAGATGATCTAGATGTTGTAGATCGAGATGATCCAGATGCTGTAGATCGTGATGATCCAGATGCTGTAGATCAAGATGATCCAGATGCTGTAGATCGAGATGATCCAGATGCTGTATATTGTGATGATCCAGATGTTGTAGATCGAGATGATCCAGATGCTGATGATCGTGTGGTGACGATGGTGATGATCATGTGATGACGATACTGATGATCGTGTGATGACAATGCTGATGATCATGTGATGACGATGCTGATGATTGTGTGATGACGATGCTGATGATCGTGCGATGACGATGCTGATGATCATGTGATGACGATGTTGATGATCGTGTGATGACGATGCTGACGATCTTGAGGATTCAGATGTTGATGTTGCTATAGTTGTTCGAGTGCTGCAGAAGATAAAGACTCAGTACTGAAGATGTTGATGTTCCAGTATTAAAGATGTTCCAGTAACTGGTTGAGTTACTGATGATGTTGAGAAAGCTTCCAATGATTTATAGATGTATCATGTTAATGACTCCTTGCTCCTGCAGATGTTATAATATCCTTCTTGTTAAGGGGGAGTGTTGAGATATTGTAACTTCTAAGAATATTATATTTGTACTTTATTATTCCAGAGATGTTTCATTCCTCCGTGAAGATCTTATTGTATATCCAGAGATGTTTATTCCTCCGTCGAAATGTGGTAACTTGGGTTGTTAGAATTCCCTAGTGGGGGTCGGCCCTGTATGTGTTATGTGGGTCAAAGGGTTGTTAGACCACCCTAGTGGGGTCGGCTCAATCAGTTGTAGTGGGGTGTTTAACCCAGTGGTAAAGTTGGGGCCGACCTAGTTAATATAAAGTACAAGTCGGAGATGTGTATAAATAGAGGAGGTGTGTTCCTCATTATACACACACTTCCCTCACTCAGAATGTAGCACACTTGTGGAGGAGAGGTCTGCTATGGTGGAGGAGGAGATCATGTCTTTGGTTTGCATATTTGTATATTGATGGTCATCTATATTGAGGAAGCTTTGCTGGGTTTTCTACCCCATGAGGGTTTCCCATGATAAATCTATGTCTCGTGTGTTTATGCTGTGCTTGTTGTTTCTTCAGTGATCCTATATGTGCTATTATTATGAAATGGAATGTAATGCTACTATTTTTTGTCTTAGCATATTAAATCTTAACACAGTCAACTCCCTCTTAATCCTTGATTCACTGCATAGTTTCTTGAAATCACTTGAAGTGAATTCTCCACCATTATTGGATCTGAAGGTCTTGATCTTCTTATCTATTTGATTTTCTATCAAGGCTTTGAATTCCTTAAACTTATCAAACACTTCATCTTTATTCTTTAAGAAATAGACTCAAGTCTTCCTAGAGAAATCATCAATGAAAGAAACATAGTATACATACCCACTCAGAGAACTGGATGACATCGGACCACATACATCGGAGTGGATAATCTCCAAAATTCCTTTTGCTTTGCTTTCATTGCTTGGAAATGCCTTCTTTGTGTTCTTTCCTTTTGCACATTCTTTGCAAATACCTTCATGTTTTGACTAGATTTCAGGAAGACCCTCTACTGCTTTGCTTGCTATTGGAAGTGCTCTATAGTGCATATGAGCAAGCCTTCTATGCCAAAGTTCACTTGGCTCCATGGATTCATGCACCATGGCATGTTCAGGTTGTCCCTTCAATTTGTACAATCCTCCCTCTTTCTCTCCAATCACTACTGCATCATTTATGGTGTTACCTTTTGGCCACATGAGTACTTGGACATCCACAAATGAAACTCTCATTCCTTTTACATCCAAAGATGATATGGAGAGAATATTCTTCTTGAGTCTAGGTACATATAGAACATTTTTCATCTTCAAAGACTTTCCAGAGTCTAGCATGTAGGAGGCTTAACCACTTCCTTTGATAGGATATTGATAGTCATCCCCAAGTTTCACCTTATGGGGTGACTCATGTTGAGATAGATCTACACAATATTCTTTAAACCCAGTCATGTGTTTAGAAGCCCCACTATCAATAAGCCAATCATTACAACCATGAGAAATAGTACGTGTGAGAGCAGAGATTAGAACATATTCATCTTCACTAGATGAGTCATCACTTTTTGCTCTAGTCTTCTTCTTGGGAGGTTCATCATCCTCAGCAGCATGGGAATGGTATCTCTTCTTGTTGCTCTTGTTGTTGTTGTTGTTTTTGTAGCCCTTTTTGTTCTTGGGACAAACTGAGGTAAAGTGTCCCTTCTCATTACAAATAAATCCTCTTAGATCTTTCTTGTCTTTATGATGATGGTGTGAAGTTTTCTTGGGATAAGAATGCTCCCTCTTGGACTTTCCTTTCTTGGTGTGTGCTGTGAGAGCTTGATCTTCACTTTCCATCTTTTCTTCTCGGGCCACAAGTCTAGATTCTTCTTGTGAACATTCCTCCCATAGTCTGCTGAAAGAAATCAATTTCTTTCTTGCACAGATTCCTTGGATGAAGGAGTCCCATGACCTAGGTAGGTCATTCAATGTGGTCATGACAATTTCTTCATTCTCCACTACTTCATCCACAGCTTCAAGTTGTTCCTTGATTTGAGATACCTTAGTAAAGTAGGATTGGATGGTCTCTCCATTCTGGATCTTTACCCCTTTCAATTGGTTCCGCAGAGTCATCTTTCGATTCATGTTCTTTCCTTCAAACAACTTGGTCAAGGAATCGAACATCTCTTTAGGTGTCTTTAGGGAAGAAACATGGGGAATGAGATGTTCCTTGATAGAATTAGTAATGATTCTTTTAGCCTTGACCAAGTCCTTCTTGTGTAAGGCCTTAGCCTCATCTCCCTCTGGAACAGGAACCTCTTCTTTTATGTAGGTGTTCAAATAATTTTCTTCTAAGATTAACCCAATCCTATACTTCCATGCTCAGAAGTTATCAACTCCATCAAGCTTATCCTCAAGCTTGGTGTGGTGAGACATCTTAAAGAGTACTTCAAATGGAAATAGAAATTTTTAGGTCTTACCACTTGATTTGCTGAAAACTAGATCTGGAGCTGGATTAGGGTCTGTTAGAGAAACCCTAAAAATTCAAAACTTGAATTTCAAACTCTAAAAGGATCGAAAGATGTGCCTTGATGAGATGATCATCCTGGTAAACTCAGAAATTGAAAACTGCAAAGTTTCACCCTTCAGAAATGCTTTTCAATCTCCCGGATTCACTAATGAGGACCCTAAATTAGGGTTTGAGTTTCCCGGAGCTTCACCCAACCAAAAAGTTCGATCCAAAGCTCTAAAATTCGATTTTTCCAAGGAGCTTCCATCTATGTCCTCAGATTTCAGACATTCTTATTTTTGTGGAAACCCTAATTTTTAGGGCCAAAACTGAAAATGCTCAGAATTGAATTCTGTCTCGACAGAAAGATGTGCCCTTCCAAGGAGAGTCAATCTAGCCTCCTGCCTTTGATGAACTGTGGAGAGAAACCCAAATAATAAGAAGCCCTAGCTTCCGCAGCTGTACAGTGCCTTCTTCTTAGGTAAGCTCTGATACCATGTTAATTTTCCGATAATTTCATTCCATTATCATTTAGGATCACTAAGAGAATAACATGTACAGCATATCCACAGCATATCAATCATAAACACAATAATGCAAGCACACAAGAGAAACAGAGTTTCACCGGGGAAAAACAAGAAGGTGAAAAACTCGCAACTTCCTTAGAGATAGAATAAACCCAAGTACAAGATCACAAGGATATAACCCAAAGAGATGTCTCTAGTAGATGCTCCTCCTCCTCCACAAGTGCGCCACTTTCTCTCTTAGCTATGTGAGCTTGAGAAGTGAGTGAATTAATAGAATGAGGAACACACCCCTCTTATTTATACTTGACTTGACCTGCCAATTAATTCACTGGGGCCGACTTGCTACTCAAGTCTAATAACCCAACCACATGACCTAATCAGGGCCGACCCCTTACTGGTGGTCTAATAACCCATCAATACAAATGACGACACTTGTCAATACAAATGATGACACTTCCAAATACAAATGACGACACTTCCAAATAGAGGAATGTAACATCTCTAATGGATATACAATAAAGTACAAATGTAATACACAGAAGAATATCTTCCGAAGTTACAAATACATCAACATCTTGCAAACACAAACCACTATGCTACGCTAACTTCTTTAAGGGCTTTGTTACATTTGCTTCTAAGATAGTTCATCGCTTTGTTACAAGAATATTACTGACCTAGAAGTACACTTGATAGGTTTGGATGGAGCAGATTACCGTGGAAATCCTCTTTACATTCATTCTCGAGTGACTTGATATTAACAATTCTCATTATCACAAGGGGATACATAAAGTTAAAAAAGGAAAATAAAGAAAACATATAAAGGGATACGTAAAGTTGACAACATAAAACAAATAAAATCTATAATTTGCATCAAAAGAATAACAGGGTACCAACTGAACTAAGGAGATTTGAACCTGCGACCTATTTCTAGTCCCAAGGATACCACCTTCAAGCCTAACCTTATCAATCAATTCCCATTTCCATTTCCTCTCGAATGAAGTCCAACAACCATTTCTCTTGACACCCAGTACTCTTTATTCATTCTGCATGCATTTCACTATGCAACGGTCTCGGATTCTCACTGCGTTTTCCCTCAATTAGTTTCTCAATTCAATATGACCCACGCCCGCCATCCAAGGAGTGTTTCCAGCGGTCTTGAGTTTCAGCCTGACAACGGTGACGATTCATGGTATTATGTTTCCCTTCAGCTGCAATATGGAAAACTCGTAGTTCATTGCGAAGGTTTGTCTAACCAATGTGACGGTTTGGGTCATGCTGAATCGAGAAACCAAAACCATCACATTTGTCAAACAAACCGTCTTATGAGAGCTTTGAGTTTGTCATATTCCAACCGAAGTGAAACATAATACCATGAATCGTCACCGTTTCCAGGATGAAACTCTAGACCGCTGGAAACACTCCTCGGATGACAGGCATGGGTCATGTTGGAAACTAATTGAGGGAAAGCACAGTGGGAATTTGAGACTGTTGCATAGTGAAATGCATGCATAGTGAATCAAGCTTGAAGGTGGTAGCCCGTTGTATCCCACTATGAAATGCATGCAAAATGAATCAAGATGCTTGAAGGTGGTCTCCCAATGTCAGCTGCACTTCAAGCTTGAAGGTGGTAGCCTTTGGACTAGACATAGGTCGCAGGTTCTAATCTCTTCAGTTCAGTTCGTACCCTGTTATTTTTCCGATGCAAATTATATGTTTTCTTTAATTTCCTGTTTTCTTTAATTCCCTAGCGTAAGAGGAGCCATTATGGGCAAGTTGCATCCCTAAAAAATGATGAACATTGACAACAAGTAGCATGTTTCTGATTGTCGTTGGTGTATGCTAGATTAGTTGCAAATATCATGCTTCAGAAGCCAGGCTTCAATGGTTAATAGACTATTTTGGAAGGGTTTAATGTGAGGTTAAGGATGTTGATTCCAAGGAAATTAAAGAGAAGGTTAAGGATATTGATTCTAGTGTATCATTTACTTAGCCTTTGAAGTTGCGGAAACTTGAAATTGGTTATGATGAGCAACCAAACATCACAACAAGCTCCAAGAAATTTTCAAAATTCAGATGACATGCGAGTGGGTTGTAGAAAGCCAGCATCGTAGCCATTCATTGAGCTCATCTCTGTTTAAAAAATAATTTAATATTATCTACTGAATAGGGCCAACCATGTGAAGGTGGAAGCTCTTATGGCCCCTCCCCCCCCTCACATCACTCTCAATTCCCCATACCCAATGCATGTACTTGAAAAAAACAAATACGTGCAAATTCATCCATATTTCATCATGAAGTTTCAGCTACCATTCATTCAATAAAGGATAACATTCATTAAACCATTGTTTCATTCAGTCAACACATTCATACAATGAAAGATAACATTCAATAAACCATTCATTCATTCAGTCAACACATTCATTCAATAAAAACTGACATTCAATAAAGGTAACAGTTTACTACATTGAATCATTAAACCATTAAACATGATGATGGTAATGAAGATGATGATGATGATGATGATGATGTTGATTATGGTGGTGGTGATGACGACGATAATGTCCATGATGATGACGATAATGATGATGATGACGACGATGATGATGATAATGAGGAGGAGGAGGAGGAGGAGGAGGATGGAAGTGATGATGAAGATGAGGATGAAGATGAGGATGACGATGATGGTGATGATGATGATGAAGAAGAAGATGATGATGATGAGGAGGAGGAGGAGAATGAAGAAATGATGATGATGATGATGGTGGTGGTGGTGTTGACGACAACAACGTCAATGATGATGATGATAATGATGATGATGACGATGATGACGATCATGATGATGGCGATGATGATGATGATGATGATGATGATGGACGATGATGACGACGATGATGACGATGACGATGATGATGACGATGATGATGACGATGATGAGGATGAGGATGAGGATGAGGATGATGGAAGTGATGATGAAGATGATGATGAAGATGAGGATGATGATGATGGTGATGATGATGATGATGAACATGGTGATGATGATGATGAAGAAGATGATGATGATGATGATGAGGAGGAGGAGGAGGATAATGAGATGACGATGATGATGATGATGATGATGATGATGATGATGGTGGTGGTGATGGTGATGACGATGACAACGTCAATGATGATGATGATAATAATGATGATGATGATGATGATGATGATAATGATGTTTTAGTATTGATAATTATGCATTTCCTTACTAAGATTCTCTCTGTTTTGAGAATAATTTAATATTCTATACTAAACAGGGCCAACCACGTGAAGGTGGAAGATCTTATGGCCCCTCCCCCCCCTCACATCACTCTCAATTCCCCATAACCTAACAAAAATATCTATGTACAAAAAAATTAAATGTCTTTTTTGTCACACTATATAACAAGCAATGTTTCTAATTATAACATACAGGAAAATGGAAACTCACTAAGAAACAATTTATTTATTATTACTACATACCTCGTAAACTTCAATGGTCTTCATCATCTTCTTCATCCGAGTCATCATCTGTATTATCATCCGATGATCCATATTTGTAAGGATTGGCCATATCATCATCATCGTCGATGTCAGTTACGATCATCATGTCATTGTCGATATCATCTTCATGGAGTACATTGTCTGATACATCATCTGATTCAAGAATTTCTTCGACGTTTTCTTCTGAAACATGATCATCTAACTCATGTTGATCATGATCATCTTCAACGACGTCTTCTTCTTCGAGAACTTCTTCATTACCTTCATCTACCTTATACTTTACCGGCCTTCCTCTTGGATCGTGTCTCACAGCAAATGACCAACCCGCTCTACCTGGAACCTCAGAGTAAAATACCTGTTCTGTAGGGACCCCATTTCGGGTTCCCCAAATGGACTTCCACGGAATTTTGAAAATATAAGTATAATTAAATGCATAACTTCCAGTACGATTTTTTTTTCAGAATAAGATATAGAGCCACGGATCTAGTTCTATCTATTGTAGTACATGAATGTCAATAAAGAAAACAATATACCCAGATTTATTCATTCTACCACAAGAGTTAACAAAATAAATAAAATAAAAACTTCAAACCTATTTTCAACGATTGGTCCAGCGAATCGATGGAGTCCTCGAAGTGGTTTCCGCACGATCCAATCCAATCTCCTGACGAAGTATCGAGTGACCCCTCGGTTGACCTCCCTACTGTATCAGGGTTATTCTTCTTCACCCCAAACCCTCGAGCTAATGGGGTCGTAAGAACACACACGCTAGCCTCCCGAAAGGATCTCCCAATCCCCGTTCCGGCTAATCCCAACTCCAAGGATCATAATATAATCCGAGATTATGATGACCATCCAGCATTAGGGAGCAAGAGATCTCTTTCTCTCCTTATCCTCCCTCATTATATAGCAAAAGCCTGTGTGCCATGTGTCTATCCATGCACATATTTGATTTAATTTAATATTTTAATTTCCAATATTCTCAAATACATGTGTCTTCTTAATGTCTTTAATGTGAACCTAAATCCCTAGATCAGTGGGAGTTAGGTGTAGAAGAGTTCTACTTCTCTTTTGGTTCTCATTTAGTTTACTTAACAATCTTTTAGTTAGACTTATTGCTTTCTACTTTTCTTTCTTTTCCTAATATTAAGATTAAATTAAAAGATGATTCCTTTTACTAAAAGTATAATCTATTTTAAATTTTCTCTTTATAAAATAATTTAAATGAATAATAAAATTAATTAAAGTAAATTTTGAATAATAATAAAAGAAAAACAATTCTTTTATTAATGACCTAATTCAATTCTTTCTCAAAATAATGAAGTCAATTAAATAGAATCTTTAATAGAATGATTTAAAATAATAAAATCCATAAAATTAAAATATTTGAATACAAATAATTCTCTTATTATTAATTTTTTTCAATCAGCATAATTAATCAAATTTAATATTGAATAAAATCAATCTCTTCAATTCTTTTTCAAGTTAATAAAATCACTGAATAATTCAAATTAATGAAATCAATTAAAAATCAAATCTTGAATAGAATTATTCTAATTAATAAAAAAGAACAAAATGAAATAAAGTATTTCTTAAATCTTATGTGAAATTTTCATTTATACCATTGATTAATTTTCTTCCTCTCATTCTTTTCTAGGTATCTCTTTGGCGGGCCCTTCCGACAGTTTCATTTCTTCCTTCTTATGGGGAGTACTGCGTAGCGACCGAGAACCATTACCGTGATCTCTCAACTATGATCCTTGGAGACTAAGGGATGTTGAGGGATAAGGATCTCCTTATTGCGCACCCATCAATTCATCGTACGTGACCAAACCATTATGGTCTTGTCCATACGGCATATGCTTCCCCGTGTGAGCTAAAATGGCTTCACCCGTGCGTGGATTGCTAATCCAGGGTCGAGAGTCAGTCATCGTACCCTATGTGTTCTTTCCGTTCTTACGACCCCTATAATTCCATTGTGGGTCAGTCGGTAAATCATCTTACCTTCCATTGCACACACACACACTCAACCGCACATTAGTAGCGCTGCACTATGAAATATTTCATCATCCATCATAATATCTCAGTCAGTCGAGCATATATTTCATTCATCCTTTTTTCTCAATCAGTGAATCATATCTATCATTCATCATTCTATCTCAATCAGTCGAGCATATGTAACATTCATTCATCCAATCTCAATCAGTCGAGCATATCTAACATTTAGTCATTCTATCTCAATCAGTCGAGCATATCTAACATTCAGTCGTTCTATCTCAATGAGTCGAGCATATCTAACATTAAGTCATTCTATCTCAATTAGTTGAGCATGTCTAACATTTAGTCATTCTATCTCAATCGTTCGAGCATATCCAACATTCAGTCATTCTATCTCAATCAGTCGAGCATATCTAACATTTCGTCATTCTATCTCAATCAGTCGAGCATATCTAACACTTAGTCATTCTATCTCAGTTAGTCGAGCATTCATTTATTAAGTAAAGTAATAGTTTCTATAACTGTCGTTCAAGCATTTTCAAAGTAAATTCAAATGGTTTGTGTTTTACTTAGCCAGTTTATTTCAAAACTAGTACCTCATTATTCTAAACAATTAAGGTACTGAGGTGGGCATTACATACACCCCCTCTTATTAAAAACTTCATCCCGAAGTTAAGTATCATGTACTTCCATGGTGAGTTTTCTCTTTCTTTCCACATTCATTTCTTCAATGTAATCACAATTGACAATAAAATTTCATTTCCTCTTTTCTACCATCATATAAGTATACATCTCATATTTGACAATATAACTAAATCGTACCTTTATAGTGTAGCAATCCCCACAATAGTTCTCTCTTGACTCACTAATTGTAACCGGGATTAAACTCGTTTACAACAAATTCTTTCGATTCAACAAAACTATAAGTATATCATTTACGAAAATACTGAAAGCACTAACATATTTCAACATAAGGGATAAAATATTCAATTCCAACTTCTCCCTTTTCTATAATTCATATAACTATCATATGTTCCAAACAATGTCCGAATTTCAAAATAAGAATTTACCCTTCCCAATTCTATTCTTCAATACATACCTTAACCATTACTAAACTAATCTTACATGCAATCTCTCTCTTCACATAATCCAAAGTATAATTAAATACTAGAGTGCCATTTACTTAGTATAGCTAAAAGTATAATCTCAGATTAAACAAGGTCATGTAAGGTTTTCTTCTCTTCCTAACTTAAGCACAGTTAAGATTCTATAATTCAAGTAAGTTTAACTTCTCTCTTTTCACAATTCAAAGCACGATTACAACTAGTAGTGCATACCTGCGAAGCCATTGCCTTGATTTCAGAAAATAAGCATTTACAACCAATCGATAAAATTCTTGACGCATAACCCATCATCAAAGTATATGAACCCTGAATATCATTCAATCTTTCATACTAGCAATTTTAGAGAAGAAGAATTCTAACCTGTTCGAGAAGCTGGGAGTATCCTTGCCGAAGGAGAAGAAGTAAAAATCGCAGCTTCAATTTTTCTACGTCGATCTTCATAGTAAGTGTATGTCATAAATTTAGCTTAGGAGACAATTATCATTCATATCCAATCTTATTATAGAACGCTAATTAGAATAATCAATCATAACTCATTATTTAATTACTTTAAGCCATAACTTCAAACAAATCATTTAATACATATATCATCATTTCTCCTTTAGTTTACTAAAATCCATCTAAACAATCCTTCAGGTTCCCCATTCTATTGTTGACACCATGTAACTTTCATTAGTTTAACTTCCAACAATATTTGGTGCATCTTCCTTCACCATGAATAAGTACTAACCCATTACTGAAAATATTAGTTTTAAGGGCATAAACATATACTTTCAGTTCACCCCAATTTCATTGGTAAAGTTTCTCACTAACCTATTAAATAAATATCATTTAACATATAACAATGGATTCGATGCATACTACTGAGTTTATTTGATACATACTAATATAATACTTCAACCATAAACAATTTTTCACTACATAAACTACATTCATACTCTTTCACAATTATGTATACATCATAGTTATAATCCTGGCAAATCAATTGAAATCTTCAATATATACCTTATATTCCCAATATCTTATAATGAACATGAAACCTTAATAATTAAATTATATTCATATTCTTTTCAACAACATCGTTATGCTAGAAAATTAGTGTCCTTGGACTTAGCTCCTCAAGCTAGTAAGGTTTATATCTTGTTTTCTAGTTTCCAGGTCCGTTTTACCCTCTTGACAGTCCGTCGAATTCTCGATAAGTATGTGCATTTACGATATTATGATCTTCTTTATGCACATAGGACGCAAGCTATGCTTAATCCTTCCAATTAGGTGAAATCTATAGGTTTTATTTATGTCTAAATGGAATTCAATCATAACCTTACTCATTTATCTGCCCGGAACATGGAGTCATAAAATTCTATTTATAAAACATTTATGTGCATAAACTCTATTTTCGTTGTATACCTAATGTAATTCTTTACTCTTAATCTTGGGGTCAATATATAAGATCCATCAATGCAAATAGTGCAATTCCTTTCTCATTGCCTTTAACCTTCTTCAGTGCGTAGAACCTCTAACATCACATTTTCAACAATTTCGATTTCACTCAGCGGCATGTTTTCTAATGACTCATCATTCACAACCCTAAGTTGTCTACACTTATCTTAGTGTACCAAACCTTTTCCCAATACTTAACCAAATATAACTTGTTAATCATAATAATTTTAAAACTTTTACTATTTTCATTGAGAAACCAATGTTTTATGTAACTCTTTTGGTATCAACTTCCTTCTAGTTAGATAACCTGTGTCCTTTCAACATAAAAAGGAGGTTGGTATTTCCTTAATTTAATCCACAACATGATTCTAATTTAATATAATGTTATTCCTACATGATGTATACCTATTTTGTTATACAAAAAGGCTAATGGGCTGGGGTCATGAAAATATATATCACTACTACACAGAGGGGGGTATTAAGACAATATTTGAGACAACATTTGGGTAAATTGTCTCAACTTAAGACAAAAAAAAAATTGTGTATTGTCTTAAATATTGTCTTTAAGCGAGTGTGTTAAACTATTGTCTTAAATTATTGTCTTAAACTATTGTCTTAAATTTAAGACAATAGTTTAAGACAATAATTTAAGACAATAGTTTAAGACACTCGCTTAAAGACATTATTTAAGACAATACACAATTTATTTTTGTCTTAAGTTGAGACAATTTACACAAATATTGTCTTAATACCTCCTCTATGTAGTAGTCATAGAATGCAAATATTTATGATAGGGAACAGTGGAATCGAACCACCATTATTTAAGACAATACACAATTTATTTTTGTCTTAAGTTGAGACAATTTACACAAATATTGTCTTAATACCTCCTCTATGTAGTAGTCATAGAATGCAAATATTTATGATAGGGAACAGTGGAATCGAACCACCAATCTTCTGCATTATAATGCAGATGCTCTACCATTGAGCTAGTACCCTGCAACTTCATATACAAGAATAATATTTGTATTTTTTAGAGTTTTTTTAAAGCAAGAAGCATGAAATACTCACTGTATTTCACTCATTCGATGGATTGATTTGCAGGATCTGTTATGCAAGCCCAATATAATGAAGATCTCACCGGATTTCATTATATTAAAATGTGAATATGTGTTTGCAGGCAGATTATAATGTTGTGTGAAAGCAAAGGAGATAGGTCCCCAATGGATTGTTTTCATACCACCGAATTCGCTGAACATAAAATACAACATATTGCAGGTCACTTCACTAAGGTTCAATTCCACCACTCCAACAGCATAGAAAATGTATCCATGCGTTAAGGCCTTTGAGAATCACAAATTCTGTAAAATATAATGCAGCAAAAGAGCTTACAAAAAAAGAAAGATCGCAAAGGTTCCAACTTTAGAAAGAGAAGATCGTGAAATTTTCCTTTGCATTAAATACCACTAGATTTGAAGAATTCTCTAAATCGAATGACAATTAAAAGATTGAGGCCGGTTTAATGGATGACATGAATTTTGATTCGAAGCGAAGGCCTACAGGCAAAATTGCAGTTTTATGGCCTCATGATCATAGGGGAACTGCCATATGTCCATAGCAGACATGATATGTCATCAAATTGCATTTTATCTTGAATTGTCATACACCACTGAAATTATGTTTCCTCAAATCACTTAATTCCTCCATTAAATTGTAGAGACAAGTCATCGGATCACAATGTGTCGTGAACAAAATTTGCTGCAAAAGTTGTTTTTTTAATTTAATCTACTAACACGGATCTCAAACGGAACGCCATGTTTTTTTACCACTGAAGAATTTATATGTTGCACATCAGTTAATGGCTTGGTGACACATATAACATGGCATGTAAAAAATAAAACTCATAGCACAGTACGTAGTTTGCCACGATCAGTCCGTTGTTGAAAGAAGCTATCATCTATCCATGTTATTAGATCGATTGAACAAGTGCCTAAATTCCCTGCTAAGAATTAATGAGTATGCCAGACCGTGGAAAATGTTCCATTAGTTCGGAAGTTTTTATGAGTACATGGTAAAGTGGTTCATTGGTAAAAGGACCACACAGTGAAAAATTAAAAAGTATCCCTCGTAGTTACTAATTTATCGATTTAAAGTGGAGATAATGACAAGAATCTTAGTCTAGAAAAAGCTTTGATATTGTTTTTCCTTTGAATATTTATGCATATAATTCTTTTAAGAATTCATTGATGCATTTCATTCTCATGATATATTTATTTCTATTTAATATACTTTTTTTATATAAAGATGTGATGTGCATGAATACTGTTATTGGTTGAGATCATTGCGTATCCCTAGACCACAAGAAGATAGCTCGAGCAGTCAGAGAATAAAGGAATTTGATTGTGGGATAAAGGGTTTGACTGATAATTAGTAATCAAGTTATGGTGCGACTGTTCCATGGGAGATGTTATATCAACTCATCAAAAGAAACGAAGGATATGGAGAATATTTCGTGAGATTCAAGAAGATGAAGGAAGGAGATTAAAACCATTTTGGATCCAATCAGTTACAGGAAATGGTTGTTTTCCTGGATAAAGAACAGAGATTCGGATCCCTTTTACAAGAGTATCACATATAATCTTAAACAGGCTCAAACACAAGGCTTCAAGCCACAAGCACCATTCACCCATTCCGGTATAAGAGCACTGCTAGCTAAACAAGGTGGACAACACCTGAGTTTTTAATGTATGCAACTAAAAATGGTCCCATCTAATGCATCTGCAACTTACCCAGATGTTTCAAATACTTGTTTTCATATCGATTATGATTTATTTATGTCATTACGCTTTTGATATAGACGTACTTATATTCGTTGTCATTTGTAGACGTAATTACACTTATTGAGGGGATTAGACCCCCTATATTTTTCCCTCTAAGAGCTCTGCGAAGGCGTAATTCATCTATCCACACGTCATCGCCTCACGGTCTAACGTTAGGAATGTTAGAAAAGGTGCTTAGGAATGTTAGCAAAGGTGCTCTCTACCCACCAGCAGAACGAGCTAACAAATTATTGATTGGAAAAGACAAGCTACAGACAAGTGTAATGGGAATGTAACCCTTATTACCTGTTATGAAGACATGAATTCAATCCCACAAAGCAAGCAATTTTGGCCAGTCCTCCAAATACTGATGAAGCAGCTCCTTATTGTTTTTTCCAGTCCTCCAAATACTGATGAACCAACTCCTTATTAAAGGATACGAAGAAAAAATTAGGGAATGGAGGCAGGCATCAAGTTTGATCTATCAGGTCAAAGGGAAATTTAGCATCAGCTGCAAGCTTTTTGCCACCAAATCGTTCCATAAAGAAAATTGAAGCTGTTGTCCACATATGTAACTTATTCTTATGACTATCCCACCAATGGGCTGCGGCAAATTGCTTCAGGGATACACAAAAGGGAACCTTCTATATCCCTAGTGGCCAAGAAAAACCGAGACCAGGTCACATAACATAAACCGACAAAAGTATGCCATTAGCTTCTAAAGATGACAGGTGCCCTGTTAATTTCCTCTTCCAAAAGGATTTATTCTAGTGTATACAGAGCTGTCAAGTATGGAAACATTATGCGCCCGAGCTACTATACAGACTGTTCACTCACAACTCCACAATGTGACCATTCTCCTCAAGCATAAGGCTCTATGCCTAGCCTAACCAACAATGATTGGTAGGTTTGGATGTTTCAAGATGTAATTTAAATAGATGACACAACAGATCAAAATCCCTAGCAATAACGCTTTAAACCATCGTTTTACAGTAGCACAATGACTTGGGGGTACTCCTAATGGTGCAGAGTGAAATTAATTTGATGGTTATATCTATATTTCATCTAACAATTTTAGATTAGGCTACTCCTTCAAAGTCATGACCAACGGTTTGATTTTAGACATTAACTAGACCTCAATCCAAAGGATTTCATTGTCCCTGCGCTGCAGTTATTACTGACAGGCGTGTCAACCGACAGTTTCAAGATGGAGGGGATTTTTTTGTGGGAGTAAATGCTACAACTACTAGGAATTCTAACCAGAGGTTGTAATCGCAAAATATAATCTTACTAAGTTAACGGGTCTGGTTTCTGGTTGAGCTAATCGATAGAATTTCTTTGACCATCGAAAAAGATGGGACATCACTCGATGGATCTATATGGTAGGTTGAATTAGATATTTTGGGTAATGGTGCAACACAAATCAGTATAGAACAGGTTTGCACCTAGCTTAAATTGGAGGCCAATACACCGAGTTAAAATACCTAACAATCTTGCGTTTATAATTTAATCAACAATATTTTATAACATTAAATAAGAGGTACCAAAACATCAAAGCTTAAGGGACCGGATACCTAACTTATAAATTGGGATCCACAACCCCAGATCTGAGCACACATTTAAATGTAAATTCAGCAGGTCTAAAATGTGATTTTAGCAATGGGTTCGATGCACAACGTTTCAACAAGAAAAGTTATGTTCGTTTTTTTTTCTTATCAATCGAATGACATCATGATTACTTGATTCAAACTAGAAAATACACATATGTTAAGGAAAACGTGGATGAACCTGTAAGATGATGGTCGATCTTATTGTCTCTGTGTGATGCTCCAATATTCTGGCCTACGCCGTCATCATGGCGGCTTCTTTCCACCGCGAGCCACAAAGAAGGCATGTCCAGTAGGTGCAGAAAACAAACATACAAAATCATGAGGTTTATGCATTAGAAGAAGGAGAGGCATATAAGAAGAAATACCCGAGCAATTTTCACTCTTTTATTGTAATATTGTAAAAGATTCTTCATATAGATCATTATCTCATCAAGAAGATCCCATACATCCCCTTCCAAAACAACATCACTATATCTTGATGCTGCTGCATCTTCAGCTTCACGTGGCTGCATAAAAAACATACAAAGAAAAATATATGTCATCAACAAAATTTACCTTTGATGATTTTGCATTTAATTTATTTTAAGCAACTAGTTATGTTTTATGAATTAAAACATATAAGTCACAAACTTAGACTAATGTATTACATTATCTAGATTCCAGACTATAAAAGTACTTGAATTAAAAGTACTTGAATTGTAAATAAAAGATTTCATGACATTTATAATTTTGTTACTACTATCTTTATCATCCCCATAAAAAGCACACAAATAAGAAAATACTGAATTAATGTTAAGATTTAAAGTCAATATTTTCCATGATGTGAAAAGCAATCATTTCAGAATATAGACTTCAAATCTCACAAGTGGGCACTAACACTAGTTTTTTCACTAACACTAAACGTTTATTTATAAAAAATATATAAATCATTTGAAAAACTCTACACAGAAGAAATAACACTTTGTTTATCTCTATACTTCATAAAAGCATCCGCTGAATGATAATAATAGTTTATAATATTAACAAGTGAAACAAATTTAATATAATACTTTGGTTGGTAGTTTGATGGTTTCCACTATGATATTTTTTGTTTTTTATTTCATAAAAGTATTCAATGAATGATAATGATAGATTATAATATTAACTAGTGAAACAACTTCAAGAGAAGACCTGGGTGCAAAAGATGAGTATTAGTTGGATTGTTTAGACCATGATATTGATAGCGCTTGTTTATATAGCAGAACAAAATTTGGATCATGGAATATCCATTTCATACAATCATTTATATCCATTTTATAAGACATTTTAGATTATTTTGAATGGTTGGTAAAGTTGAAGACCGAAAATGAAACTCCCATATCAGAGTTGATTTAATCACATAAAATTGGAAAATTTTCCACGAACAGCCATTTCATGTTGTGCGGCCCCTTCCTTCCCAATGTGACATGTAAAAAAGGTCACTGAGTGGCGTTGAAGCCTTCAAACATGTGTGGAATTTGGTAGTAGCGTAGCATGGATTGAAGCAAACACACACAACTTTTATTGCATTAGTTTACATGGGAGAACATCAATTTGCATCTTTGACATATATTTTGCATAGCGCTGTGTATTATTGAGTTGCCTGAGTTGCTTTATGAAAGTGTTCTAATTCTCTATTTAAACTGGTTCTCTCGCTTGCTTATTCCATTTTTTTGCAAAGAATTGGAGTTCGATGAAGCAAATCAAACTGCAATGAATTGGAGTTTGATGAAGCAAATCGAAGCAGTAGTTATTCACTTATGTAAAGCTATTGTGTATACAAGTTGAGAATGGTTGATATTACAATTGAGGCTGGTATTCTTATGCTTTTGTAAATATTATTACAAAGCATTTGTAAATGGTAATCCTGTAGTGTGACATCACATCACAAACCCTAAAAATGTGAGATTGCTGATATATATAAACCTTAGAAAATCGATAATATTAATTAAAAATTGGCTTTCTTTTTCGAACCTTGGTTGCCACCTCGTCAAGCTGTTGTTCTTGGTGGAAAAACTGAGGAATATTCAAGGAATTGATGTCCTAGCCCTTCATATGCCTGTACGGGATTCTCTTCAAATACTTCTAAAAGCTTATATGCCCTATGAAAAGATGAAAAAACTGGAAAATAGCGTTATTTCATAAATAAGTGACCTGAAACGAACTTGAAGGGTTTCATTTTCTTTGGTGATTGGTCTCATTTCATACAATAGCTGCGATTTTTTTCCACAAATCACACACCCACAAAACACGAAAATGTTTTTATGTGCAAAACTACGGTAACAAAATCTTCAGGTGTGATGGATTAGACGGATTAGATGAGATCCATTCCCTAAAGAGAACATTCATTGAGAAGAAATGAGGCAAGCTCACAATTTCTTACCCGCTATTGATAGTCCTTGAGTCCTACTCCGTGATCTGATTTCTTGAATTGCAACCTTGAGAAAACTCAATTTAATTAAAAAGAAACAGTTACTATATTTACTAATTACCAACGTGAAGGAAAAGAAGGGCTTTCAAAGTAGTGCTAGTTGACGTTTATTGGCCATAGCCACAGCTACGTGCAAGCAAAAACAACATTTCCATAACCATGTTGGTCGCCGCTTCTTGTCCATAGTGGCCAGCCACCTACAAACAAAAGAAGGGGCGTGGTGGTTTGTAGGTCTTCTTGGCCATAGCTGATTGCAACTCCAAGCAAAAGAAGGTGTATCCATAACAGTTTTTGTTGCTCCTTTTTAGCAACCACAGTAGGCACTTGCAAGTAGCCATAGCCTTTGGCATTCGCAGCCCTAATGAAACCTCAACAAAAATTTGAAAGATGAAAGATGTGATGGAAGATTTGCAGATAATGAGAATTCAAGGAATATTTGAATTCCTTTGAACTGCAGAGATCATACAAGGTGTGAATTAAGAATTTGAAAGATGAAACTAGTGATGGAAGATTTGCAGATAATGGGAATTCAAAGGAATTCATTCACAATAGTGACTTGAGAAGACTCGACGTGAACCTTAAGGAGAAGATTTCAAACTGTGAACAAGCTAGTTCAGTGAAATTATCTGAAAAATACATACTCTGTTTCCACGGGTAGGGGAGGTTAATGGTGAAGGGAACCCTGTGACTCCTTGGTTTGGCGAAGGTTCAAATCATGCCTTTGTTGGTGCCCTTTAGGCTAGTTGAACTGGTATTGATGGATCCAAAAGCATATAATTGGTCTTTGAACACAAGGCTCTTATCTCATTGAAGCTTTCATACATCCAATTTAATCTTTTCATCTGTAATTTTCTAAACTCCACTTAATGAGAGTACTTATTTTAAAAAGTGTTTGGTATTTTCCCAACTCAACTCAATGAGTACTTTTTTTAAATGAGTTTTTAAGAAATAAAGCGTTTTCATATTTATCCGTGCTAGTGACAGCAAGCAAACAGAGTTTAAGCAAAGCAAAAATTGTGGAAAAAAACTCAAATGCAAGTATGAATTAATGTGCATAATTCAACTAATAATATAAAGAAGTGTAACAGCAAACACAATAATCCCATATCACAGAAACATATTTTAATCCAAAAAAGCCTTTTTGGAAATTAAAAAAATGTAAAAAGATATTAAAAAACAAAACATAGTTGAGATACATAACTCTCTGTACATAGATTAATTTCTTCTTTGTTTATTTGCCATTCCAATGATGTAGAATATACAAAATATGGTAGTGAGATCCACTACAACAAACTTAAAATCTAAAAAAAGCAAAAATTGTGGAAATAAACTCAATTTCAAGTATGAGTTTAATGTGCATAATTCAACTAATAACATAAGGAATTGTAATCGAAAACACAATAATCCCATACCATAGACACAAATTTTAATCAAAGAAAATCCTTTTGGCAATGAAAAAATGTAAAAATATATCAAAATCCAAAACATAGTTGGGAATGGGATACAGTATCCCAAATATGTACATGGATTACTTTGTTACATACAAAACATGCTGCAGAATCAGCACAGCTATCAAAACATATACTTAATCTGTGTACTTTCAAATGAATGCCCTCACCTAAAAGCCATCAATGGCCTTCAATTTGAAATTCAGTCATGCTCAGGGCCAACTCAAATTGAAGATGCCATTGATTGGGAATCCTCCCATGTAGAGAAATATGTAGAGAAATATGCAGAGAACAAAATTACTTACACAATCTAAACAGTAATCTTTGCAGGGTTATCTTTGTATGTGTAACTGTAGGTCTACCTAGAAAACTAGACCTTCTCATTCTAGGCAACAATGTTCCATTGAATAAGCATGCAATATTATTAGTAGGAAAGTGTGATTACAAGGCAAAGAAATCGCATATATCTAAAAGAATAAAAGCTAGATCTTTCTGTTTGGAAAATATATGTCCATACTTGTAAAATTGCTTTGAAATCATACTTACACTTGCTTGGGAGTCCGCACTTTGAAAGTTACAATTTTCCTAAATGACTGGTGACTAGAGGTCTTCCAAATTGCACAGGTTCTTCAATATGAGAATCCCCAAATCAATTTTTTGAGAAATTTCATACTTAACCTTCACCAACATTAAAGTATCTACAACAAGCAATGGAGAAGGATTTTACCTGCAAAATCTGGAATGGAGGATTTTCAGGTAAGTATATAAAATTCATTGTAACGAATTAATGCAGTTTTATGACATTGAGGCATGGGAACAGGAAGTCCCCGGGTCACGTTTTTGTTTCTGTTAATATTCAACAACAAAATTGCTAAAAAATGAATTAACTAAGAAGTGTGGAGAATTACGGTGGAATCCATTTGCTATTGAGGAGATTGAGAGCCTCTGTAGATGCTGGAGTGCTGGAGTAGGATTTTTGGCTTCGAGTTGTGTAGTCAACTCTAGAATTTCAGCCTTTATTTAAGTGCTAGCCCTTAGTCCCCTGTCTCTACGGCAGAATGAATCCACCAAAGAACGCTTCAAATCTTTCGTTTTGCTCAACTCCTCCTAAACTGTAGCAGTGGTTGTGCTAGAAGTTGTTTCACTGTTCTTTCCCTCACTCCATTCATCCTCTGCATATCTTGCAAATACTCCAAAATGTCCTCCTGGATCATCACACATAAAGGCTTAGAAGAAAGAAAAATCATAATATTTGCTGGCTTAGGTGCTGCATATCCAAAGGCGAAGATGGTAGAGGATTTGTGTTTACTACCTGGAATTGATTGCGCCACCGCGACCACGTCTTTCCCGCCTTTCTGTCTCCTACTGATGCTATCTTTGTTAGTGGTAATTTTACTTGGTCCGCTTGCTATGCCTATGCCTATGACAATGCTTCCGCGTCTACAGAAGTCTCTATGACAGATCTCTTTGTAGGGAAGACCATCTTAGATGCTCGTAGCATAAGAGTAGGGCACAATCGATGACCTAAAGAAGCTCTTTTTCTCTACCAGCTAATGTCGGATCATACATCTCTCGATGGCGCATATCTGGAGCCTGCCTCTTCTCCTTGGCATTTTAACCCAATAAGCTGCTTCTATGCCCTTCTGTTTTATGGCTTATCCATTCCATTTTAGGGAAATAAATTGAAGGGTTTTGCTTCCACGGCTTGCACGACTCTCTCAGGGTAGTCCTCCGTCGAAGATGGTTTACCTGCATCAGTGCCCGTAGACCACTTATGCCCACTGTGTGCCTCGGTGCAAATGGCCACGAGGGATGCGGCCATCTACAACTAGAATGAATAGATTGACAAAAAGACTACCCTGCATTCTTTTCAGGCTTCACAACCCACAAAACCCCCCTTTTGTCGAGGCTGTGAACATTTTAATAAAACATAAACCAGCTAATGTCGGATATATACATCTCTCGATGGCGCATATCTGGAACCTGCCTCCATTCCTTCGCATTTTAACCCAATAAGCTGCTTCTATGCCCTTCTGTTTTATGGCTTATCCATTCCATTTTAGGGAAAAAAATTGAAGGGTTTTGCTTGCACGGCTTGCACGACTCTCTCAGTGTACTCCTCCGTCGAGGGTGGTTTACCTGCATCGGTGCCCGTAGACCACTTATGCCCACTGTGTGCCTCGGTGCAAATGGCGGCCACGAGGGATTCGGCCATCTACTGGAATGAATAGATTCACAAAAAGACTAGGCTTCACAACCCAAAAAAAAACCTTTTGTCGAGGCGGTGAACATTTTAATAAATAAATAATAAATTAGAATAAAAATCGGGGAAAAGTTTGAGACAAAAATACTTTTTTGTCTCAAATTAATGTCTTAAACTACCCCGTCATGTAGTAGTGTATGTATAAAGCTTGAGAATAATGTGTAATAATGGTGGTATTGGTTTAGTTCAACATAAATTATAATTCCTTTCCTATCAAATAACATGCAACATATTGATTTTCAATATGTAAAGATACAATTACAATCCATTTTAAAACATATAAAATGTATAAACAGCATTACTGTCCACATACATATAAAATGCACCTACATACCATATGATTCTTCAATTTTTGTAAACTATCTAAACTACTATCCTTTCAATACTCATAACCTATATGAAGTGGAACTCTTTTCATTGTCTATATCATATATGGGTTGCAATTCTTATTAATAGCTATATATAAAATATCATTCTATATCATTCTTTCCGTTATATATAAAATGAAAGAGATAAATATATATATATATATATATATATATATATATATATATATATATCCTCTCAATATCTATATATTTTTGCAATTTTTTATTTATAAATGAAAACTATATATAAAACCCCTTTCTCCTATCTATTTAAATCTATTTAAAGTCAAAAAATTTCACAACTCACAAGTAACCTAATAACTTTAATATATTCTAAATTAAATCTTTATTTAGAATATACATGCTTATGTTTAATAACATATCCATAAATCATGTGCTATTTTTCAATCATAGACTTGAATATTTATAAGTCCACTAAATCTTAAATAACACTAAGACCTATTAATAATATTTATTTAATATATCCTTTTTAACATTAGATTTTTAATTAATTTCTACTTATGATTGTGGATCTTACGTACATAATCTAATGTACATGACTTAAGAAATTCATAAGATTGCTTTGGAACTTCGACCCTTCCCAAGTATAATGATTTTTTATTTTATTTTTATAAATTATAAAGGAATGATAAACTATGTAAATTAATTTCGTGCACAACCATGATGTATCCTAACTATCATTTTCCATTTTTAAAGGTTAATCTTCCACAAATGATAACTACACAAATAAATTTGGTGCGTGCCTAGGATGTATCTAACAACCGAACTATCATTTCTAATTCTAATGGTTATCTTCTCATAATATAAAATGGGATTATAAGCAACATTTAATTGAATTCTGTGGGCAACTGTAATATATATCATTCTCATCACTAGCATTAACTTTTCATAATTGATAATGGAATAACATATAACACGGATTGTAAATGAGCATACCGATGATAAAATTACAACCTAGTTCTCATTTGCAGCTACAGATTGAGTCATTTCGGGGACTGTACAACTCGTACCCAGGTTTAATCTTAAAGATTAATTCGTGGTTTATAAAGGGGTGAATATGTACATGCCATGAGAGGCCAGGGCGCATCTATATAGCAGATTTCCAAAGCAGCCTACAGAGCACATTTCCTGTAGCAGCTTCTATATTCAGAACCTCTTTCTCTAGCTTGTTAATCCATATGTTAGAAACATTTAATAATCGTTAGAATATACGCTATTTTAAATAATCGAACTTATTCATAAAATAGCAAATAAGAGTTCTTCGTAATTTAAACAACAACGATCTAATTAATAGTCGAGTCAACTTCACGATTGGATCCCATCTGCCTGCTAGTTGACGAGGAGTCCTTCCCTTTAATTTCGCTACAAGTGTTAGTGAACACAGATGATGATAGTGCATGATAAGGCTACCGGTTATAATTCCACACAAGTTTTTGTTTTTTTTAACCATGCAATAAATTCGAAAATTGATTATAATAGATTTAACATGGATTACACATTATCAACAAAATACATTAATCGACTTACAACTACCTTAACACATAAAGATGAATCACATTCAGTCCAGCTTAACTACTGTAACATTAGCAGAGCATAAGTTTAACAAATCCATAGAATAGCGATTCATCACAGAATTAAGATAATGACAGGACATTCCACGGGCATACACGTGAGACCCAATGGCGTGGAACTTCTCTAGAGGATTCGTTCCAAGTCTTTGTCACACCGCCAGGCATAATACAGAGGGTTTCTCTATCGTCGGTTATAACACTAACAATTAATATCCTGTTGCCTGGGCTTGTCCGATAGTTCCGTGTGAATGCTAAATAGACGGCACAACTAACGCTGGCAGTGACCACGAAGTGAAGGTTCCAGCACCGTAGTTGTTTAGGTATTTGTTATCTGTATCCCGATTTGGGCGTGCTGGTTCTAACCATCATAGAAGTCACCGAAGAATGTTTGCGCAGAGTTACTTCTGCTTGAAGTGCGTTGCATCGAATACTGCGAGGAATTTATGTCGTTTATCAGGACTACAAGGATGTGAATATGCGGAGGCACCATAGGTAGTTGTGCGCAATGCAAAGCCTGATTTCCAGGAAAACAACCTGCAGGGACCGCAATCCAAGCATACTGGTCGCATGCAGACGTTTTTCAGAATTTATAAAAAAAAAAAAAAGTTCAATACTTGAAAGGATATACTCACTGACCGTGGGTTTGTGCGACTACTGGTAAGAGGGATTTACGAAGGAAGATCGGGTTAGGATATCCACAGGTCGCCTTGGTGCGAATCAGTAAGCACACAAAAAAAAAGAGTTTGTGGGTTTAAGAGATAGCGATACCTACTTGAAGTGGTTATATATTTCCCTGAAAGGCATTTCTAAAGCAGGACAGGGACTCGTATTCTGTACAAAGGTTGCTACAACAGAATGAAGAAATAAAATGATGGGACAAGTAAGCATTAATATAGACTCCAGATCACCAGAGGTAGCAGAATCATACGAAGCAAGTTTACAGAGAGTTATCTAGATACCGCTTCTAGGTATGAGGCGATCTGGAGTCACGGTTCATTCAATTCAGGGTGAATCAATCTGTGAATTAGATTGTTCCCCTGCAATATTAAATAACAAAAAGAATCGTCACATAAATTTCTCATTGTTATACAGTAAAGTAGGATTATCATTCGGCATGATAGATACGTTTGTCCGGTTCGTGGTTTTTCCAGATCATAGCGTAAGCGATAATTGCTGCTGTAAATCTCGAATACGAGTGGCGCAAGTTCCCTTACAACCATATGGTAAAATAAGTTGCGAATCCGTATACGAGCTATGGATTGCTTGGTCGTATCATCGACGGATTTACACAGCCAACAATCTATTGAATCCAGATTGCATACTGAAAATCTTGATTATGGGTCGGCATAATATTTCTCACAGTTACAGAAATGGAACAGGTTACGGATCTATCATACGAGCTTACAAATTGCTATGTCGTGTTACCAACAAATTCATGCAGTCAACAATCTATTGAATCCAGATTGTTGTTGGTGTTAGATAATCCATACTTGCCTTCCAACAGCTCGTAAAATAAAAACAGAGCTGAATATTATTTTTAGTAAATAAAAACTTGTATGTTCAGAAAATTACATAAGGCAGAGATATGTATATTCTTTGATTTCCAACATTTCTTAAATTCAAAACAGAGCTAAATCAAATCTTCGAGTAAATAAAAACTTGTTGGAATAGTTGCTCGAGTCGTAGCTGTAGTTCGAAGAAAATCATCATCAATCCGGCGTCTGAATGCTCACCATCCAAGTTCTGCAACGGATATGGAGAAAAGTGCATCTGCAGAAAATTATAAGTCCGGTGCCCTCAAGGCTCGACCGGCTCTGATACCAAATGTAGGGACCCCATTTGGGGTTCCCCAAATGGACTTCCACGGAATTTTGAAAATATAAGTATAATTAAATGCATAACTTCGAGTACGATTTTTTTTTCAGAAGAAGATATAGAGCCACATATCTAGTTCTATCTATTGTAGTACATGAATGTCAATAAAGAAAACTAGATACCCAGATTTATTCATTCTACCACAAGAGTTAGCAAAATAAATAAAATAAAAACTTCAAACCTATTTTCGACGGTTGGTCCACCGAATCGATGGAGTCCTCGAAGTGGTTTCCGCAGGATCGAATCCAATCTCTTGACGAAGTACCGAGTGACCCCTTGGTTGACCTCCCTACCGTATCGGGGTTATTCTTCTTCACCTCGAACTCCCGAGCTAATGGGGTCGTAAGAACACACACGCTAGCCTCCCGAAAGGATCTCCCAATCCCCGTTCCGGCTAATCCCAACTCCAAGGATCATAACATAATCCGAGATTATGATGACCATCCAGCATTAAGGAGTAAGAGATCTCTTTCTCTCCTTCTCCTCCCTCATTATATAGCAAAAGCATGTGTGCCATGTGTCTGTCCATGCACATATTTGATTTAATTTAATATTTTAATTTCCAATATTCTCAAATACATGTGTCTTCTTAATGTCTTTAATGTGAACCTAAATCCCTAGATCAGTGGGAGTTAGGTGTAGAAGAGTTCTACTTCTCTTTTGGTTCTCATTTAGTTTACTTAACAATCTTTTAGTTAGACTTATTGCTTTCTACTTTTCTTTCTTTTCCTAATATTAAGATTAAATTAAAAGATGATTCCTTTTACTAAAAGTATAATCTATTTTAAATTTCCCCTTTATAAAATAATTTAAATGAATAATAAAATTAATTAAAGTAAAATCTTGAATAATAATAAAAGAAAAACAATTCTTTTATGAATGACCTAATTCAATTCTTTCTCAAAATAATGAAGTCAATTAAAAAGAATCTTTAATAGAATGATTTAAAATAATACAATCCATAAAATTAAAATATTTGAATACAAATAATTCTCTTATTATTAATCTTTTTCAATCAGCATAATTAATCAAATTTAATATTGAACAAAATCAATTTCTTCAATTCCTTTTCAAGTTAATAAAATCAATGAATAATTCAAATTAATGAAATCAAGTAAAAATCAAACCTTGAATAGAATTATTCAAATTAATAAAATAGAGCAAAATGAAATAAAGTATTTCTTAAATCTTATGTGAAATTTTTATTTATACCATTGATTAATTTTCTTCCTCTCATTCTTGTCTAGGTACCTCTTCGGCGGGCCCTTCTGACAGTTTCATTTCTTCCTTCTTATGGGGAGTACTGCGTAGCAATCGGGAATCATTACCGCGATCTCTCAACTACGCTCCTTAGAGACTAAGGGATGTTGAGGGATAAGGCTCTCCTTATTGCGTCCCCCTCAACTCATCGTACGCGACCAAATCATTATGGCCTTGCCTGTACGACATACGCTTCCTTAGGTAAGCTGAAATGGCTTCACCCGTGCGTGGATTGCTAATCCAGGGTCGACAGTCAGTCGTCGTACCCCTATGTGTTCTTTCTGTTCTTATGACTCCTATAATTCCATTATGGGTTAGTCGGTAAATCATCTTACCTGCCACTGCACACACACACACTCAAATGCACATTAGTAGCGCTGCACTATGAAATATTTCATCATCCATCATAATATCTCAGTCAGTCGAGCATATATTTCATTCATTCTTTTCTCTCAATCAGTAAATCATATCTATCATTCATCATTCTATCTCAATCAGTCGAGTATATGTAACATATAATCATCCTATCTCAATCAGTCGAGCATATCTAACAGTTAGTCATTCTATCTCAATCAGTCGAGCATATCTAACATTCAGTCGTTTTATCTCAATCAGTCGAGCATATCTAACATTAAGTCATTCTATCTCAATTAGTCGAGCATGTCTAACATTTAATCATTCTATCTCAATCTGTCGAGCATATCCAACATTCAGTCATTTTATCTCAATCAGTCGAGCATATCTAACACTTAGTCATTCTATCTCAATTAGTCGAGCATTCATTTATTAAGTAAAGTAATAGTTTGTATAACTGTCGTTCAAGCATTTTCAAAGTAAATTCAAATGGTTCGTGTTTTACTTAGCAGGTTTATTTCAAAACTAGTACCTCATTATTCTAAATAGTTAAGGTACCGAGGCGGGCATTACATGTTCACATTGGGTTGGAAGAACATAGGGCTCCGTTCTTGGCTCAAACAACCTTGTATTTACCATGGTAAATCAATTATCATGTTCAATAATTGTTTTATCGGGATCACGCTGATTCAATCGATACCTGTACCATTTGACAACGAACATAAATACCTTGAAGGAGTTAAAGTCACACTGAAGAATGTCTTCTAGATACCCATAGTATCTATTTTCAGAGAGTTCTGGATGCCTGTCACTTCTAGAAGAAACAATGGTCACCTCAAAGACTGTAGATATCCCACAATCAGATTTTTTTTTGTTTCATCCAACTTTTTGATGCGATATCTACATCCATTGCACCACATAGCCTTATGGTGTTTTATCTACAACAAGCCATACATGAAAAGATTACATAATTATCCAATATTTATGATTAACTATTGCATGTTTATAATGCCATATAAGGAAAAAATGAGCGTGACGTACAAGGACATTATTTTTTACAAAAAAAAATAGTGTGGATGATTAATATGCTTACCTGCTTATTTTTTAAACCTCTTGTTAAATCGATTTCCCTTTGTGTTAGATTGGTGTCTCCATTGCGATGTACAGCTTTAACCAATGAAGCCACACCTTTCCATGATATTCCATAACCAGATTGTTCACATCGTTCGATCCATACCTTCATCCAGTCAAGATTGTTTGCGATGTATAAATGAATTGCATCCCACTCTCGACCAACTATTTGATGACAATAAAATTAAAATTCAATACAAATGTATAGTAACTTAACAAAGTATATTACACTCTAAATTGATCCAAAATATTGATTATAAAAATAGAATATGTATGATATTATATATACATAAAAATCACCAGTGAAATGTGTTATATTACCTTTTACCTTCCTTGATCTACCTTTCCCTTTCTGGTACTCCCCTTCTAAAGTCTTATTGGATTCCGGATCACAAATGCAACGTAAATTGAGCTTTTCTGCTAATTTAGGAAGATATTCGCTAATATACAACATGTTTTAGTATACCATATATCCCTTCATCATAGAACCTTCAGCATATGCTCATTGTTGGACCAAACCCTTCATAAATTTCAAGTGTCTCTCAACCATCCACATGGACCTTGAGTGCGCAGGTCCACACAGTTCAATCTCCTCAATTTGGTGTATGAGGTAGTGTTCTTGTGCATTGAAAAATGTTGAAGGTAGATGCTTCTGCATTTCACACATGAGACGAGGAATTTCTCTCCTCCAATATTTTATTTCTTCTTTATGGAATTCTTTAGATGACAACCATCTACAAGTGACACTACAAACAAATCAAGAGATGAAAGGAAAAAAACATTATATTACGTAACATGAATTACAGAATGAAAATCAAATATAAGTTCTATGTTGAATTAAACAAACACTAAGCGCATGGAAAAAATCACCACTTACCTCATGTATTTCCCGAGACTATATATTATTTGCTTGATATTGTTGTTGAAGTTGTCCGAGATAGAGAGAGGTAGAATATACTGTAACAATAATATACAAATCGTTTCATTTTATCAACAAAGAGTAGACAAACAAAAAATATACCAACTATATTCACTGGAATAGGAAAAAAAAAAAAATCTATACCATAGTAATTACCTTCATGAAGACATGCCAATCGTGAGTTTTCACCCCCACGAAATCACCTTTCTTTGTTATGATATTCTCCATGTTCGCACAAAATCCAGTGGGAAATTTAATTTTTCAAATGACTTCTTTTACAACATTACTTTGCTAGTCCGTTAACGTCCATGGAAGTGAGTTTATATTAATTTGCTCTCCGTTGCTATGAAATTGAATGACGTCTTTCATTGCATGGTTGCTATCTTGAATGTCTTTGCAAATTTTGACAATTTTTTCTTTGTCACTCCTTCCATCCAATATTCACCATAATGTTTCGGTCACATTCTTTCCGATATGAATTGTATCAAGTAGATGAGCAATTTGTAGGTGCTCATAGTAGGGCAACCTACTAAATTGTCTAGGATAACTTTTCATTCCTCGTGGAAGCCCATTAATGCCTTCATGATCACATGAACGACAATCATGAAATTACATAAATCAATGTCAATTACAGTAAACAACACACAATATAAAAAAATACAATATAACATATAATATATGATGATTCATTCTATGTACCTTGATGATTTCTATTATATTGCAACTTCCATAGGTGAGGTGTCATTCTTTGCGGTTTTAATGCAGTCTCTTGCTTGCCATTGAACAGATGTGTTTCAGTAGTTCGATACCTGTGATTCTTATAGAGGAAGTGCCTATACTCATCAAACATCTCATTTCCTAAGCTTTTTGAATGACGCGGTTTGATCTTAAGACCACAAAATGGACATGCAAATTTTCCCTTTGTCTGAAGACCTACATAAAGAGATGGAATATCTATGTCAATTATAATTATATACAAAATGACTGGATTATTTAGAAAAACATGCGCGCATAGTATATTAACTAGTAGTTTGTATAAATTTTTTCAAATAAAGTGGAACTCATAATTACATACCACAAAAATGGGTTAACCTTGGGGCATCATGTGTTGTCCATACAAGCATTGCATGGAATTGAAATTTCCTTTGTCATCTTGGTCTAGATACGTCATACATAGTGATGCCATTCCATAACTTCAATAGCTCATCAATAAGAGGTTCGATATATACATTCATATCTTTCACTTGGTACTTACCTGATTGATTTGAACATATAAAAAATATAATTATGAGACGTACCATTTAGATTATATATTTTAAACCATATTGCATAATAGAAAAACATTAAATATATATATGACATTATGCGACAAAACTACGACAAATGCGATACCACTACATTAAAAAAAGAACTGCAGGGTTCGTATCTGGAACAATCATCAACAACATTATGTGCTCCCTCTTTATTGTCAACCATGGAGGAATGTTGTTGTTGATAACAAAAATAGGCCACACCACGTAAACAGATCTCATCTCTGCAAATGGATTGACACCATATGCTGCCAAAGAAATCCTAAGATTACGAGGTTCTTCTTTAAAGTGAGGCCATTTTTCCTCTATATCTCTAAATGCAAACCCATATGCAGGCATCCGAATAATTTCGTCTTGACTTCTATTCCGTGCATGGTAATCCATAAACTGCGCTATGTTTTTGCACCTGAACAGTCGTTGCAAACATGGAATAATGAAAATATAACGTAGAACCTTACGAGGCACCTTTTTAGTTACTTGATTTGTGTGATATCTACTGATATGACATTCAGGACATTCTGTTGCAAATTCATGTTGATTGTAATATAGAACATGGTCATCGGGGCATGCATGAATTGCTTCATATTGCATTCCAATTTCTTTCATGATGGTAGATAAATCTCGATATGTGCGAGGTAAAATATTTGACGGTGGTGACAAATATTCACCTATCATGCTACAACAAATTAAAATAAAAATCTAGTTAATATAATATAGAAATAATATTAATGAAACAAATTTCATTCGTAATAATTTGACTTATATATGAATTAAAAATAAAATATACAATCATATATATTTATGATGGAATATATTACATACCTTAACATCCATGTGACTAATATGTTTGAAAGACCATTCATAACCTTCAAGTTCATTATCAACAATATAACAGAGAGAAGATTTGTCATGGAGCCGTCATAAAGGGATTCGTATGCCTTATCAAGAAGAGGTATATCATGAATATCATCAAAATGTTCATCATTTTCATGATCATCATGATCATCATCAACATCCATTCCACCATTAAATGAATCATGGATCAAATTATTTGTAATATCATCTTCAATGTCTATGTTATCAATATGATCATCTTCTTCATTAATGTGATCGTTAACTTGTTCTCCATTAATATTCATAACTTCCGGTACTTGTTCTGGAAGCACTTCCTCCAGACGAAGTTCCCTAGGATGTCTTTCTTTTATAATTACATGAAACCATCAATAGATAAAAGTTAATACAAGAAATTCAAATGCAAAATGTCAAAATTTCAAAAGCAAAATGTAAACATTTATGTGATGCATTTAAAATGTAACAAATTTTGTACTGTTGGGATGAAAAGAACAACTGCCAATTGTACTATTGGTCAAATAGGTGCATCCAAACTATCTAAGAGACAGAATAATTGACCCAATTACTGAGCAAAGTTACTCAAATATAACCCAAAATTTCTCATATTGTACTCCACTAAGGTAAGATAAATGATGCTATGGTAATTTCTATGGAGAAAATATAAGAGAAATTACAACATACCAATATAGTCGTTATTTCTATTATCATGATGGAAAGTGTCACAAATCTAGAGAGTTAAGTTTTTTCCCTGGTGAGTGGGTTAGTCTCACTAACGAACAAATAAATGAGTTATTCTACTATACCCTAGATTCAACATGCACAAAAGAAAAAAAATATTATAATAAATATTTAATATTAAAATAATATTTATTGTCCATGTTAGTCCCCATGCATCTATTGAAACCACGATCAATAGATATAAGTTAATATAAGAAATATTAAAATAATACATAAATTTACAAAAGCATTCAAAATAAAACATATATAATGCAAAACTTACCAATGGATGGTATTCATGTCCCCCCTCAGCGTGCCCATGCTCTCTACAATGTTTTATGGCTGTTGTGATCAAAATTCTTCTCTTCTTAAAGCCCCTGCATTGACTACATGGACAATAGCATTTCCCATCACCCCTTCTTTCAACTCCTTCCCACAATCTAGCAAGCAATTGTCGATTTTGTTCATCTGGATCAGGAATATTGCTAGTTGACGTTTTCTCGTAAAGAGATTGAATGAAGATTATTGATGTTAGAAAATGAAGCTCCACACTTTGCTTGCTTGAATCACAAAAAAAATGGAAATAATGAAAAACAGTCCGCCGAATAAAAAAACTTCCGCAAACCGTTGCTTGTATAGCAAAAATGTCAGAATGTTTCAATATTTATAAGTTTTAAAATTCGTCCTGCCATCGGATATACGATGCCTTGAACTTAGTTACCATTGGAGATTTGATGTCAGAGATCCGACATCCTCGGGTGGTATCGCTTGGCATCGGATAACCGAAGCCATATTAAGCCTTACGATGTCAGACATCAACAGAGCCGTCAGATATGCCAGGGGCCTTGACGGATATCCGCATATCCGTCGGATATCCAACGTCGCCTTCTATCAATTTAAAAAAATCATCAAATTTTGTAATTTTTAAGGTGAAATCCAACGACACAGTCCTTTTCATCGGAGGTCATTAGATTTGGTCGTCGGATTTTTGGTCCAAATCCACTAGTGTCTCCATATCATGGGTCGCATAGTTTTCCTTGTGCGGTGTAAGTCTTCTAGATGTGTACACAATTAGCCTTCCATCTTGCATCAATACACAACCGACACCATCCTTTGATGCATCCATACACACTAGGAAGTATTTATCCATATCGGGAACCCTTAAGATAGGTGCCGTCATCAATAGTTCTTTTAACTTAGAAAAGGCTTCTTCACATTTCTCAGTCCAAATGAAAGGACGGTTCTTCTTCTGCAATTCAGTAATAGGTCCCGCTACTCTAGAGAAGCCTTCCACAAATCGTCTATAATACCCTGCAAGCCCCATAAATCCTTGTACCTCATGTATGTTGGTGGGTGCCGGCTAGTACCAAATTTCTTCAATCTTAGCTGGATCCACAACTATCCCTTCACTGGATATGATGTGTCCCAGGTAATGAATCTCTTTCTAGAATAACGAACATTTTGAAAATTTCCCATACAGATGTTTTTCTCTTAAACAATGTAAAACTATCCTCAGGTGTTCCTCATGTTCTTCCGGTGTTCTTGAATAAATCAGAATATCGTCCAAGAATACTTGTACAAACTTTTCAAGGTGCTAACAAAACACTCCATTCATCAGGTTCATAAATACACTGGGTGCATTTGTTAAACCGAAAGGTACTACGGCAAACTCATAGTGTCCAAACCTAGTCTTAAAAGCCATCTTGGGGATATCAAGTCCCGACTTCAAGTCTATCTTAGAGAATATCGTCGCACCCTTCATCTGGTCGAAGAGGTCATCTATCCTAGGTAGGGGATACTGATTTCTTATGGTCACCTTGTTCAGTTGACGGTAGTCAATGCACAAGTGCCAGGATCCATACTTCTTCTTTACAAAAATCACAGTTGCTCCCCATGGGGACACACTAGGTCTAATCAACCCTAAGTCCAACAATTCCTCAAGTTGGATTTGCAAATCCTTCAACTCCGGTACCGACATTCGTTTAGGAGTTCTAGCTAGAGGCTCAGTTCTAGGTTCCAGTTCTATGGTGAAATCCAGTTCATGTTGTCGCGGTAGGCCAGGTAAAGCGTCAGGAAACACATCCATGAATTCTGAGAACAAGGGGCGGTTAATCACCTCTACCTTATCTCCTTCCTTTTTCATTGTAATCACTACATACAGTTGACACCCCTTCCTCATGCTCTTCTTCAGTTGCATGGATGATATCATTATTAGAGAAACCTTCTTTTTCTTCCTAGTTAACATCCTCTTGTAACCTTCATCGTCGATGAAAGTTAATTCCTTAACTTTGGCAATCCATCACCGGCAAGTGTGCTTCCAGCCAATCCATTCCCAGGATTAGATCGTAAGCACCCGATTCAGTAGCATAAAAATATATTCTAATAGAACACACCCCTAAAGTCAAATTCACAATCTTCTACCTTAAGACCCACACTCTCAACACTACCGAATGCCATCTCGACAATATTTAAATCATCTTGACTTACAACCATAAATTTACTATTTTATAAATATTTTAAGGAAATAAAACTTTCAGTATCTCCAAGGTCTATAAGCAAGGAAAATACATTACCATTGGTCTCGAGGACTGTGGACTGATGTTCAACTTGGCGGTTGTTGACGGCTCCATGGATGCGATGTGCTTGTCCTAGATCGGCCGCGGTAGTCTGTCGTGGTGCATGAACTCTTTGGTTTCCCTGGTCCTTCCAAGGACATTCGTTTTGGAAGTGTGGTCCTCCACATTTCCAACATCTAGCTTTAGGTCCTCTAGTGTTGTTTCTAGCGAGTGCATTATTCCTCCTTGGACCAAACTGCGTCGGTTTTACAAACGGATTTACATGATCATTCCGTGGTGGCAGTCGGTATGGTGTTCTATCGTCTCTGCTTGGCCTTCCATTGAAAGGTCCCCTTCCAAAAATTTTATTCCCATACTGATGTTTGGGTGCATGAGAGGATTGACTTCCTCGGTCAACACTCGTAAAGTTCTTACTCTGAAGTATATTGTCGGGAAGCTGTTCCTCAACTATGAGAGCTTTCTCGACTGCATCATGCAAAGTGAAAGGTGTCAGAATACGATCCTTGTCCCCGATAACTGGTTTTAATATGTAGACAAACTTATTGAACTTTAGTTTCTCTATAGAAACATGGGGTGCATATCTCAGTAACTCCATAAAATGGATCTCGTACTCTTGTACTGTCCGTAGTCCTTGCTTCAATGCATGGAAATCACTCAACTGTCGGTCAATGAATTCGTCAGATAAGTAGTGCTGGCAGAAATGTTCATCGAAAAATTCCCATGATATTTCTTCAAGTTCAAGACCTAGCTGAGGTTGCAAGGTCTTCCACTAGAGGAGGGATTCCCCCTTAAGTTGCAGTATCACCATCCGTACCCTCATATTGGACGTGTAGTCCCTCAATGAAAAACACATGGCCATGTTTTCTATCCATGCCTCCGCTGCGCTTCCTTCAGTGGAACCCCAAAATTCAGGAAATTTCACCTTTTCCAACTCTTAGTGTATATTAACTACAGGTGGTGTCTACGGCACAACAGTAACTTGAGAACCGACGTTCTCACGATCAAGACGAATCATCAACACTTCTGTCATTTTGTGATAGTTCCTCATCATCGTCATAACCTCGCCCACAGGAAGGTTACTGGTTTCTTCAGCTCTTAGAGGCGTATCCACAGGGGTTGTTAGGGTTGATGGACGTGCAACTCATCCTCGTCCCCTTCCGGCTCTACCCCTACGAGTTCTTTGATTCATGACGAAGTTTGTTGAATAATAAAATAAAATTTATTAGTTTACAAAACATCGTGAAATGTTTAACGTGGAAATGTGTAGGTCCGAACTAAGTTCGACCTCGCTCTGATACCAAATGTAGAACCCATTTATCACAGGCAAATATTTTTTATTTTTTTTCCATGAATCAATTCTTGAACAACACTACCTATTTTTTTTATAAAAATAAATATGAAACTCTCAATGTGCATAAAAAAAGTATGGATTTAACATTGATTATTTGAGGACCGAGATCATAATTTAAACTAACCTACATACTCTTCCAATCTCCATGCACATCATAGTAATACACAATTTTTAAAATACTAAAAACTCGCTTACAATTCGCTGTCCAAGGATGGTGCAGACACGTGGGAGATTAAGCTTATGCCCCGACGTAGACCAGAGTGAAGACCTCCCTTCAGATGACACCGAAATACCGTCACTAATGGATGGGAAACGGGTACCCCGATCAGTGCATTCGATAAGATAAGTAAATCATAAACATTAAGATAAAAAAATAGAAGAATAATAATCATCCTGCTGACTGGCACTTAGCCGTGTTTCAATCCGATGATTGATAGAGATAAAAAAAATAAACAACAACAGGGTGAGTGAACCGTTAACACTTCCATTTTTTGCACTGTGCGCCAAATCCATGCAGTAAATTCGGATCCACAGGAGGTCGCTATAGGTAACATCATCAAGCTATCGTTTTTATTCCACCCTGGGCACCTTCATGAGGTTGAACCGTCTACCACATTCCATGGTACCAACAGTGCAATAGAAAACGAATTGGAAACAGGTCCGTGGCTCGACTCTATCATCGCAAGGATTTATCCAGAGCATTGTAAACATTACTGACTACTGTGCAGGCGGCTCATAGAGGGTTGGGTAATTTATTTAGCAAGAATATACAAGTATACTAAATGGACTCCAAGGGGATTTGAATGTATGCAAATGGAACTAGATTGCTACCCTTACAGAAGGGTTGAAAGTCAAATAGGGGTTGGTAACCTGATGACTCATAAAATGTTAACGGTATTCCAGAAATATACTAGCAATTTCAAGTAGTTAATAAAATTACTTCAAATCCATTCATGATAAGGCGTGACAGCATTTAAGTAAGGTTACTCAGGGATTTGTTTAAGCAGGTCGTGGCTAACAATCAAGAAGGTAATGCTAAGAGATAAAAGGGAATCCAACTCCATAAGCATAAACAGTTCTTCACAGAGTAGAAATTAAGAGATGAAGTTTTAAAAGAGTGCGCCATTGCCCACACTAGGATTCCAACTGAGATGTAAATGAAGGTTTTAAAATTCCCGAATTCTTCTTTAAAAACATAGTATAGTAGATCAATCATCGAAATAGTAATTAGAGTGCAATCCGAGGATGAATCTGAGTTTTAAATAATCGATCTTCAGAATGGAAATGAAATAATACCACTTGAGGATGGATATGCATCTTAAATAATCAATCCTCATAATTGCAATTAAATAATGCAACTTAAGGATTGATCTACGTTGAGTTTCTTAAGGACAGAGTATTTATATGAATTCAGAGTTTTCACATAACCTTTAATTTTCAAATATAGTAAATAAAATTCCAGCTTGAACCCAAAAATCTATATTGTCACGTCCCCTTCCATCAATCAAGTACCAGGAAGGAAACATGACTAACATACCAGGGCTTAAATGGTGATTTTGGCCCCATACATTACTCACTAGTTCATAATAAATAAAACTTGTGTGTGCAGGCTCATACTTCAAATAAACACAACGGAATTAAAACACATATTTGCACACACACAAACAAAAATGTATCATCATGTTTATTTCAAGCAAATGATGAATCAATAGGCAGGGAATCCATCCATTTCTCATGCTATGCACAGACTTCATATTAATCCCATTGACATGAATAATTATCATTCCAAATTAACACAATACAGAGCACAGAATGCATATAATTTAAAACACAGAGATTACTTATCTTTGAGAAGACGCTCTCCAACAACTGGCTATGTGAGAGCAACGTTCCACCCAACCATAGATCTCTATTGAGCCTGTATTCTTTCAGCTGTGAGATCACCCCCAAGCTGGGTTGTGTATCCACTAAAGAGGACTAAACAGGCTCACTCATAGCCATGGTTTCACTCAACAACTATGCTAATCCAACACACAGTTGGGTTTATCAAGCATACAAGAGATAGAAGAGAGCAATGCTAAGCCAATAAGCTCAACCACGGAGCTACAGACATCTCAAGCTAACATCGAGCAATCCAATCATCTGTTCAAACATTCCCACTTGGGTTTCTCACCATTCTGTCATCAAAATAACTCAATACCGTCACTGGACTTCTGGGCTATAAAAATTGGGTTTTCCTATGGATTTCGGGGTATCTAATACTCTAAAATTCCCCCCAAGGTTCATATCTATGGATTTCCCATTGGATTTTACTATCGAATACCAAATCTGGGCGTTTATGGCTCTTCAAAACATGGGTTCTTGCAAAGTTGCGATTTTTGGTTTTTGCTCACTACTGGGAATTCATCCTGGGTGAAAAATGATGCTAGGATGATCAACCATGGAATGGGAATGAGGAAGAAGCAACTCCCAGGAGGTAGGGTGACTTGTGGTACAAGAAAACAGAGCCCATGCCCTGCCATACAAATTTATGGGCTACCCATGCTCCATTGAAGCCATGGACTGATTTCTTCAACAACTTTCTTACACAGAATTAAATGCCAGCAAGGAAAGTCAAATGGGTTCACAAGATGACATTTGGAAACATATGGTTCATCCCCATAACCCCATCACCACTCCCTAATGGATACACATGGCCCCTTCTCATTCATTGTTTCCATAGCCAGTTTTGGTATTTTATTACATGATGTTTATTTACATCATTTTTACAATGTTCCATGGCTAAATAACACATGGGTAACATAATATCCACTACTTGCCTTTAAATAAAACTCGAGCATCCACTAACAGGGCCTTGGCCTTGAGCTCCATGCTAGGAAAACATACATCACATGTATACAATATTTACATTAACAGCTAATATATCCTAAGGGTCAAAATGGGTATTACAATCCCCTCCCCCTTAGAATAACACTGTCCTCAGTGTTCCAATACTTAGGAATACATATACCATTTACATGTCCAAAAAAAAAAAAAATTATGCAGATCTGCCCTACATTCTATCATTTACCTTGAACTTTCAGGACCAAGTCCTTTGGCTTCCACAAACTGCTCCTACTGGTTCTGACCTTCCAGCTCATACTCATGTCTGAAAGCTTTATGGTTGCTACCCTCTCGGTGTTCCGTTGTTGGGCAGTTGCGGAGGTAATGATGTCCTCCACATTTCCAACATTTCACTAGCTGCTTCATCTTTACCTACTCAATCTCCTTTGAGTCTTCATGCCTGGAACGTTTCTTAATGGACCAAATGGACGAATGCCTCATCATTGATCCACTTTCCTTTCCCTTATTGATTGCTCTCATAATTATTTTTATCTCCCTTTGTAGATAAATAGAGTCTTGCAAAAGCTTGTGGTTCATCTCGTTCTGCCTCTTCTGTATCTTGAGCATCTCTCCAAGATTTTCTTGGGTCTTGGAAATTGTTTGAAGGAGACTTCTAGCCAAGTCTAATAGCCTTTGGTCTGCTGCCATGGTCAATGTGCACAACTGGCTTTCACTTTGCTCACAAGTAGCACTTGCTTTGCAACAATTGTAATGAATTAACTTCACTTTTTCACCTGTGAAATGCATCATTGTAATTCTTTTATGTTAATTTTTGAGCATTAATTCAATATACTCTAGGATCTTTACTAAGAGAATAAAATGTACAGCATATCAAGTATAACAATGCATATCAATCACACCAAGTAATCACATGAGACAATAGACACATAGAGTTTCACTGGGGAAAACCATAAAGGTGAAAAACCCCACAACTTCCTTAGAGATAGAAAGAGCAATGATACAACCAAAGTACAACCCAAGTACAAGAGATAGTCTTCTCCTAGAAGATGATCCTCCTCCTCACATGTGCACCACTTTCCGAGTGATGTAGAAGTGAGTAATGAAGTGATCAAATAGAGATCTCCCGATCTCTATTTATAATTGTCATGTCCTTCCCAATAAACCAGTGGGTCCAACTTGTTTAGCTTAGCCTAATAACCCATGGTTAACTTAATCACGGCCGACCCCACACATGGTGGTCTGATAATCCATTAGCAAGTTATGACACTTACGACACTTGTCAATACAAATGATGGCACTTCCGTATAGAGGAATAATAACATCTCTATAGGAGTACAATATACATAGATGGAATACATGGGTGAAATACATTCCGAAGTTACATATACATCAACACTCCCTCTTAAATAGGAAGGTATTTCTTGACACAGATCTACTAGCACAAGTCTTCTTCTCTGGATCATCATCATCGAATCATCATCCTTGAATGATCATCATCGTCATCACTGCTGCTATCTCAATCAATATCTGAATCTATTCGTCATAGGAAGTTCTACAGAGCTAGTCCTTTTTCATACTGGATGTAGGCCCAGCACCTGCAGGTATTCATCATCACTGGCCATACTATGGAATCCTCAAGACTTATTACGTGCATCCCAAACCCTTGCAAGAGCATCCCAGGACTTAGTACGGGCACACAGCCCAACCTATCGGATCTCCCAGGTCTTATATGTGACCCTCATCATGAACCCTCGAAAGAGCATCCCAGGACTTATTACGGGCACACAGCCCAACCTATCAGATCTCCCAGGTCTTATATGTGATCCCCACTACAAACCCTTGAAAGAGCATCCCAGGACTTATTACGGGCACACATCCCAACCTATCGGATCTCCTAGGTTTTACATGTAGTCACCACCACAAACCCTCGGAAGAGCATCCCAGGACTTATTACGGGCACACAACCCAACCTATCGGATCTCCCAGGTCTTACATGTGGTCACAGGACAAACCCTTGAAAGAGCATCTGAGGCCTTTTTCATCCTATCTAGATCTCCCAAGTCTACTTACATGTCCTCCCAGAGCAATGCCTCGAAAGAGCATCTGAGGCTTTTTTCATCCTATCCAGATCTCCCAGGTCTACTTATATGCTCATCTGCACAACCTGTCCACGGCCATAGAGTATCAACCTGATACCCACCATACATCATCCTGATCATCATCACTGCATCGTCCTGATGCATGTCATCTAGAGCAACATCCTGAAGCTCGTCATCAATGATCATCCTGATCATACAATGCATCCACCTGATGCATACCAAGTATCTACCTGATACATATCATCATACATGATCCACCTGATCATACAATGTATCCACCTGATCATAAAATGTATCCATCTGATATATATCAACATACATGATCTACCTGATCATTAAACATATCCACCTGATACATATACAGATACATGGTCCAAGCATCCAACATGATGCATATACAAATACATGATCCAACTGATCATAAAAATCATCCAACATGATGCATATACAAATATATCAAGCATCCAACATGATACATATATAGAGCAGTAACTGGAGCATAGTCCTGATGCTCATCATCCAGCGCTTACATCCATAGCCATGTGAAGGATCCTCCTCTCACCATGCTTAGAATGGCTCCAACAAATGTGTCCATCACTTCTTCCTCGAAGTGTCATCAATCTGAAGAACACCAAGCCTCTCCCTGAACTACTCAAACTTCACTTTGGCTAGTGGTTTCGTCAGCACATCTGCCACCTGCTCATCTGTCGCAATATACAAGAGCTTCATTGCTCCTCTCTACACCATATCCCTGATATAGTGATATTTGATCTCAATGTGTTTCAACCTGTCGTGAAACACCAGGTTCTTAGACAGCTTTACACAACTCTGGTTTTCACAAAAGATACCAGTAGCCTCCAGCAGGAGATCAAACAACTCAGACAGTAGCTTCTAGAGCCATACTGCCTCACAACTAGTCGAACAAGCTGCAACATACTCTGCTTCGTCTGTACTCAGTGTTACACAAGACTGCTTCCTACTAAACCAAGAGATCACACCTCATCCGATACTGAAGCAACACCCAGATGTGCTCTTCCTATCTGCAGCACTGCCTGCCCAGTCTGAATCAACATAAACCTGCAGGTTAAACTTTTGATTCGCATCATACTTGAGCCCATAGTCAATTGTACCCTTCAGGTACCTCAGAATATGCCTTACAGCAATCAGGTGAACACCTCTGGGATCCGTTAGGAACTGGCTCAATGTGTTCACAGCAAAGCAAATATCTGGTCTAGTGTTTGTCAGGTACATCAAGGACCCAATCATCTGACGATACACAGTGACATCAACTGGATTAGATGAAGCATCACACAGAAGCTTCAGGTTCGATGCCATCGGTGTGGCCATTGCGTTGCAGTCCATCATCCCGAACCTCTTCAGGATCTCTACTGCATACTTCCCTTGCCCAAGGAAGATCCCATCTGTACTCTGCCACACCTCCATGCCTAGAAAATAGTGCATCATCCCCAAGTCCTTCATCTCGAACTCGGTAGCAAGCTTCCTCTTGGTATTGGAAATCAATCCATCTTCACTTGGTATCTCGAACTCGGTAGCAAGCTTCCTCTTGGTACTGGAGAATGCGCTCACTAAGGTATGCAATGTGAACAGGGATGACTGGGACCTGCGCATTTCCATAGTCTGATGGGCATATAGGACTACATGTAAGAAGTTGATAGGCCACACACCGTTTAGGTTGGCTTATGAATAGGAAGCAATAATGCCAATGGAATATATTGTTCCCATGTTGGGAATCCCTGGATTTACAGGCATGGAAGATCGCGATGCACTAGAGAAATACTTCTACACTTGGTTGGTCTGGAACAAGATCGCTTCATCGCAGGCTTTCACCAACAAGTGCACAAAGATAAAGAAAAAGCATGGCACGATCGTCACATCAAGAACAAGTCCTTTCAGGTAGGTGATCTAGTCCTCCTGTATGATATCAAGTTCATGAAATTTCCAGGAAAGTTTAAGATGCATTGTCTTGGTCCATATACTATTATACATGTTACTAATGGTGGTGCAGTTTAGTTAGCCACATTAGTAGGAGATAACTTACCTGGTTTAATCAATGGAAGCAGACTAAAATCCTATCGGGATAGTCCTGCTTCGCAGACTCTATGATGTTCAGAATGCAGAAAATTTCTAAGTGCCAAGCACAGTTGAAATTGGGTACTAGAAAGCTGAAGGATATGTACGCAATGTATGATAGAGAAGTGTATATACCATGTGGCACTATTAAAATGTATTGCTGTAAAAAAAATAAAAAAAATGGTACAACACAGTTGCGAAGTCCAAAAGGGAAACTGCAATGATCTAGATAAGGCAGAGACTTGGCTCAGAAGTCAGATATAAGGCATCGTGAAGAATCTACGCAGGAGCCAGAATGACCTGTCGCACAGTTCGACGCAATACTCAAGAAAAATAGTCGTTACAGTGTCGGTCGGAAAAATAGTCGTTACAGTGTCGGTCGGAAAAATAGTCGTTATATAGCCGTTGCCAGCTACCGCTTGGGCATTTAATGCACAAATAACCATTCTGAGCAGCTTTTTGAAAGAAAGGACCAAAGGATCCACTCGATCTGGCCAACGGATACCACATTTAATGCTCAGATAGCCATTGAGGGGTGTGGAGAAGGGTCTGTTGCGCCTATAAGTAATGTCGCATTCAAACTCGCGGGCATTACCGAGCACTTTGAATTTTCCTGTGTATACTGCTTTGTAAGTTATTGTTGGTAAGATAGCTAAAGCACTGAGAGTTTTAGCCAGTGAATGTCTGAGTGGAATTCCATTGAAGAAGAATTTACCATCCCGGAAACTATGAATATTTTTCAATTCGAAGGGACTAAAGGGTTAATGAGAAACCCATCCAAGAAGGGCATCTTAGAACAAGGTCAAGCATCCAAAAGATCGCCAAGGAACGCCGCTCCGATGATGCAAGATAAGGGCAAGAATCCAGTTGCTCCCAGAATGAAGGTACCAAAGATGGGTTCCACAGGGCAGAAGATGCCAGTAGCTGATAAAGAGATACCCTTGACTATGACCCCGGATTATATCTCACCACGTGCACTAGACGCACCAGTTTTTAAGTTGATGAAGAATGCGAAATATGATATCCCACTGTCACCGATGTCAAAGCATGTAGAGGTAGATAAGAATCTCCTGGGGAAGATTCCATAATGCAAGTGGGAGGATTATGATCTCCTAGAGATATAGAAGGATGAGCCCAACGACCCGAAATTTCCACAATTCCAGCCTGACCAGTACATGTGCTAGAAGAAGGACGCAAAGGGCGAGCTTAATTTGGTAGGGGAGAGTTGGCTATCTGGTGTAGTCCCGTCGGGGCTACTCAATATGCTTAGACTTCCCCACTTTGATAGGTCACCGGAGTTAAATGTCATGGCGCGCACACTGATGGCACGCATTCACCAGGGTTACTTGTGGCTTGACCGCAATGTAGACCTAAACATTGATATTATCCACCATATCACTAGACTAAGTAAAAGGGGAAAAGATCCCAAGATATTCTTCCAAGGCAAGAGCAAGGAGAGAGAAGCCATAACAAAGATGAAGAAGACTTTGATAGTCGTCAAGGGAAAGAGGGGATTTCAGACTGAGGACATTGAAGATAGGGAAATGAAGTTTGTCACCCAGCTATTGGCTGGTAAAATCTTACGGAAATGTAGGTCGCTAGAGGTAAGTGCCAGCGCGGTACTTCTTGGAACCGCGGTCACAGAAGGAGAACAATTCAACTGGTCTTAGTATCTACTGAATGAGTTCATGGAGGAACTCAATGAGACATAGGTCAATGGTGGAAATTTCCACGATACTTGGCTCATAGTGTTGAACGGCTTCGTCTGATGGAAAGAACCAAAGGACTATGTCAGTGTAACCATTGCTTCTAAGGAATGCAAGGGGGCCTATTTTTCAAACCTCTAGGAAAATCTGAATTCGCAGAGGCATCACACGATAGCTAAGGTTTTCTACCAGTATTATAACCATTTGCGCAATGCAATTACAGTCACCCCCGGATAACGAAGTAGGTAACTAGTAAATACATTCTCATTATTGATTTTTATGCTGACATGCGGAGTATCCATACTATAGCGAAAGCATAGAAGAAGAAGACAGATTGGTTCGCGAGGAACTACCACATGTATGACAAGGATATTGATAATATCATGAAAGAATGGCCCACCGAGTTCCGTGTGGAATTTGTAGACATCCCCAGCGACTCCGAGGAAGACGAGCTGATTCTAGCTGCATGTCTGATCACCGAAGAAAAAGAGACAGGAAAAATAAAAGAGGCCCCAAGACCTAGGCAGAAAAATGAACCACGAAAGAAATAGAAAGCAGACAAGAGCTAGTCAGACGCAGTCCTCCATGATGAGGACTAGGATACAATTGTGGCGAAAGTCATGGAGTCGATGGAAGAGTTGTTGACTTAGAAGGAAAAGAAGGATAAGGTAATTCAAGAAGTCCTAGAGAAGAACCTAACTACGTTGTAGGGAATTACGGAAAAGATCGAGGAAGTGCACAAAAGATTACCCCTACCGCAGGACTCAGAGTCCAAAGGGAAGTTAGGGGGAACTTCACAGCAGAAGGCACCGTAGTTGACCATGACTGTGCCTGCGAAGTCTCGTATAGTCCATTTGGACCCATTGACATTAATCCTACCACTTCCAAAGCAAGAAATATTGGACACAAAGGATGAAGAGCCCGTGGAGTTGGATCTTGTGAATATACCACTGCTCGGCCTACATTATTTACATCTGCAGTGCATCGAGTAGATGCATGAAAGAAAAACTGACATGCTTAAAGGACAAGCTGAGATGCAAGCAGCTAACAGACAGTCAGAGGAAGCTAGCTCGTAGAGAGCTATGGAGCTGCAGGATGAACATGATCGTCGGCTAAGGCTTGAAGCCACAATCACTGTGGTCGCAGATGGCATAGATGAACTTGAAGTACAATTAGAACTAGCTGATACTATTGTGAAGATTGGTGAGATGGTGGACTCTCTTAATTCATAGGTGCAGGACATGGAGGTCCTCCATGAAGCAGATATTTCTGCTTTGAAGGTGCAGATTAATCCCCAGACCCCACCAGATCAGCATCAACTAAGAGAAAAAGAGGTGAAGTCCGCAGCAGAAAGTATCGCTGCAGAAGTGGCTAAGTGCCAGAGTTTGTTGGAAGCAGCATCGAAGGCATTCACTGCCCTCGAAGAAGACCCAGGATTGCTAGAAGTGAAGAATGTAGTGAAGGATAAGCAAGCTGCGCTAGAGAAGTTAGACACGGAAGTAAAATATTTGCTGCCAAGAGATAGACTGCAGAAGTACAGAGAGATTGGCATGCTGAAGAGAGAAGTGAAAGCCTTAAGAGACAAATAGGTCGAAATCAAAGACAAGTCGCAGGAATTGCTGGAGGATGCCAATTCGATCTCGTAGGAGATCGAAGAAAAGCTAAAGGTACTATGTGAGAATCAAGAGCAAGTTGAAAGTTAGGTGGATGAGTAAATCACACATGACATGTTGGAAACAGTTCAGCAAGTTGAGAAGGACACAAAGAATGCAGTCGAGAATTTGATTGCGATTTACAATGAGTTTGCTGCGAAGATAGCTCCGCAGGTGGTGGAACAACTTGGAGGAACTGAAGTTGCAGGTGACTCGAGGATGAGCCACATGTGAGTGTTAGGGGCCTGTTGGGCCTGGCCCATGTGGGGCATTTTTGAGTAAGGAATTTTGGAGCTGTGAAGCTGAACGCAGTTTAGCTAAAAGTACCTTTTTTGTAAAAGTTTTGGGATGCTGCAAAGTTGTGCACAACACATTGTCGGAGGAGCTGCGAAGATGGGTGTTGCGAGGAGGCAGTGCTACGAAGTGTCTAGTCTACGGAGATCCAGTAGGGCAGAGTGTTGGACAGAAGATTGGCACTTGTTCTGGTTAGACCGTCGGTGATCTACTTTTGGAAAAGATACTCCAGGAATGCCAAGCGGTGGGCAGGAGCAAATCAGGAAGAAAGCGACTCGCCACACACGCGAAAGATACCACTACCTGAACCAATCGTACAAGGATGTTAGAGGAAGAATGGCTCACAAAAAGTGACCTGTTGGCACACATGTGACAGGAAGGCCGATAGCGACGTGGGCATGCACGAAGGGCAGGCCACAATGGAAGATTCACTTCCAGGTGCCAGCTAGCTCGATGAGCTGGAAATTGTAACTTTTTTGTAAAACCTAAGGGTTTTTGTCCTGCGGAATGTAAAGACATGACCTACGAGCATGATCTATAAGTAAGGCACGATTTTGTAAGGGAAGGGTTACTCTTCATTTTGGTCACTACTGAATATCGTAGAATCTTAAGCTTGAAAGCCATTGTAAAGTCTCTGCAGCTGAGTGCGTAGAGACCTATCTGAGAGAGAAGAGAGTCTACAGCTGAGTGCGCAGACTAAGACCGGTTGTACCCTTCACAAAATATCAATATTAACAACCGTTCTTGTGGACGTAGCCTCCATCCGGGGGGTGAACCACATTAAATTCTGTGTTGTGTGATTGTTTGTGTTTGCAATTGTTCATTTGCTTAGTATGGATGCTTATACTGCAGATTGTCTGTTATGTGATTGCTTTTATATGTATTCGCCACAGGGAGGTGGGAATAATATGTTAGGTAATACATGTGTGGATAGATGTAGAGTATTCAACACTTCTAAGTATTTGAATGTATGAATCTGTTGGATAATCACATAGTTAAGCATTTGATTTGAACGTAGCATTGGAGCCGCAGTATTGTGTATATCATTCATTAATATGCACCATAAAGATAATAAGCTAAGTATTGTGTGCATGCCCTGTATTCTAGGTCTGTGGATGTATTGATTGTGGAATAAACACAAGTGTATGTAGAGTTGGGTCAAGTAACTCTTCAGATCTACCGCACAGGAGGTGTGCAACATCGTATATTTCATTTACTTGCTACTATTATAGGGTTAAATATTTAAGAAAGTAGATGAGTGGTTAATAATCAGTGAAGTATTCTTTATTTGTTGAGCCTTGAAGGGGAAGCATATAAGTCAATTGGGTTGTCCTGTTACTTGCATTTCACCTGCACCTTGCAGTTAGTGGATGCGCTTGTTGCGAAGAAGATAGCTTGTAGGAAGTGCAGACCGCAATGCAGTCTATTGTCGCACTGTCCTTGTCTCGCAGCGCAAGTCTGGTAGTTCGCTGCGCAGTAGTCTTGTCAAATCACTCGCATCACTAGGTTGTGGAAACCTGATTCTACAACCACCCCCTCAATTTCTCCTTGGGTGAGACCTCAGGCTGTTCGTAGTCTGTTGCTGAAAGGGCCGGTGAATAAGGGTTTTGTTGGTTCCTTGAATGGTGAAGTACCTGGGTCTACATTGGAAAACCTCTAGCTCAATTATATAATCCAACAAAGATAATCCTTTATATCACTAAGAATCACTTTATGTTTACATGATTAGTTACTTGCATTAATATTAAGTAGAACTCTTGCATCTAGTGCTAAAAGAGAAATTCGCGTCGTAAATTAAAATTGCTTAAGTTATTATGAGGAACTTCTTGAGTTAATATATTACATGCTTATTGAGTGAAAAGGTTGCAGCATATAATTATGGTTTGTATAGAAGTTAAAATATAATTCCATATGTTAAAATAAAACATCCATCTTCCTACATGTTTACATATTACATAGAAGATAGAAAAATTGGTTCAGGTCATACTACCTTGTAGACAATATGTTATTCCTTTTGGAATAACATTATGTAGAGATAAAGTCTTGATTTTATGTTTGTGATTTCAGTTGTATAGGTTAGAGTGGTTGGAATTATTTTCAAAAAAAAAAGAAAAAAGAGAAGAGAATATATATCTAAAATCTAAATACTAACTTTTAGTTAATAAATTAGACACATGACATGTCACTAGCAACGACTCTCTACATAAACAAATTTCTTCTTACACAACAACCTCCGGACAAATTCCTTCTAATTTTACAAACTCCAAGAACCCGAAATTTTGCATTTGTCCAACCATATCAAGTAATCTCTCATATTTTTCCAATTGGCTATCACTCATATGTTTCTAACATACCAAATTTCAAAATATGAATACTCTAAATGAAGAGAGTGTGTTGAAGCACGAGTGTTTCCCTCTTGTTTTCCTGTAGCTTTTATTTATTAATAGGTTTCATCTTCATAAATAACTTCAGATTGCTCTGCTTTGCCACTATTACAAGTTCAATACATTAAGCTCTTCGGAGGAATTATCTAGTATAGGATGATGGCACAATATTCTCTATACCCATTTCTTTCAATGAATCACCACTTAAATCAACAAACATTTTAGTAGTGCCTCCAAACTATGCTGTGTGAGTTTTAATGATTGCTGCCAACATACTACACATTTTTATTGCTAATTTGGAGTTTATTAGTGTGTTGTCTAGGCTGAATTAAAGTATGAAAGAAAACTTCCCATTTATGCCATTAATCTCCCTTCTCTTCCTCTTCAGGTCTTACCTAAAATTTAAGTCATTCAGTCTTACTATTTGTTGTTCCATTCACTATTCGCACCAATTGTTTGATGTAATGCCCCTAGAATGACTATGGACTTTAAGGGCACCTGTCGAGTGACCCGGATGAACAGACCTCAATAAAAAGGCCCTTCGAGTTAGGATATGTCTTAATAATTGAGAATCACCTGATGATGTGCATGACAACAATCGATAAATGAATGAATGAACTAAATGACATGTGTGGAGCTGGATAGTTGATTTAAATGAATAATTGAATGTTGCGTAATGATTATCTTTCATTGTGAAAAATGTGTTATGTGTACATGAATATGATGCTTAAACGATTAGCTGTATGATGAATTATGTGATGATAATGAAAGAAGTACATATTGACGTAATGCCTTACTGATTAATGGAATGTATGATGTTTTGAGTAAACTCTAATTGCTTAACGATTAACGGGTTTAGGAAATGAATTATGATGAATGAGGATAGGACTATTAATATGTGCTTTTGAGAATGTGTATAGCGACAGGTGAAATGGTTCACCAACGGACACACAAAGGAATTAAAGGGTCATAGAGTACGGATAAATCACACACGGAAGGACAACGATGGTGTCGACTTCCAACAGAATTCCACGCACGAGTAAAGAAGCACTGGTCCGCTTACTCAGGGGAAGCGTGAGGTCGTGTGAGTGGACCATGACGGAGTTGGTCACATGCGAGTTGGGGGCCCCGTAGTAAGAATGTACTTACTCCTCAGCACCATTAGTATCCAATAGTGTGTAGACGATGGATTGAAGGTAACGGATCCTAAATCCCTACATGAAGTTCCCGCAAGTCAAACGAAAGGATATCGGCAGAAGGACACGACGATGTGGTACCTTGCCGAGAAACAAAATTAATGGATGCAAGGACCCAACGATGTGGTACCTTGCCGAGAAATGGAAATAATTGATACAAGGACCCGGTGATGTAAATAGTTCGACGGAAATAACTACTATAGTTAGTAGTTAGAGGTTAACATTGTATTTTTTTTAAACTAGAGTAGGGTATTGAATTGGAATGTCGAACTAATGTCAAAGTGATGTATCAGTTAGAAGTTAATTGTTGTAAAAAAAAAGAAAAAGAAAATAAAAAATCAAAATTATTGTATCAAGATATAACTGTGTTTGAGTTAGGGAGAGAGAAAAATATATATAAGTTTTGTTTATAGAATTGATATCATGAAGGTGAAGAAAATATAAAAATATCTTATCATAATATATAAATGTGTATGAATTAGGAAAAAGAAGAAGTACAAATAAGTTTTGTTCATAAAATAGTTATCATGAAAATGGAGAACATAAAATTCTTAGTTGTGTTTAGAGTTAGAAACGAAAGAGATTATGTATATACTTGGTAATGACTTGATGGTGTAGAGGCATGAGAAATTATGTTATAACCCGAGGAACATGAAGGTTTCTAGTGGAAGGCCTTGAGTAGGATCATGTTCGTATATGAATGGGAATGTCATCAAGAGGAAAGATATCAATCATACTTATTATGTAATCGATTTATATGTATTGATTGAAGTGCATTAGAAAAGGAATTTTATGTTGGTTATGTGCTACAAGAGAACTGATGGAGGAAATTAATAATGTATGAGGTTAGGGTGTTTATTAATAGGAGAAAATGTTATATGTGCACATGTATGCTATGCAATTATATTTATGAGTATGTATTATAGTAGTTTAGAAGAAATGTAATATATATAGACATAAAGGAGGGGGAATGTAAGTATTTAATTATAAGAAGTAAATAAGAATGACATGTAACTTGGAATATCTACCAAGGGGACATACGTAAGCAAATATGACGAAAGGGTAATGATCTTCCTACTTTGAAATTAAATAATGATGATTAGAACTAAATGAAGATTTATTAGGTGCATTAAAGGAAAATTTAAGTGGCAAAACACCAAGATGCTCAGATTGACGAAACTTTGACAGATTGTCGAGGGGGTGAAATGAACTTAGAAATTAGAAAACTAGATATCGATGTTACTAGCATAAGGAGTTGAGCAAAGAGAAACTAAATCCTAGAATGACAATGTTGTTAAAACAAAAGAAAGGATACAAAGCTTGACGTAACCATCACATGGTGTTGGAGAGTTATTGATTGGGAAGGTCCACCGAAAAACACCAAATGAAGATGATTTTAGTAAAAAAAAGCATGGATATTATCAACACAATGAAATGAATGCAAGAAAGATAACTTTAGGACACAGTCAACCCTTGATGAAAATATGACTAGCCTGAGATGGAACTCTAAGAGGTTGACAAAACACACGTGGTACGACTTGATGAGTCTGTCGAAGTAGTCCTATGACAATGAAAATAATGAAATGAGATAAGGATGTGATAAGCTCATTGACTTGTACATGATGTTACTAATGAAAGAACTAAGAGTTAAATTTCAATATGTTTGACTAAGTCACTAAACTTCGACGACTCGAATCCTACCTTATTGAGAACCAACATTGCTAAAACAATTAGAGGTATTTTGAAGTAGTCTTATGGAATTTGGTTTTTGGACAATTTGAGGGTCTCTCCTGATTTGTTAAAACCGTGATTATTTCTTATGAAATATTTTATGATGTTTACCTTCTTGTCTTGAAGGGAGGATAACCAAATAGATTTGAATCCTTGCTTGGATTTGTTTTGATAAACTATTGGGTGGCCATTGACACAATGCAGCTTATTGATAATTTGGACATCGTAGACCTTCGTGAATGAATAAAATATATATGAAATCTAATTGGGATTGACAATTATTGAATGTACTATCGGATTGATATTATACGAAATTACGATTGAGTTCTTAAGGATGTATTGGAACCATGTTGGAATAAAAAGAAAACTAATGATGAGAACCACTAGTGCTTAGGGCCTTGATTGTTGGAGAAAAATAGAAGAGAATAACAAGAATATGAGAATAGGAAGTTAAAAGTTAAGCCTAGTGTCAGAAGTACGAGAACAAAATTTAACTTTGAGACGAAGTTCTATACAAGAGGGGGTGTATGTAATGCCCCTAGAATGATTGTGGACTTTGTCATGTCCCCTCCCTAGTGGCCTTAGTCACTACTTGGATACTCCCATCCCTAGGGGGTCTAAGTTGATTAATTAAATGAGAATTTAATTAATGGGGTATTTTTGAGGCAATTATACCTTAGTGGTTAATTAATTATTAATTAATTATTTAAATTCTGAAGTTTGAATTAATTCTAACTTTGTAATATTTTTATTAATAAATATTGCTAATAAATATTGGCAAGTGGTGATGATGTGGCTAGGAGGTCGAATTGGTGTCAATTGAACCACTCTTTCCTTAGTGGAAAATCTCAGGAAAATCAAGGAATCCAATGGAGGAAAGAAGGCAAGGAAAACAAATTAGAAACTGACAAAAGCAAACAGAAAAACTGGCAAAACCAGAAAAGAAGGAAAGTAAAGAAAATGGAAAGAATAGGAAAAGCAAACAGAATGAAAGTAGCAACTTCCAGAAAATCTCACTAAGGCGCACTTGCCAAATTCAGTGAAGGAAGGCAAAGGAAAGAAAGTTTTCGAACCAAAGAGTTTTTATTCCTCTCAAGGAATGCGCCCTCCCTCATCCAAACGTGTGGGTGGATTGAGGATCAAGTCACTTCAGCTATTTAAGCAAGTTTCCAACTTCATTTGAGAACTTTTGTCATTTGAAATTTTGTCTTGAGAGCTCTGTGCCTCTCTTGGTTGAGTGATGTGCCTCAACAATTTTTTTGGGAGATGTGCCCCAAGACCCCATAGTTTTCAGTGAGTAATATGCAGGTCTAGAAGATGTTATTTCATCCAATAACATTCATATCAGTCCATCATTGAAGATCCATAGTCAGCTTGAAGAGGGGATCACTTCTACAGTGAATTTACAGCTAGTTTTGGAGGAGAACCACCTGAAAAAGGAGATAGTAAACAATGAATGCGCCCAGGAACTTCAGAGATCCCAGGGCACCATTATTTGTAGATATCAAAAGCTTCCATGTCCAGAGATCAACTTCATATCTTATCTCCATCTTCTTCTCCCACTTCTACGTCTTTCTCAGCTAGATTTGGAGGATTTTTCCATGGAGGAGAATGCTATTTTGGTAGACGCGCCCCAGTAAAGAACAAAAGATGAGTGTGCAGAAAATATCAGACATATAACCTATAGATGGTATGATAACAACTTTAGAGCAGAGCCACAGTAAACTTCCTACTTCTTACCTTCATTCTCCATCAAATGTAATGAATATTTAACATGTGAGGCACTGTAAGTTTGGAAGGAAGTTAGATCAATAAAAGAAGAGTTATGATATATTGTTTTCGACCTGTAGTTGTTCATAATGTTATATCAGATCATTTAAATAATTCAGAACAAAGTGTGTGAATTATGGAGGTAGTTTAATGAATAAAATTGCAAGACTAGCTCGTTGGGTGATTTTTCTAGACTAGTTTTACCATTATAACTGCTAATTCAATTATGAGCATCACTTTGACTCCCTATCAGTTGCAGGAGGTTAATAAATCAATATAAATTCCATATCAGTCCCTGTATTAAGAATTTGGAAGCATTTGACCTCATTTGGAAGAGCCTGTAATTTGACTAGCTCAACAGTCCACAGTGTGCATTTGGCTTCCCCATCACTCCAAACCTTTCCAAGTTCACAATACATTATTACAATGCATTATATAAGTTTAATTTACTGTTATGCATCTTCCATAAACTCTAATAACCCTTAACTAGTCTAGTTAGCATATGCTAGTGTGCCCAGGAAACATTGGAGTAGACTTCAGCCTCGATGATGTTCGAAACATAAATGGTCCCCGTACTTTGTGCTATGGACTTTCTACTCGAACCAAACTTAGTTGCTGCTGCACCTTATCCCATACAAATTCTAGAACTTAATCTCATCCCCACCATTCTCACTCATTCTTTCAGTCCCCGTCACTTACATCCTACTCAGCTCGAGAAATTGCAATAAAATTGACTAGTGAAATTTTATTAAAATTCTGAGTTGGAGATAATATCTTGGTCAAATCTTGGCTAGGATATTACAGAATTTAAGGGCACCTGTCGAGTGAACCATCTAAACAAACCTCAATAAAGAGGCCCTTCGAGTTAGGATGTATCTTAATAATTGAGAATCACCTAATGATGTGCATGACAACAATCGATAAATGAATTAATGAACTAAATGATGTGTGGAGTTGGATAGTTGATTTAAATGAATAATTGCATGTTGCTTAATGATTAGCTTTGATTGTGAAAAATGTTTTATGTGGACATGAATATGATGCTTAAACGATTAGTTGTATGATGAATTATGTGATGAGAACGAAAGAAGTACATATCGACGTAATGTCTTATTGATTAATGGAATGTATGATGTTTTGAGTAAACTATAATTGCTTAATGATTAGCGGGTTTAGGAAATGAATTATGATGAATGAGGACAGGAATATTAATATGTGATTTTGAGAATGTGTGTAGCGATAGGTGAAACGGTTCACTAACGGACACACAAAGGAATTAAAGGGTCGTAGAGTACGGATAAATCACACACAGAAGGATGACGACGGTGTCGATTTCCAACGAAATTCCACGCATGAGTAAAGAAGCACTAATCCGCTTCCTTAGGGGAAGCGTGAGGTCATGCGATTGGACCATGACGGAGTTGGTCACGTGCACAGTAATTACGGACTTACTCCTCAGTGCCATTAGTTTCCAATAGCGTGCAGATGGAGGATTGAAGGTAACGGATCCTAAATCCCTACATGAAGTTCCCGCAAGTCAAATGAAACGATATCGACAGAAGGACCCGACGATGTGCTACCTTGCCGAGAAACAGAATTAACGGACGCAAGGACTCGATGATGTGGTACCTTGCCGAGAAACGAAAATAATGGACGCAAGGACCTGACAATGTGGTACCTTGCCAAGAAACAGAATTAACGAACGAAAGGACCTGACGATGTGGTACCTTTCTGAGAAACGGAAATGACGGACACAAGGACCCGACGATGTGGTACCTTTCTGAGAAATGGAAACGATGGACTATTGGACCTGACGGAGTGGTACCATGTCAAAAGATGAGCATAAAGGATGGATGGGCCCAACAATGTGGTACCTAGGTCCTAGAAGGGATTAATTATTAAACATTATGCATAAAAACGTAATTTCATTGAGAACATTTGCTCAGGAAAATGCATTTCAGTATTTAAAATAATAGAAATTATTATTTTAGACATTTGCACATGAAAATACATTTTAGTATTTGAAATAATAGAGATTATTATTGTAGACATTTGCACATGAAAATACATTTTCGTATTTAAAATAATAGAAATTATTATCTTAGGAGCAAAATGGAATCCTAGGCTTGAGCATTTAGTTAACACCACTTGTACCCACAAAAATAGATATTAGAAGGAACATCATGGAGACAAACTTGAGTAAACTTAGGAAAGTTGGTGCGCTCTCTAGAAAACTTGACACATGGATAGGTGAGAAAAATTACTTTTTAACAAAAATAAATTAATTATTTTTGCATGAAGCGACATGTGTCGCAATGGATTTTCCTATTTAAGAAAGACTTTGGGAATGGGTAAGGGACCCAAGGTTTGGATGGTTATCATAATTTTTGTAAAGGGAGTGACTTGTTGCTATTGTGTTAGGATATTCCTATACTCCATATGAGTCCTACCAACATTTTCATTATTTTGCATTTCAGTCATGCATGCATTTTTGCATGCAGTCATGCAATTGCATGCAGGCATTCAATTGCATGCATCCCAGTCATCAGTCCCAGCACCTAGTCCCCATTTTGCTAGCCCCAGGAGCTTCTTTCTGATCATTTCTAGACTTCCTAGTGCTTAGTGCGCCCTCCTTTCACCTACCACATGAGAAAGGTGCCCTTCTTCACCTACCACTTAGTTACACTTCAGTTAGTTGAGTTATTTGTGGATCTCTCCTTGATTTGAGGATTGATTGACTTGTTAACTAACTAAAACACTCCGTTGGACCCCTATTGAGACTAGATTGCCTATTTTGACTCCAGTCAGCTCCCCATGCGCCCTCCACTGAGCCTCCTTCACTACATTAGTGCTTCCATGCACCAGTTACACCTACCACACTCAATTAGACTCAGTTTGACACCTGGTTGACCGATACTTGTGCATTGATGACTCCATTGATGATGATTGGGACTCCTAGTGGTGTATTGTTGACACTCCACTGATGATGATGATGAATCCTAGTGCAAATAATCCATGCCCATGCAGGCTAATTCGAATTTACACCTCGGCATTCGAATCCTCTCCACCATTGTATTATTTATTGTTCATGTTATGATTAACGAATTAGTGTGTGAAGTGATTCTGCTTCTATTTAAGTTCTACTGTATCATAATTGTGTTGCTCATTTACACTGCATGACCACTCTTCTTCTATTTTCCTGCTTAAACTTAATCTTTCTTGTGAGGTATACATCATCTCTTAGATCTGCTGTGAGGATTTTCACATGGTATCACATCATGTTGAGAGTATTGTCTATCTCCATTCCTGAGAGTTTTTTGCAGGTTATTATAACGATTTCAAGTGCAACAGTTGCAATAGTTTCTGCACTTTTGTAGCAGTAGCAGTTGCAGATATTTTCTATTTCTTTTTGTAGGTCTTCTGAAACAGCTTCCATGAATCCGAAAGGAATTCCTCCTCTTTCTCCATTCAACTATGATGAGTGGAAACCAAATATGATAGCACATTTGAAGAGACATGGTCTCTTTGATTATTGTTTTGAAAGAGAGTTCAAATCCTCTCAAGAAGAGAATGATTGGTTAAATGAAGGTGACAGAGCCTATGTAGCAATGATGTATGCTCTGTCTCGTTGCATGGTAACCCATTTCCATTCTATTGAATCTCCAAAAGAGCTATGGGCCCATCTAGATGAAATTTTTGGCAAACAGAATGAAGGGATTGGTCCAAACCATTTCGAGAGCAAGCCCAGTGTTGCATTCTCCCTCCTTGATGGTCTCTCTGATCATGAATTAGCATCAAACATATCTCATAATGAAGTTGTCCACAAAGAAGAAGAACTTGCATATTCTACACTCATGCTCTCATTATCTTCTATTTTGAATTATGTGCCAGCTCACACTCTAGAAACTGCAGAGGTTCTTAAATCCTCTATTGCACAAGAGTTTGTTGGTTTGCATAATGATGATCTCATGAATGTTTCAGAGGTTAAATCAACAATTGGAGGTAATGCATTTGCTCTCCTTGACCACTCACCTCTTATGTACTATTGTAAGATCATTTGTACATGCTTTTAGAAGTTTATTGAAGATGTAGGGAATTTCCATTCACTTGGGATAATTTCTCATGCATTTCATGGTTTTGATCTCACCTCTAATGGTTCAAAGGAGATCTCAAGAAACCATTTTTCAAGTCTTGGATCCGATTTGGATTCTAAGCAATCACTATCACGCGATGGTTCTTTTGGGAATAATATCACCTATGATGGTTCAAAGAAGAAAACAAAAACCTATCTACACATTCATGGATTTGATCCTACCTCAGCTGATTCAAATCACAGGTTCCACGATCATCCTCAGACCTCTAGATTTGTTCTCATCACATTCGATCTGAAGAGAAAGTACAAGCACATGCTTTTTGAGCATGATCCACTTCTTCCCAAGAATAAGATACCTCCATACATATGACCAAGCATCACACCTGCTTGATTTTGGAGCATTTATTTTGGTGTGCCCTACAGTCTATTTTGAGGGGGGTTATTTTTCCCATGAGGTTTTCCCCATTTCCTCGGTTTATGGACTGTTATTTATGATTCATTGTATTGGGTGACCTTTGGTCTCAGTTACCAGGGCCCAGGATGGATTAAGGGGGGGTGTTAGGATATTCCTATACTCCATCCTAGTCCTACCAGCATTTTCATTATTTTGCATTTCAGTCATGCATGCAGTCATGTAATTGCATGCATCCTAGTCATCAGTCCCAGCACCTAGTCCCCATTTTGCTAGCCCCGGGAGCTTCTTTCTTATCATTTCTATCCCTCCTAGTGCTCTGTGCACCATCCATTCACCTACCACATGAGAAAGGAACCCTTCTTCACCTAATACTCAGTTACACTTCAGTTAGTTGAGTTATTTGTGGATCTCTCCTTGATTTGAGGATTGATTGACTTGTTAACTAACTGAAACACTCCATTGGACCCCTATTGAGACTAGATTGCCTATTTTGACTCCAGTCAGCTCCCCATGCACCCTCCACTGAGCCTCCTTCACTACATTAGTGCTTCCATGCGCCAGTTACACCTACCACACCTAGTTAGACTTAGTTTGACACCTGGTTGACTGTTACTTGTGCATTGATCACTCCACGGATGATGATTAGGACTCCTACTGGTGTATTGTTGACACTCCAATGATGATGATGATGAATCCTAGTGCAGATAATCCATGCCCATGCAGGCTAATTCGAATTGCTACCTTGGCATTCAAATCCTCTCCACCATTGTATTATTTATTGTTCATATTATGATTAATGAATTAGTGTGTGAAGTGATTCTGCTTCTATCTGAGTTCTACTGTATCATAATTATGTTGCTCCTTTACACTGCATGACCACTCTTCTTCTATTTTCCTGATTAATCTTAATCTTTCTTGTGAGGTATACATCAACTCTTAAATCTACTGTGAGGATTTTCACATATTGGAGTTTGGCAAGAGATTTGTTTGGGGGGAAACCCATTTCTGAGTCTCTAGATTGTGTGTGTGAGCTCTACTACCCTGATGCTCAGGGGAAGCTATGCGACTGAAAGCACGAGCCTATGGTTGGGTGGCGAAGCTAACGGTTTCTTCGCCTATGGTTAAACGAGATTTGTTGGAGGGATCCTATAGAAGACGCCGACAACAATGGACAAGCTGGATCGGATTGATGACAACTCCTCCTTCGACATTGGTCACAACCTACGGTTGACAAGTTATGGTTTTCTCTATATTTGCTAAGTTATTTAGTTAATTTATTTTATTTCTCTAGTAATTATGGTATCTAATCTGTTTTGTATTAGGTTGTTAAGTTTCAGGTTTAGTTCATGAGGACCCTATAGGAGGGGCCCTACACTTGGTATCAGAGCCGGTCAATCCTTGAGGGCACCGGACTCGTAATTTTCTGTAGATGCACCTTTCTCCATATCTGCTGAGAACTTGGATGGTGAACATTAGTACATTGAATTGATGACGAACTCCTTGGGATTACATCTAGGGATGGACAACTATTTTTTAGGTTTCGCTCACTCTAAAAAATAAATCCATTCTTTTGTTTTAAAATGAATAGTAATCATTTTCTGGTAGATTGAATATTATTTTTACAATCAATGTAATGAGATCTCAGTACAGTATCATTTCTATGTCCACATAATGAACATCACTAGGTTTCAAATAAGTTGAATGTTATTTTAAAAAATCTCTTTATGGAGATTTATGTGTATTAAAAATTAGTTTGATCTCTTCGAAATGAAATCTGAGTATGATAAACTCGATCACTGTAGGATAATTACCGTTCATTTTCTGTAGGTTCTAAACTATATTAAAACTATGTATAGTGAGAGGTGTGTGTACTAATCGTTAATTCGATCCCTAAGGAATGAATCTCAGTCGATTTTCTGAATATTATTTTAAAGTCTGTATATTAGCATATGCTATGAAAATATATTTTATGGGATGGTTTATCCTAGCGCCTACCGTGGTACCAAACCCTATCCATCATCGTAATTCTGAACTTCGTCCCATTCCACTACCCTTGCAATATTTCTTTTTTTTTACCAATCGCTGCCTACCAATTTTGAACCTTAAAAATTTCAGACTATGTAATGGACTGATTTTAACTTGCTAAGCATGCGACCTCCAGGTTTCTGGAGACAACCGATCTCTTGCACTTCCCTTCTTTTGTATGAGTCGCTGCTATCAATATGAATCTCAGATCTCTCACTCAGTAAACGATTTCAATTGGATTCTGCTAGTTATGTTATCTCCCAATTTAATTTCTGAAGGTTACTGTAACACACATAGTATTTTATTTTCCATTTAGGTAAAGTTCAAGCTTGAATCGCCCAGAACCAGCAAACCTCTAATTCTCAACCTGGTTAAAATGCTACTTTATTTTTCTAAGGATCCCTGTAAATGATACAAATTATGTTGAATCACCCATATCCAATAAAACCTTTACTCTCTCGACCCTGTTAAAGTGGTTATATTCTTTTGTAGAGATCTCTGTAAATTTCATAAATCATAGGGATTTGTACCATCTTGATCTGAGTAAATTAATTATTAATTGAAACACGAATCTGGATTTATCACAATCCAATCGTTGCACATGTCATCTTTTTTATCTTTGTCAATCGCATTAATAAGATCTCTATATTGATCCTTATACTTTCAGTATTGGAATCTGAACACTGCTCAAATCTTTGATCTCTATTTATGTTATTTACTATATTCTTGATATAAGTCGGATGCATTCCTAAACGTTTCATACGGCCTCCGATGATAGTTTACTCTATGCCAAACCTCGGTTTCATAACTCTTCCAAATCGTTTTATCAATCTATTGTTTAACCGAGTGTCATTACTTCCACTCCATAGGGCCACGCGGCCGTATACCCATCTTGCTCCTTATATTTATAATTTGATATCGGAAAAAGGAGGTTTGGCATACCCAGATTGCGAAGCCTCCTGTCATCTCTGTGTATTCATTTGATAAGTTTAGACTTCGCATTCACATGATCTGGGGGCTAATCCATTTGTTTTAACTTCTCTTTTCCTGCTGTAAGTTAAATGATGCTTTTGTAGTTACATGCCTCCATATCAAGTAAATTTCCAGTGATTTTCGGAATCAGTGAGTGTACTTCAATCCCAACTATAGATCGAACCCTGTAACTGTCTCTGAATTTACCACCGCTTGCGATTTTTTTTTGTATCTTTCGATTTAACTTTTGATGCATGGAACAAACGGACGGTTATGTTATGGATTATGAATTAAATAATGCATACTAACTTTGGGTAGATAAATTTTATTTTTGTTAGTGAGTGATGAATTATTTCCCTTCTCACTTGATTTCTGAAATCACGAGATTTCCTCCTCATAGGCAATCCGCTTCTTTAATTGCTGCGATAGAATCCTCGTGGCCGTTAAAAGAAATGAAGATCGGTGCCTCAAATTGATTGTAATCTCCCTAATTTGAGATCCTTGTTTACCGTTGTTGGTTGAATAATGAGTCACCATAAAAACATGGGTAAGAAATCTTAAAAAAAAACAGAAATTGTCTCTACAGTAAATGAAAATAAAGCTTAACGGTCAATGATTTAAGATTTACAAGTTCCTATTTCAATGCGTAGACCACCAGGATCCGAGACAGCTAAGATTTGTTAACTTATTTAATTAATTCCCTTTAAAACTGTCACTTTGGTATCGAAATTCTAGAAATTTCGTTCGCTGCTAAGCATTTTTTCCCACCTAACCACACATCCTTCTAGCGATGAGTCTTCCATCATTGGTAACACCTGTGCAAGTTCATGTCTAACTGCCTTTGATTATCCATATTCCATTTGAGCTATATCATCAACTATTAGACGACAACAAATTAAGTTGGATCTGCTCCTTCTTGAATGTTTAGTTATTAATTCTAAATGACCTATTTGTTCTGTCTTCTACGAATTTGAATTGACAAACGTACAGTCTATAAAATTTAACAGTAGGGATTACACAGAATTGATTATAATCGATATAGATCCATTATGAGAGATATATTATCGTGTTAAAATCATATGAAAAATAGATATGCTTTCGGCAACAATTTATCTGCAACATGTAGTTGTACTACTGACACGAAGACGTGTGCAGATGTGAATGCACTCAGTATAGATTCCTTTAATATTTTTAAATATTAAATTATGGAAAGAGCAAATTTAGTTTCAATAGATAGGTATTTGTGGGAATATGAAGTTTCTGTTTCTCTAACAGTAAGAAAAATTACCGATCTAAAAGCTTTGATCATAGATCATATGTATACTTATTCTTCATTCCAATTATTGTGAAAAAGGAAAATTCGATTTTTGTATTCACTTGTTGTAAAGTCATTTACACCGCAATGAAAATTAAGGTCCGGTTGTTAACATAGTAATCTAGCTTTGATAAACTCGCCAAGTGGAAGTTAATTACGCCAAAGGCGTTTCACCAATGAGAAGCACTACCATCCACGTCTGCTAGATTCCTCACTTATAGAGCGAATGGAATCCTGCCACGTGTTTTCCGCTTCGGCCCCACTAGCTCTTACGGCTTTCTTTGCAGGATAACTCATATTTATCTTCAAACATCTTTGTTGACTGTGTCGTCAAAATTATTTGAATTACTTTGCCCTTTTCACGCATTCCCTCGACCGTGTGGCAGCAATTTTGAGACTTCACACTTACGCGGTCGATTCACACTGACCGCCGCACTGTTTCACAGTTTTTTTTGTTTATTTGAGTTTCTTTGGTTGTTTCACGCCGACCGTCGATCGCCTACCGTGTCCCAGTTTTTGGTGATTTCATGCCGACTGCTTTGGTTGGTAAATTAGCACAGATATTCGGGTAATTATTTTTTGTTTATTTGAGTTTCTTTGGCCGTTTCACGCCGACCGTGGAGCGCCGACATTGTCGTAGGTTTTGGTGAGTTCACGCCGACCGCTTTGGCTGGTAAATTAGCACAAATAGTTGGGTAATTATTTTTTTGTTTATTTGAGTTTCTTTGGCCATTTCACGCCGACCGTGGAGTGCCGACCATGTCACAGGTTTTGGTGAGTTCACGTCAATCGCTTTGGCTGGTAAATTAGCATAGATAGTCGGGCAATTATTTAAAAATATGGTTGATGTTTGTTAGAATAAGTCGTGTTTTTTGGTGAAGAGTGGTTAACTACTTTGGCATACCCAACAGGAGATTCCACAAGTTGGTGAAGAGTGATCGGCAAACTCTTGTCGAATAACGAGTGATTATGCTAATGAAAGATGTTATGGCCGACAGAACATATTCTTTAGATGGTCAATTTCTCTCATTAGTGCCCAGGTCAATTTCACGTTCAGGTCAACAAAAACATGCATACGTTTATCAACGTTTTTCATTCGAGAAAAACAAATGTCGGCTAGATTCCTCGCTCATAGAGCGAATGAAAAAATGCCACGTGTTTTGCAATGGTTCGTCAATTTAAGTTTCTCTTCATCGAGGTTTCTTGCCACTTTGTTGCATAGTATATGTTAAATTTGAGTCTGGTCGACTTTTAAAAATGGTCGGTAGAGTTTTTTCATGGTCGTCTCGATAATATATGGTTCATGAGACTTGTCAAATTTGGTCAAGTATAAGTGATGTATGTGGTCGACCACTTTGGTCGATCCTCAAGTTTGGTCGAGTCCACTACAAAGTGACTTTATCTATATTGTATTTGGTCGACCACTCCAGCTCAATACTTATTTTTGGTCGAATTGTAAAATATGATCAATGGCTATGAAGGGCATGTAATCAAGATGACTAATTCAGTCGCATATGATGTGCATCTTACGCATTAATTGGTAGATTCCACTACAAAGTGACTTTATCTATATTGACTTTATCTGGCGACCATTTTCCAAATTCAACCAGACTCAACTTTATCATATACTATGCCACATGTATCGACGAAAACTCTCTTTTGGTCGCATATTCTCAAATAAAATAACTTATCACTTGACCCAATAGCATATAATTATTTTTATCGACCATATGATGTATAGACTCAAACTGTATGTCGCGACAATGTTACATCGGCCATATTCTTAAATAATTACCCGACTATTTTTACATACTCGACCAATTAATTCGTAAGATGCACATCAGATGCGACTGAATTAGTCATCTTGATTACATGCCCTTCATAGCCATTGATCATATTTTATAATTCGACCAAAAATAAGTATTGAGCCGAAGTGGTTGACCAAATACAATATAGATAAAGTCACTTTGTAGTGGACTCGACCAAACTTGAGGATCGACCAAAGTGGTCGACCACATACATCACTTATGGTTGACCAAATTTGACAATTCTCATGAACCATATATTATCGATACGACCATGAAAACACTCTACCAACCATTTTTAAAAGTCGACCAGACTCAACTTTAACATATACTATGCGACGAAGTGACAGGAAACCTCAATGAAGAGAAACTTAAATTGATGAACCACCGCAAAACACGTGGCACTTTTCCATTCGCTCTATGAGCGAGGAATTTAGTCGACATTTTTTTTCTCGAATGAAAAAGCGTTGATAAACTTATGCATGCTTTTGTTGACCTGAACGTGAAGCCAACCTGGGCACTGACGAGGAAAATTGACCGTCTAAAGAATATGTTATGTCGGCCATAACATCATTCATCAACATAATCACTCGATAGTCGACAAGAGTCTGTCGACCACTCTTCACCAACTTGTGCAATTGCCTGTCAGGTATTCCAAAGCAGTCAACCACTCTTCACCGGCAAACACGACTTATTCTAACAAACATCGACCATATTTTTAAATAATTACCCGACTATCTGCCAACAACCTCAGTCGAATTAAATCATCCCATAACAGATGCACAATTAAAATGTTACTGTGCTAATTTATTATTAGTTTTTCAATTTGGACATATTGTTTATTTTATAGTCTGTCTGAAACGTTTCAATCAGGACCCTAACTTTATAAGGATTTGAAATGATGATAAATTTATTTCCTAAAGAGATTCTTCCATTTTCTATCTAATACTATTTGCAAAAATGTTTCTGGGCCTCATTATGGCCTTTTGAGCTCGCGCAGTTTTTAGAAGGATATGGACACAGCGACTTTGGTCGATGCTCAAGTTTGGTTGAAGCAAGTTTGGTCGACTCCACTACAAAGTGACTTTATCTATATTAACTTTATCTAGTGACCATTTTTCAAATTCGACCAGACTCAACTTTAACATATACTATGCCACATGTATCGACGAAAACTTTGTTTTGGTTGCATATGTTGGTTGTGGAGCTAGATCTTCTAGTCTCATAGATGATATTGTATCAGCCGTGTTTGTACCCCAGTTCTATATGATATGGAGGTGGACTGTACACTCACCCCAGCAGGGGGGTGTGGGGGGCCATCGCCCCCCCACGAGGTTCCAGGGGGGCCCATCCCCCCTGGCTGGGGGGTCCGGGGGCAGCGCCCTCGAGAAATGAGGGTTCGGGGGCAACGCCCCCGAAGAAAATTTTTGGGGCTGTTTTCGCCAGCTGTTTTGCGGGCCCATGGTTTTGGGTATCCCGTGGTATTTTCCCATTGTATTTCCCTTATAAAAGAAAGACATTGTAATACGGCTAGGGTTGTTGATGTATTAGGTTTTATGCATTGTAAAGATCTTTGAGATTTGGAGAGAGACTGTGAAACAGAGAAGAGGAAGTGCAGCGGTTGTGCTGCAGGTTGTATTCCTTCATCTTGCTGGACGGTAATAATAATAAGGACTGGCAAATTCAGTGTGGACGTAGCCCAAGTTGGGTGAACCATGATATATCTGTGTCTCTCTTGTAATGTGTATGTGTGATTATATTTGCATTTTTGTTTATTGTTATTGCTCTGCGATCCTGTTTTTCTAACAGCATATTCTCAAATAAATTGACTTATCACTTGACCAAATAGCATATAATTTTTTGTATCGACCATATGATGTATAGACTCAAACTACATGTCCTGACAATGGTACATCGACCATGTTTTTAAATAATTATCCGACTATTTTTACAAACTCGACCATGGAAACACTATATTATATACTATCGAGACGACCATTAAAACACTCTACCGACGATTTTTAAAAGTCAAATAGACACAACGAAGTTATATATATTGACTTTATCTGTGACCATTTTTCAAATTCGACCAGAGTCAAAATTATAATATACTATGCCAAATGTATCGACGAAAACTCTCTTTTGGTCGCATATTCTCAAATAAAATGACTTATCACTTGACGAAATAGCATATATTATTTTTTTATCGACCATATGATGTATAGAATCGAACTATATGTCCCGACAATGTTACATCAACCATATTTTTAAATAATTATCGGACTATTTTTACAGACTCGACCAATTAATGCATAAGATGCACATCAGATGCGACTGAATTAGTCATCTCGATTACATGCCCTTCATAGCCATTGATCATATTTTACAATTCGAACATAAATAATTATTGAGCTAGAGTGTTCGACAAAATACAATATAGATAAAGTCACTTTGTAGTGGACTCGACCAAACTTGAGGATCGACCAAAGTGGTCGACCACATACATCACTTATACTTGACCAAATTTGACAATTCTCATCAACCATATATTATCGAGACGCCCATGAAAACAATCTACCAACCATTTTCTAAAGTCGACCAGACTCAACTTTAACATATACTATGCGACGAAGTGACAGGAAACCTCGATGAAGAGAAACTTAAATTGACAAACCATCGCAAAACACATGGCAGTTTTCCATTTGCTGTATGAAAGAGGAATCTAACCGACATTTGTTTTTCTCGAATGAAAAGCGTTGATAAACTTATGCATGCTTTTGTTGACCTAAACGTGAAGCCGACCTAGGCACTAACGAGACAAATTGACCATCTAAAGAATATGTTATGTCAGCCATAACATCTTTCATCAACATAATCACTCGATATTCGACAAGAGTCTCCCAACCACTCTTCACCAACTTGTGAAATCTCCTGTTGGGTATGCCAAAGTAGTTGACCACTCTTCACCGACTTGTGCAGTCGCTTATCGACAATGCCAAAGTAGTCTGTCGACCACCTCAGTCGAATTAAATCATCCCATAACAGATGCAGGATTAAAATGTTACTGTGCTAATATATTATTAGTTTTTCAATTTGCACATATTGTTTCTTTGATAGTCTGTCTTAAACATTTCAATATGCTGATAAATTTATTTCCTAAAGAGATTGTGCCATTTTCTGTCTAAGACCATTTGCAAAATGTTTATGGGCCTCGTTATGGCCTTCTGAGCTCGCGCAGTTATCAGAAGGATATGGACAGAGAGACTTTGGTCGATGCTCAAGTTTGGTGGAAGCAAGTTTGGTCGAGTCCACTAGAAAGTGACTTTATCTGTATTCACTTTATCTAGCGACCATTTTTCAAATTCAACCAGACTCAACTTTAACATATACTATGCCACATGTATCGACGAAAAATTTCTTCTGGTCAAATATTCTAAAATAAAATGACTTATCACTTGAAAAAATAGCATATAATTTTTTGTATCGACCATATCATGTATAGACTCAAACTACATGTCCCGACAATGTTACATCGACCATATTTTTAAATAATTACCCGCCTATTTTTACAGACTCGATTAATTAATGCGTAAGATAAACATCAGATTCGACTGAATTAGTCATCTTGATTACATGCCCTTCATATCCATTGACCATATTTTACAATTCGACCAAAAATAAGTATTGACCCGGAGTGGTTGACCAAATACAATATAGATAAAGTCACTTTCTAGTGGACTCGACCAAGGAATCTAATCGACATTTGTTTTTCTCGAATACTCAAATCGACCATAATGTGAGAGTTCGACCAATAGATCTCGATCATACTTTAATAGGCGACCAGATTTTTATAGAAGTTGTTGGTTACCTCGGCCATAACATCTTTCATCAGCATAATCAGTCGATCTTCAACAAGAGTCTTCTGACCACTCTTTTCCAACTTGTGCAATTTCTTGTCAGCTATGCCAAAGCAGTCGAGCACTCTTCACTGACTTTTGCAGTCATCTGTCAACTACACCAAAACAATCTAAAAGTCAACCAGACTCAACTTTGACATATACTATGCCAAATTTATTAATCAAAACTCTCTTTTGGTCGCATATTGTTTCAACCCGTTTCTAGATTTGATAGATTTCACCTCCTGGATGTCAGCTCCCAAAATGTAACTTAAAGTTGCAGAGAAGCCAAATTGGGGTAACCACAAAACCACATTACATTCTATTCTAACCTATACAACCAGAAACAGAAAAAATATATATAAGAAAAAGTTATTTGTCACCATCCACTGTGTAGAGAACTTCAAACTTCATGATCGTAGTATATATGGTCGAAAATTAGGTAAAATCAGGTCAACCAAATCTGTAACTCATCGAAGGTCGACCACATGTGTAACTCGTTGGAGATTGACCAAATTTTATATCAACCATATGCATCGACAATACCAAGGCTTTCAAGATGGAAGTTTCCAAGTCACAACACGTATAAGTCAGAATCACCATATTCATCACAATCGATAGCTTATCCATACCTGGCAAGAGCAGACAAAAGATAGTAGGAAACAACTTTCCAACATAAATGCAAAGCATCCACTTAATGAGGCACGGATATCCTGCCAATCAAAATTAACTCCGTCGTTAAATCACTCTTTATTATACCCATCTACTTTACAGTCAAACGTGCCAAGCTTGTCTTCTTGCAATTGCCTGTCAGCTATGCCAAAGCAGTTGAGCACTCTTCACCGACTTGTGCAGTCACCTGTCAAGTATGACAAAATAGTTTAAAAGTCGACCAGACTCAAATTTAACATATACTATGCCAAATGTATTAATCAAAACTCTCTTTTGGTCAGATATTGTTTCGCGTAACCACAAAACCACTTTACATTGTATTCTAACCTATACAACCAGAAACGAAAAAAATGTATATAAAAAAAAGTTATTTGTCACCATCCACTTTGTAGAGAACTTCAAACTTCATGATCGCAATATATATGGTCAAAAATCAGGTAAAATTAAGTCCACCAAATCTGTAACTCATTGAAGGTCGACCACATGTGTAACTCATCGGAGATCCACCAAATTTTGTATCAATCCTATGCGTCGACAATACCGAGGCTTTCAAGATGGAAGTTTCCAAGTCGCCACGCGTACAAGTCGAAATCACCATATTCATCACAATTGATAGCTTAGCCATACCCGACATGATCAGATAAAATATAGAAGGAAACAACATTCCAACATAAATGCAAAGCATCCACTTAATGAGGCACGGATAGCCTGTCAATGAAAATTAACTCCGTCGTTAAATCACTCTTTATTACACCCATCTACTTTACAGTCACACGTGCCGAACTCGTCTTCTTTAAATTCCGAAGTCGAGGATTCCTGGATACTCTTCTACAATAACTGGAAAATTGTACTTAAGAAATACCAAAAAACCTCTTCGATCTTTATAATTTCATAGAAACCATGGCGCCCAAGAGGGTTCAAAAAACCACTCATTTAGTCACAGCTAAATTCCATGTGTTAGAGATAGCCCAATCACCGTTGCAAACCCGCTTGCAGCAAGTTCATGTTAGGATATTCCTATACTCCATCCTAGTCCCACCAGTATTTTGATCATTTACATTTTCAGTCATGCATGCACTTTTAGGGTTTGCATGCATCCCAGTCATCAGCACCAGCACCTAGCCCTCAGTGAGCTAGCCCCGAGAGCTTCTTTCCTTGCAGTTTCATCCCTCCTAGTGACTAATGTGCCCTCCTTTGCTCCAATGCATGACAAAGGTGCCTTCTTCACCTACCAGTCCAGTTATATTCAGTTATCTTCAGTTACTTCCTTGATTTAAGGAATAACTGACTTTTTACTAACCTTATCACTCCAATGGACCTCCAGTGAGACTAAACTGCCTGTTCTGACTCTAGTAAGCTCCTACTGCATCCTCCACTGAGCCTCCCTCATCCAGTTAGTGTCTCCATGTGCTAGTTACATTCAGTTACACTTACTACACTCAGTTAGACTCAGTTTGAATGACAGTTGACAGTTACTTGTGCATTGATGACTCCACTGATGATCATGAGGACACCTAGTTGTGCTCCGATGACACTCCAGTGATCCTTTGATCACTCCATGAAGGCTAATTCGAATTTCCACCTTAGGCATTCGAATTCCTCATGCATTGTATTATTTATATGTCCATTTGTGATTAATAATCTTGTGTGTGTGAAGTATTATTGCTTCTATCTGAGTTCTATTGTACCATATTATTATGTTGCTCATTATACTGTATTGTTCACTCTTCTTCTATTTTCCTGCTTAATCATAATTACTCTTGTGAGGTATACATCATCTCTTAGATTTGCTGTGAGGATTTTCACATGGTATTAGAGCATGTTGAGAGTATTGTTTATCTCCATTCTTGAGAGTTTTTTGCAGGTTATTACCAAGATTTTGAGTGCAGCAGTTTCTGCATTTTTGCAGCAGTAGCAGTTGCAATTATTCTATATTGTTTTTGCAGGTCTTCTATAGCTTCTATGTATCCATCAGGAATTACTCTTCTTTCTCCATTCAACTATGATGAATGGAAACCAAGAATGATAGCATATTTGAAGAGCCACGATCTCCTTGATTGTTATTTTGAAAGAGAGTTTGAATCCCCTGAAGAGAAGATTGATTGGTTAAATAAAGGTGATGGAGCCTTTGGAGCAATGATGCTTTCTTTGCCTAAATACCTGAGATTTCATTTCGAATACCGTGATGGTGTTGAAACTCCAAGAGAGTTATGGACTCCAAAAGAGTTATGGGCTCACCTGGATGAAAATTTTGGCAGAAAGAATGAAGGGATTGGTCCAAATCCATTCGAAAGCAAGCAAAGTGATGCATTCACTCCCCTTGATGGTCTCTCAGATCATGAACCAGTATCATCTCATATTGAATTTGTTGACAAAGAACTTGCAAATTCTCCACTCATGCTCAAACTTTCTTCTCTTTCTGTGCTAGCTCACACTCTAGATATTGCAGAAGGTCCTAAATCCTCTCTTGCACCAGAGTCTGTTGGTTTGTGTCATGATCACATGATTATTTCGGAGGTCAAAATAGCTATTGAAGGTAATGGATTCGCTCCTCTCCAGCTATCGCCTCTTTTATACTACTATATGATCATAATTCCATGCTTTCAGAAGGTCATTGAAGAATATGGCCATGGCCATTCTCTTGGGATAATTTCTCATGCATCTATTGGTTTTGATCTCACCTCTCATGGTTCAAAGGAGATCTCAAGAAACCATGATTCAAGTCTTGTATCAAATTTGGGTTCTAAGCAATTACTGCTTGGGATAATTTCTCATGCATATGATAGTTTTGATCTCACCCCTGCTGGTTCAAAGGAGATCTCAAGAAACTATTTTTAAAGTCTTAAATCTGATTTTGATTTCAAGCAAACATGTAATAGTTCTTTTTGGCATAATCTCACCCATGGTGGTTCGAAGGAGAAGTCAAAAGACTATATGCACTTTCAAAGATTTGATCCTACCTTAGCTGATTCGAATAACAGGTTCAAGGATCATTCTCATACTGTTGGATTTGTTCTCATCACATTCGAACTAAAGAGAAAGTACAAACACATGCTTTTTGAGCATGATCCACTTCTTCCCAAGAAGAAGATACCTCTAGACATATGACCAAGCATCACACCTGCTTGAGTTTGGAGCATTTATTTTTGTGTGTGCCTTACAGTCTGTTTTTTGAGGAGGGGGTATATTTCCCATGAAATTTTCCCACTTCCTTGGTTTATTGACTGTTATTATTCATTGTATTGGGTGACCTTTGGTATTAGTTAATAGGGTGTAGGATTGATTAAGGGGGGGTGTTAGGATATTCCTATACTCCATCCTAGTCCCACTAGTATTTTGATCATTTACATTTTCAGTCATGCATGCACTTTTAGGGTTTGCATGCATTCTAGGGTTTGCATGCATCCCAGTCATTAGCACCAACACTAGCCCTCAGTGAGCTAGCCCCGAGAGCTTCTTTCCTTGTAGTTTCAGCCCTCCCAGTGACTAATGCGCCCTACTTTGCTCCACTGCATGACAAAGGCGCCTTCTTCACCTACTAGTCCAGTTATATTCAGTTATATTCAGTTATCTTCAGTTACTTCCTTGATTTAAGGATTAACTGACTCTTTACTAACCTTATCACTCCGATGGACCTCCAGTGAGACTAAACTGCTTGTTCTGACTCTAGTAAGCTCCTACTACATCCTCCACTGAGCCTCCATCATCCATTTAGTGTCTCCATGTGCTAGTTACATTCAGTTACACCTACTACACTCAGTTAGACTCAGTTTGACTAACAGTTGACAGTTACTTGTGCATTAATGAATCCACTGATGATCATGAGGACACCTAGTTGTGCTCCGATGACACTCCAGTGATCGTTTGATCACTCCATGAAGGCTAATTCGAATTGCCACCTTAGGCATTCGAATTCCTCATGCATTGTATTATTTATGTTAAATTTTGAGCATTAATTCACAATACTCCAGGATCTTCACTAAGAGAATAACATATACAGTATATCAATGCATAACAATCACAATAAGCATGACAAGCATGACAAGAATCAAAAGCATGAAAGACAAGAGACACAGAGTTTCCGTGGAGAAAACCCTAAGGTGAAAAACCCCACAACTTCCTCAGAGATAGAGAGAGCAAGGGCTCAACCAAAATACACTTGAGATAGTCTCCTAGTAGCAGATGATCCTCCTCCTCACTAGTGCGCCACTTTCTGAGTGAGAGAGATATGACTTTCCGAATGATATAAATAGAGATCTCCTGATCTCTATTTATACTAACCTGTTTGCCCAGTGACCTTATGGGGCCGACTTTTCTATCTAGATACATCCACAATATAATATATATTTTAGGGCTGACGCCACACATGGTGGTCTAATAACCCATCGGCAAGTACACACACTTGCGACACTTGTCAATCCACATGACGACATTTTCTTATAGAGGAATAACACATCTCTTATAAGGGTACAATAAATATATATAAAATACACAGATGAAGTACATTCCGAAGTTACATATACATCAACACTCCCTCTTAACTAGGAAGGTATTTCTCGACACAGATCTACTAGACAAGTCTTCTTCTCGTGATCATCGTCATCGATGCATCATCATCGTCATCGTCACTGCTGCTGCTATCTCAACCAATCTCTGACTCTACTCGTCATAGGAAGTTCTACAGATCCAGTCCTTTTTCATACTGGATGTAGGCCCACCACCTGTAGGTCTTCGTCATCACTAGCCATACTGTGGAATCCTCAAGACTTATTACGTGTGTCACAAAACCTCGAAAGAGCATCCCAGGCTGTTACGAGCACATGAATCTACCTATAGGATCTCCCAGGGCCATATTATATGTGACCTCACCACAAAACCTCGCAAGAGCATCCCAGGTTGTTACGAGCACACAACTCTACCTATAGGATCTCCCAGGGACAGATTATATGTGGTCACCACAAAACCTCACAAGAGCATCCCAGGCTGTTACGAGCACACAGCTCTACCTATAGGATCTCCCAGGGACAGATTATATGTGGTCATGGAAAAAAATCGCAAGAGCATCCCAGGACTTATTACGGGCACACAGCCCAACCTATCGGATCTCCCAGGGACATATTATATACCATAGGACAAAACCTCGAAAGATCATCTACCAGATATCCCAGGGCTAGATTATATGCCATAGGAAAAACCTTGAAAGACTATCTGCAGATCTCCCAGGGCCAAATTATATGTCCTCCCAGAGCAAAACCTCGAAAGAGCATTTGCCAGATATATCAGGGCCAAATTATATGCCATAGGAAAAACCTCGAAAGACTATCTGCAAATATCCTTGAGCCAAATTATATGCTCATCTGCACAACCTAATCCACGACCATAGAGTATCAACCTGATACTTCACCATACGTCATCCTGATGTACACATGATCATCCTGATCATCATCACTGCAACATCCTGCTGCATGTCATCTGGAGCAACATCCTGAAGCTCGTCATCCACAATCATCCTGATCATATAATGCATCTACCTAATGCATACCAAGTATCTACCTTATACATATCATCATACATGATCCACCTGATCATACAATGTATCCAATTGATACAAATACAAATACATGATACATATCACCATACATGATCCACCTCATCATACAATGTATCCACCTGATACATATACAGATACATGGTCCAAGCATTCAACATGATGCATATACAAAATACATACAAATGATCCTACTGATCATATCCAGCATCCAACATGATGCGTACATACATGTAAATGATCCAACTGATCATATCCAACATCCAACATGATGCATTCATACATATAAATGATCCAACTGATCATATCCAGCATCCAACATGATGCGTACATACATATACATATAAATGATCCAACTGATCATACAAAGCAGAAACCAGAACATCATCCTGATGCTCATCATCTAGCGCTTACATCCACAGCCATGTGAAGGATCCTCCTTCCAACATGCTTGGAATGGCTTCAGCAAATGTGTCCATCACTTCTTCCTCGAAGTATCATCAATCTGAATAACGCCAAGCCTCTCTCTGAAGTACTCGAACTTCACCCTAGCTAGTGGCTTCGTCAGCACATCTGCAATCTGCTCATCCATCACAACATACAGGAGCTTCACAGCTCCTCTCTGCACCATATCCCTGATATAGTGATATTTGATCTCTATGTGTTTCGACCTGTCATGAAACACTGGGTTCTCGGACAGCTTCACACAACTCTGGTTATCACAGAAGATACTAGTAGCATCCAATGGGAGATCAAATAATTCAGACAGTAGCTTTCGTAGCCATACTGCCTCACAACTAGCTGAACAGGCTGCAACATACTCTGCCTCAGCTGTACTCAGTGCTACGCAGGACTGCTTCCTGCTAAACCAAGAGATCACACCTGATCCCATACTGAAGCAGCACCCAGATGTGCTCTTCCTATCTACAGCACTGCCATCCCAATCTGAATCAACATAACCCTACAGGTTAAACTTTTGGTTCACTTCATACTTGAGCCCATAATCCACTGTACCCTTCAAGTACCTTAGAACATGCTTTACAACAACCAAATGAACACTCCTAGGATCTGTCAGGAATTGACTCAATGTGTTCACCGCAAAGAAAATATCTGGTCTTGTGTTCGTTAGGTACATCAAGGACCCAATCATCTGACGATACATAGAGACATCAACTAGCTCAGATGAAGCATCACATAGAAGCTTCAGATTCGATGCCATAGGTGTGGCCATGGCCTTGCAATCCATAATCCCAAATATCTTCAGGATATCTACTGTGTACTTCCCTTGACCAAGGAAGATCCCACCTGCACTCTGCCACACCTCCATACCTAGGAAATAATGCATCATTCCCAAATCTTTCATATCGAACTCAACAGCAAGCTTCCTCTTAGTATCACACCAAGTTCTGGGAGCTTGCTACAAGCCATACAAGGCTTTCTTCAATCTGCACACATGTGACTCCCTGTCAGGTCTTGGGACTGCATCCCAAACATCATCTTCATGATCGACAGATCATGGCATTCCATTTCTTCATCCCAGATCCTGGGAACTTCAATATCTTCAATAGATATCTTTGTTGCTGGAACAAATGTTGTAGTCCTTTTGTAGGTGAAGATATACGGTCTTTCCTACAAAACAAGTTAAATTGCATGATTAGAAACATCTCATAATTTTCAGAACAAATTCTTTACACATAAAGAAATATGTCATGTAGTCATGCAGTTATCTTAGCCAATGCTTCAATACAACATTTATCCATGTTCCACAACTTTCTAGATGCCTTCCAGTCTCTACCAGAACATTGTTAAGAGTTTGCACTACTCCCAACATGTCAGCAAAGAGGTTTCATTCTAGATAAGTAGCACTGGAATGTTGTACAGTGCCATAGGCCACTTACCCATCACATGCATATTAGTAGTATACTGTTCATTAATGCAATCATTCTAATATGCACAATACATCTCCTAACTCTAGGAACATAAGCATAATATTATTTAAACAAACAAAATAGGAAAGAAATGATAATTTAAATACTTATCTTTGTTTGTTTGTTGGGTGGACTCCCTCTAAGTCTTTGCTTCCTGGCAGGAGCTGCTATAGTAGCTTCTTCTACACCTTTCTATTGTGGAATGTAGGAAGATGGTCAACTCCCTCTGAAAATTTGCATCCTTGCAGGAGCTGTTGGAGTGTGCTCCCTCTTGATCTTTGCTTCCTAGATTACCTGTCCTTGAACTTATATTCATTCTTGCTGACATCAATTTTCTTGAATCCTGGAAAGTATATTCTATAAGCCTTCGAGCTTTCACTGTAACCCACAAAGATACCCTTCTTTCCTGAAGGATCTAGTTTAGTCCTCTTTTCCTTTGGGACATGAGTGTATACTGGACAACCAAATATTCTGAGATGGCTGTCTTCAGGTTTCTTACCAGAAAAGACCTCTTCTAGTGTCTTGTTGTCCAATATCTTGTGGGGTGTTCTGTTCTGCACATATACAGTTGTTCTAGCTGCTTCTGCCCACAAATGCATAGGTAGATCCTGGTCATGCAGCATTGCCCTTGCTGCTTCCATGATTGTTCTATTCTTCCTTTCTGCCACTCCATTCTGTTGAAGATTATAAGGAGCATTCAACTCCCTCTTAATCCCTGAATCACTACAAATCTTCTTGAAGTCACCTGAGGTGAATTCTCCACCATTGTCGGATCTGAATGTTTTGATCTTCTTGTCAGTTTGATTCTCCATCAAGGTTTTGAATTCCTTGAATTTATCAAACACCTCATCTTTGTTCTTCAAGAAGTATACCCAAGTCTTCCTGGAGAAGTCATCAATAAATGAGACATAGTAAACATATCCACTCAGAGAACTGGATGACATACGACCACATACATCTGAGTGGATGATTTCCAGGATGTCTTTTGCCTTGATTTCACTGCGTGGGAAAGCCTTCTTAATGTTCTTACCTTTTTCACATCCTTTGCAAACACCTTCATGTTTGGTCTTGATTTCAGGAAGACCTTCTACAGCCTTGCTTGCAATTGGAAGTGCCCTATAGTGCATATGAGCAAGTCTTCTATGCCAAAGTTCACTTGGCTCCATGGATTCATGCACCATGGCATGTTCAGGTTGTCCCTTCAATTTATACAAACCTCTCTCTTGCTTTCCAATCACTACTGCATCATCTATGTTCTTTCCCTTTGGCCACATTAGGACTTGGCCATCCACAAATGAAACCCTCATACCTTTTGCATCCAATGCAGGGATGGAGAGTAAGTTCTTCTTGAGCCCAAGTACATAAAGGACTTCTTTCATCTTCAAAGATTTTCCAGAATCTAGGTTGTAGGAGGCTTCACCACTTCCTTTGATTGGGTATTGATAATCATCCCCAAGTTTCACCTTATGGGTTGATTCATGTTCAGATAGATTCACAAAAGATTCCTTAAACCCAGTCATGTGTTTGGAAGCCCCACTATCAATCAACCAATCATTACAACCATGGGAGATAGTACCTGTGAGAGCAGAGATTAGAACATACTCTTCTTCACTTGATGAGTCATCATCACTTTCTTCCCTAGCATTCTTCTCTAGAGGTTCATCATCCTCGGCAGCATGAGCTTGTAACTTTCTTTTGCTGCCCTTCTTCTTCTTGCTGAAGTTGTTGTTATTATCCCTTTTGTTCTTGGGACAATCTGAAGCAAAGTGACCCTTATTATTGCATGTGAAGCATCTTAGATCATTCTTATTCTTTTGATAGGATCTTTTGTAGCGAGAGTGCTCCTTCTTGGGCTTCTTTCTTTTGGTGTGAGTTGCGAGAGCTTGATCTTCACCTCCCATCTTTTCCTCACGAGCTACAAGTCTAGCTTCTTGTTGAGAGCATTCCTCCCACAGTTTACTGAAAGAGATCAATTTCTTTCTTGCACAAATTCCTTGAATAAAGGAGTCCCATGACCTAGGTAGGCCATTCAGAGTGGTCATAACAACTTCACCATTGTCCACTACTTCATCCACAGCTTCAAGTTGCTCCTTGATCTGAGAGACCTTGGAGAAGTAAGATTGAATGGTTTCTTCATTCAACATCTTGACCCCTTTCAATTGATTCTACAGAGTCATCTTTCTATTTATTTTCTTCCCTTCAAATAGCTTGGTCAAAGAGTCAAACATCTCCTTGGGTGTCTTTAGAGAAAACACATGGGGTATGAGATGGTCTTTGATAGAATCAACAATGATTCTCTTTGCCATGACCAAGTTCTTCTTATGCAATACCTTGGTCTCTTCATCCTCTGGGATAGGGATGTCTTCTTTTATATATGAGTCCAACTCATTCTCTTCCAGGATTAATCCAATCCTATACTTCCAAGCTCGGAATTTATCAGCCCCTTCAAGCTTATCCTCAAGCTTGGTGTGGTGAGACATCTTAAAGAGTACTTCAAATGGAAATAGAAAAGATTTAGGTCTTACCACTTGAAATGCTGAAAACTGGATCTGGTCCCGGATTAGGGTTTGTCGAAAAAACCCTAAAAATTCAAAATGTGAATTTCAATTTTCTGAAAGGATAGAAAGATTCGCTTTGATGAGCTGATCATCCTAGTGCATTCAGAATTTGAGATCAACAAAGTTTTACGCTTCAGATTTGCCTTTTTGTCCTGTCGGGTTCACTAGGGAGAGCCCTGAATTAGGGTTTGAGTTTACTGGAGATCTACCCAGCCAAAAATCTCGATCCAAAGCTCTAAACTTCGATTTTTGCAAGGAGCTTCCAGCTATGTCTTCAAATTTCAAAAATTCCTATTTTTGTGGAAACCTTATGTTTTAGGGCCAAATCTGAAAATGCTCAGAATTGAATTCTGATTGGATAGATAGATTCTCCTTGGTGAGTAGAGTCAATCTACTATACTGATTTTCCAAAATCTGTGGAGAGAAACCCAATAAACAAGAAACTCAAGTTTCCATCACTACAAAATGTCTTCTTCTCAGGTTAGCTCTGATGCCATGTTAAATTTTGAGCATTAATTCACAATACTCTAAGATATTCACTAAGAGAATAACATATACAGTATATCAATGCATAACAATCACAATAAGCATGACAAGCATCACAAGAATCAAAAGCATGAGAGACAAGAGACACAGAGTTTTCGTGGGGAAAACCCTAAGGTGAAAAACCCCACAACTTCCTCAGAGATAGAGAGAGCAATGGCTCAACCAAATTATAACCAAAATACACTTGAGATAGTCTCCTAGTAGCAGATGATCCTCATCCTCACTAGTGTGCCACTTTCTGAGTGAGAGAGATATGACTTTCTGAATGATCTAAATAGAGATCTCCTTATCTCTATTTATACTAACATGTTTACCCAGTGACCTTATGGAGCCTACTTGTCTATCTAGATACATCCACAATATAATATATATTTTAGGGCCGACCCCACACATGGTGGTCTAATAACCCATCGGCAAGTACACACACTTGCGACACTTGTCAATCCACATGACGACACTTCCTTATAGAGGAATAACACATCTCTTATAAGGGTACAATAAATATATATAAAATACACAGATGAAATACATTCCGAAGTTACATATACATCAACAATTTATATGTCCATTTGTGATTAATAATCTAGTGGGTGTGAAGTATTATTGCTTCTATCTGAGCTCTATTGTACCATATTATTCTGTTGCTCATTCTACTGTATTGTTCACTCTTCTTCTATTTTCCTGCATCATCATAATTACTCTTATGAGGTATACATCATCTCTTAGATCTTCTGGGAGGATTTTCACAGTTCGAAATGCCAAGGTACAGGAGTCACATTGGCGAAGAACATGGAAAGACATTCTAATTTGGGGAAAAGATTCAAAAGGCCATTGGAGAGAAGAAGCTGCAAAATTGCAGGATGCTACAGTTCTGAATTACATGCAAGCACCTCTGCTTGAATCATTTGGCAGACTCAAGGATATTATTGCTCAATTCATAGTTAGTAGATATCATAATGGGAAATTATATTTTGATACTTCGGTTGAGATAAATGGTGCACTTATTTACAAGATTACAGGATTTTCAAATAAAGGCGAAGAAGTACCCATTCGACATAGGCCAGAGTTGATTGAAGAATTTACAGAGCACCCGAATGGAAAAAATTGTCGAGGGTTAGTGATAAGTCACATGAAATATGAAAATTATAAGATAGTTGCTTGAATCGTTTTGACCGCTTTATCAACTTCGGTTTGCGGTTCGGATCTAGAAATTGAAATGCTAGAGGCAGTACTGAACATGGCAGTAAGTGGAAAACAATACAATTGGGCAAACTACTTAGTCCACATTATCCGAACGATATGCTCCAAATGTCAAAATGATAAAGTGGCCATTCAGTACCCATCTCTAATTATCTAGATTGCCATGATGCATCTGATACCATCAGGAAATAAAGACTTTGCTCTAGAAAGACCCATGTTAATGCAAACCTTCAAGTCTTTTACATTTGGGGGAAATCGGCTACACCCCTTAGCAGTAAAAATTTGGCTCAAAGTTTGGTTTCAAAACCTAAAAATTGTATCCACCAGATGGAGAGTACCTCAAAATGTTCAATGAAGTCTGCCTCCATTGGCACACATCTAACTTGAGCTGGATCACACCAAGGTCTGGAACCTACAAGGCATAGGTGGTGTCGCAAGAGCTCTTGACTTTTACCCTTCCGTTGATGAAATCTTCAATGAGCTCAGCAGACAAAGCAATATAATACTGAAAATTATTGCTAAGGCCCGAGAGGTCAGCGTCCCCGTAGTTGAACCTCTAACAGATCAAGAAAAAGAGGAAGAGTATGAAGGTCGCCTATATATGCACACCTTTGTATATGAAGCTTAACCTACAGTCGCGCAGCAACCTCTAGCACTTACTCTTACACCACATGAAGACCCTCTGAATACAGCCAAACATTCAGATGAACAAAGTCACTCCGATGATGAGTGACAACATTCAATAGCTAGCTGACGACTTAGCAGAAGCTTGACAAGCATGAAATGTACAATTGCATGGAAAGAGAAAAAGAAAAATAATCATACAGAATCCAACTGAGGAAGAGGAGGTAGAACTATTCGTCAGTGCAACACAAATTCTCACGAATGCAGCTAAAAAAAAGTACCAATCGACAAGGAGTTTAAGAGATTTTTGGAAGCTGAAAAAACTCGTAGCCGACCACAACCAAAAAATAAATTTCAGCTTATGATCGAGGATTCTATCGACTTGATTGTAAGTTCACCCACAATGTCTTCGACTAGAGTGATGGAAGACACTATTTTCGCTACACCTGTAAGTACTCCACTTGCACCTTTAGCATTAAATCAGTTTTCAAATGTTGTACAATCTCTTCCTCTCCCTCTTCGTCAAACATTTCAAACTGAACAAGACCTAATGTAGTTCATAACCAATTTTCCCAATATGTTCCCACAATGGCAAGATTTAGTGACCAAGAAACCTATCTTCATCGACAATAACCCATCGCCTGATTCCCCCCCTAGTGGTGCTAACCCAAACTATTGAACCCTCTGAATACTTCAGCACCAGAATCAATTGGTATGTGTCATAGACATCTAAAGTGTAATATGTACCCCACTAGTTCCATTTCTTTTGAGGAAACTTCACAGTTTATCCCTTTTCCAGTGAACCCATCGGTGCAAGCCCATTCACCTCCCCGACCTGTCATCAATCCACCAGAACAACCCCCAAACCTTGAAGTTTTGAATTCAGTCGAACCATTGATACCAAAAGTATTGTCTCCTGTTGCCAGTCCAGAATCGTCTGGAAGCTCCCTTTCCAAGTTTCCAACCCTGATCCCCGAGTCGAAGACACACCAGATATTAATGTGTCATTCCCTACCCCTGCTGACGGAACCAATACTCCATTTGAAGTAATTCAAGAACAAGAAGCACCAGCTCAATAAATCTTTGAAGCAACAGCCAAACCAGTAGTAGAAATCACTGAAGCAGCCATGGAACTAGCAGTTGAACCAGCAACACAAATCACTGAAGCAACCACGGAACAAGGACAAGAAGACAATCAACCAATGGTTGTAGAAGCACTCCCGACAAATACAACAGCCGTACCAATTAGTAGCTCAATACAAGCAGAACAAAACATTGATGAAGCACAAGTGGAAACACAAGTGGAAACACAAGTCTCATGCGAAGCAGCTAAGACACACAAAGACTCAGAATAGAAACAAGAGCCTCCAAAATCTCAACAGAATTCCAAGAAAAAGCAGCATCAAGACAAATGGCGCCAAAATAGAGAGTTGCAATAACAACAACAACATCTGGATCATATCTCTCAGCTGGGTCGATTATCTATAAATCTCAACCAATTTGGCCCCATATTGACATACAAGCCACGAGAAGCAACACAAGAAGAGCTCGACTTACTGGCTGATGCAATTAGTTGAGAGCAACGACATCGACAACTAGAAACCAAAGATCGCATACACCAATTACAAGAGGACCAAAATGTATTTTTGGATAAGTGTCAGGACTTAGCGCAAGAAGTCGTTTCTCTTCCAGTTAGCTCCGACACAACTAGCACACTTGATAAAGGTCTTTAGTTATTCCAAACAGTCGTGTCGATATTGTGAGAAGAACTCATCAGGGACAGACAGGAACAGGCCACAATAACAGCATCCCTAATGTCGGCACAATATGAAGCATTTAATTCAGCATATGATCAGCTCAACCAGTATAATGACCAAGCAGCTACTGTCATTGATGTTCTCCGAAATTGGTACAAACACTATGGCAATGTATTCACAGAAATGCAGAACACAAGTGACTTAATTGATAAACTTCATCGGCAACGCCGAGTAGCTGATGACACCATGAGCAGAACCATCGAAGATCAAATTCTAATAGAAAATATCAAATTGGAGAAATTAGAAAAAAGTGAAGAGCAATGGTTGAGCCAAGCCCGAAACAACCTATTTAAAGTGGAACAACTTCAACCACATCTCCAAACATTGCTTACAGCTACCAATCAGAAAATTGAGCTATTTGGTCCAGACTTAATTCATCTGCAGAGAAAGACAATAGAGGAAAAGATGACTGAGTTATCAAGCCTAACAACACTTACAATTGACATCCAAAACTCACTGCATAATTGGGAAAACTTCCACCACCATCTATCTGTCTCGGCTGAAACAATTGTTCAAGTCTATGCACAACAACAAGCAGCGGCCAGTTCCAGTCCATTGAGTGCTCACTTTCTCTTGAGATTTCCTGAGTTGTTTGAGTACTGCAAGTCATCTTTTCAGTTCAAGTATTTATGTTTAAAAGCATAGTTGTCATCAAATTATTGTTTTGGTGCATCCATTGAAATATCAAAAGTACTTCATTCCCATCATTTTTCAAGATCATTTGAAGAATTGTATATGCATTGGAATGTCTCATTTGTAGATCTTTTGGAAAAGTTGAAGGAAAATTACATTATTTGTGTTTTTCATGAATTATGAGTTGCTCATCTTCTTGAAAAATTCGGATAGACATCAAGTTTTGCGAAAGTAATTCCATGCTTGGAAATTTGCATTGTATCTTTTGATTCTTATGCTTTTGAACCATCATAGTGAAAGTGAAAATCTTGCATATTCTGCTTAGAATTCTCTCTTTTCATTACCTAGCATCATTTTCGTTTTGAAAAGACAAAAGAAAAAGAAAAACATGCTTTGATTTGGCTTAGTTGTGTGGTGAAAATTTTCATGTTTCGCTGAAAAAGGAAAAAGAATACTTCATTAGTCATTTTTCATAGATTTGGGATTGAGTTGTATTGCATTGCTTTGGTAAAATTGTCGGAAAGAAAAGAATATTTCTCCTTCCCATAGGTAGCATTCATTGAAAGAAAAGCATACTTTTTGCATGTAGTTAGGGCCTGCATTTTATTTCCAATTATGTACTCACCTCATGCATTCACCTAACCATCCAAATAAAATTAACGGTAGAACTAGGGTAAAAATTTTAGTAACTTGTGTGTAAGTTAGAAACGTGTTCCAACATAATTAAGCATGGCAGCTGTCGTTATTTTCCAGCATTGTATCCCGGGGGTATTGTAGTCTTCCACATACTTACCGGTATATCGAGCTCCTTCACGTACCCACCAAGTCACCTTGAGTACTTGTCATATATAGAAGGGTGTATCATGTACTTGGTAGTATATCGGAAGGTATCTTGCTGAACGGTTGTGCATTAGACAGCACCACTACGGATTTGAGCTCCCACGTACCTTGCGTATATTAGGAGACACCACTAGAATTCCTGAGACCAACTGAGTTAACCTTTTGGACATCTTGGCAGGGAAATACACTGAGAATAGCACTCAGGGAGATTACTACGCACGTACCGTCTAGGTAATTGAGTATGCAGGAAAGGGTATGGTCCCAATCCTCCTTGTCGTGTCATATTGTTGGACCCTGTGGTATATCACGAGTTGCGAAGCCTTGACAATCCTATGAGGATCCAGACTTTGAATCCACTCTTATCACATAAGTTTGCTTGTGGCCTTAGTTTGTGTAGGGTTTTGTCTAGTCTGCTTTTCTTTTAGCTTTCCCTAGGAGAAACTTTTGTTTCAGTCACTCTGGTGACTTTCCTTGGAGAAGGTCCCATAGAATCCAAAACTTGCCACCTGAATATCCCCTTAACCAAGAGGTAATTTTGAGGGTAAGGATGGATACACAAGCCAGGGTCGGGTCACATGAAGTGGAAAACCCCACTTTGAATATTGGAGGACATTTGTTTCCACATACTCCTCCAGATTCACCTGCCTCTCATCCCCTACAGGGTGAAGAGGCTCCAGTCTCCACTTCACAAGACTTACCTCCCATCTCGTCGGGAGATCCTGGATCGTTGGAATGGCTAAATCAACCCCAGGACGACCCCACAGCGACTGCTAGACCTTCAACAGCTTATTGGACATCTTCTACAGGCCACCCTGTGGCCCATTTTGTCGTTGCACCCCCACCCAGTTGGGCTAGTCCTGACGACCGTTTAGCACCTTATCATGAGCAATTGGCTCGTTTACATGCTATGGGTGAGGAGTTTCGAAATCAAAACTTTCAAATAAGGTTCGATGATCAACCAATCTTAGGTCGTTCTTTATCTTTCGATTCACAGGAATCATCCACGCAACACGTGACCACTTCTGAGACTAGTCAACTATCCACTCCTCCACATGCATCTCCTCGACAGGAGACCAGTTCAGTACTTCCTACCACCCAACCTGTTGAACAGCAACAGTCCAACATGCCTATGACCACCATGGTTACGTTAATTGTTCCTCCCCCACCCCAAACTTCGAGGGGAGGATTCTCTTTACCCCCTACCCTTTTTACAGAGAACATTAATATGACGGTGAATAATCAACAACCAGTGTTGGGTCAACCTTTACCTAAGTTTTCGTTGGGGGGAAACCCCCATATCTAAACTATAATACCGCAGCTGGAGTTCCCATCGGCCCTTCCATTGGAAATTCCCTACCTCCTGGACCTTCTACTTTGGGACTATCCCATGTTGGGGGATCATCCAATGTAATTCAATCTCCATTGAGTCAAGTGTATCCAAGTCATTTTAACCCTGTGTCGGGTCAACTCAATCTTATAAACGCACTCTACGATGTACCATACCCCGGCAATCCTTACACTCTTTGGGGATAGAAATTTTTTTTACAACATGGACCCCCACTTACAGTCCCTCAAGTCCCTCCAACATCATCTGGTATACCCCCACCTCCCGTTGGAGGCGGCGGACCCCCACATAATCCTAGAGGAGGCGGACCTCTACCTTCTGGCGGAGGACCACCTCATTCTAGCCATCATGGTCCACCTCCTCCCGACGAAGGTGGTGGAGGACCACACTACCCTAGTGGTGGTGGTGGTGGAGGACCACCCTACCCTGGTGGTGGTGGTGGTGGAGTACCTTCTTACCCTAGTGGCGTTGGTGGTGAACGACCACCCCACTACAGTGCAGGTGGTGGAGGAGGCTCTTACCCATCTGCCAGCAATGGTGGATGACCACCCCACTACAGTGCAGGCGGTGGAGGAGGCTCTTACCCATCTGCCAGCAACGGTGGCCCACCACCCCCTCTTGGCGGAGGTGGTGGAGGCCCATCCTATTCTAGATGCAATGGTGGCGGTCCACCACCTCCTCGATGGAGGTGGTGGTGGTCCACCACCTCCTCGATGGAGGTGGTGGTGGTCCACCACCTCCTCGATGGAGGTGGTGGTGGCCCACCCTACCCTGGAAGTGGTGGAGAACCCCCACCATTTGGAGGCATCCCACCCCCTCCCGGCAGCGGAGGCGGGCCTCCACCTTATGGTAATGGGCCACCTATTATGGTAATGGACCACCTTAATATGGCGGCGGACCTACATTTGGTCCGAGCAGCGCATACCCCTACGGCCATTTTCCTCCTGGTACACCTTATGGTCAGTCGACACAAGGTCATGTTGGTCCTTACATGCCTTATCCATACTATCAGTACTCACAGCCTAATCCATAGCTACCCTTTTTAGCTACTTTGGACCTACCTGACCTGTCTTGTTTAACCAATGACCCCATTTACCATGGAACTAATTGGCCACCCATTCTGGTGAAACTTCCGTCAGATATCCCAAAATTTGATGGTAAGCCGGGTGAGGATCCTAAAAATCACGTGATGACTTACCACTTATGGTGTTCATCCAACTCCCTGATGGACGACTTGATCCATCTTCGACTATTTCAAAGGACTCTTACCGGTTCGGCTACCAATCCATCGTTCCGTTTTTTACGAAGGTGCCTCCACTTCAGTCATGTCGATCTCATGTTGGAGAGCCATTGGCTCTCCCGAGTTGAACCATTCTCCTAACACTTTGAGAGCCTTTGACGGACGTGGCTTTCAACCTCGTGGGATGTTACAAGCTTTACCAGTTGAGCTAGGGGGAAAGACCACAACCATTAATGTGGAAGTAGTCGCTGCCCCGTTAGATTACAACGTTCTACTTGGTTGTAATTGGTTTTATGCCATGACTGCGGTTGCCTCATCAGCCTTCCACATAGTGCAATTCCCCCATCAAGGACGAATTGTCACAGTTGACCAATTGGATTTCTGCACACCTGACACCACTACTCACCCAGGCGATAACGTTCTATCCATTGGACAATCTTCGCAAAAGTATGAGAGCATGGGGGTTGGCCGCCTTAAGGATTCATCCCTTATGGTCTTTTTTCCTACTTCGGATCCCCCAAATCATGTTTCCACGATGAACATGATCTCCTTGTAGTTTTCATCTATTCCCAACTCCTTTGATTCATGGCTTGTACCTAATGAAGCCACCACAAACCTGATTGGAGATATTATGCCTCTATCACCCGTCTAACTCATATACAAGGCTATCCAATCAGCACCGGAGGACCACTTGGATGTGGCATCCACCTCCTGTTCTTTACAGCAGACATCATCTGACCCTTTGGTACGAACTTTTCATTTTGACGAGTCCATCATGGAAATCATGAGCGCAGATGATCCTCCGTGGGAAGACTTACATCATCACTCGTCTTTCCTTCCCTTTTTGGATATTGTGGAGAACAACATTCGCACCATCTCTACACCGGATGTCCACTCTGGCTCTCAGTCCTTGATACTCACATGTCAAACGAATTCTGAAGGCAACCTAGCCAACATTGAGCCTACCACATCGATTGAAATTTCAGTTAAACCTGGTGTAGTGGAACACATTCAGTTAGGCCAGAAGTGTTCCCCTGAAGAAGTCATTTCTTTTATGGCCTTATTCAAGCGATTTCAAGATGTCTTCGCTTGGATCTACGAGGCGATTCCTAGGATAGACCCTGTCATTGTTTTGCACGAAATCAGAACCTATCACGACATCAAACCTGTCTGCCAAAAGTTGCGACCGGTACACCCCCGAAAGACTGTGTCAATCATGGCAGAGATTGAGAAACTCTTGAAGGTCGGCTTCATTTACCCTGTCCCTTTGACATAATGGGTCTCAAATGTCGTCCCTGTTACCAAAAATAAGGGTACCATTCATGTTTGTGTGTATTACTGGGATCTCAACAATGCTTGTCCCAACGACAACTACCCGACTCCCTTTATTGACCAGATTATCGACAATTGTGCCGGGAGTGTCATCTTTTCATTTATGGATGGATTTTCTGGATACAACCAAATTGAGATCCACCCCGCCGACCAACACAAGACTTCTTTAATCTGCCCTTGGGGAACATTTGCATATCGCAAACTTCTATTTGGTCTTAAAAATGTTGGTGCCACATTCCAGCGGGCCATGTCGTATGCTTTCCACGATGTTAAGGACTTTCTGGAACCTTACTTGGAAAATCTTCGTGCCCATTCAAAGTAGCATGAGTTCCACATTGATCATCTAATGGTCGTTTTCCTCAAATGCGGATGGTACAATATCCGTCTGAATCCTCATAAGTGTATTTTCTTTGTCGAGTCAGGACGCCTCCTAGGGTTGATCATCTCGAAGGATGGGATCTGCATTGATCTCTCGAAGGTGGAAGCTAACGTCGCTCTTCCATCTCCAACCAATATTACGGAACCTTAGAGTCTGCAAGGACGAGCGACCTACTTACGGCGTTTCATTTGTAATTTCACACAAAAGACGCAAGGTTACATGAGATTGATGAAGAAAAACATCCCGTTCATTTGGGATGCCCAAGCTCAACAATATTTTGATAGTTTGAAGCATGCCATCACGCATGCCCCCGTGCTCCAACCGCTGAATTACTACCAATATTACATTTTATATCTCGCGGCTTTCGACACCATTATCACCATGGTTTTGGTGTAGGAAGACTAGAACGCCCAAGAACATGTGATATATTATGCTAGCAAAGGTCTCATTGACAATGAAACCCGGTATTCACATGTTGAGAAGCTCGCTCTCGCGGTTGTCATAGCCGTACAGAAGTTCCGACACTACATTTTTCTCTGCACCACCACCATCATTGTCAATTCGAACCCCATGTACTAAATTCTGACATGTCAAGTGCTTGGGGGCAAGTATTCATGCTGGATTGTGATACTGCAAGAATTTGATCTTCTTTTGGAAAAGGATAAGTCTAAAAAGTCTTTGGTGTTTGCCGAGCTTATCTGCGACCTTCCACGCATTGATGTAGAATTTGACCCCAATGACTCCTTTCCAGATGAGTCATTGTTTCTTATCAGTACGTCTGATCCATGGTATGGAGATATCACATTGTATCTTCAAACCCAACGTTTCAGCCCTCAATTATCTCATGATGACCATCGTCGCATACGTCACCACGCAATGTATTACTTGATCATCAGTGATACCTTGTACTGCTGTGGTGTCGATTCCATTCTTCGACGATGTCTAACTCATGATGAGGCTAAACACGTACTAAATGACTGTCATGCTGGGGCATGTGGCGGTCATCCCTCTGGGATGGCTATAGCCCAGAAGATTCTTTGCGCGGGATATTATTGGCTGACTATCTTTAAAGATTGTATTGAGGCCATAAAAAAATGTCCTCCATGTCAATATTTTCATATGAAAAAGCGCACCCATCCCGCCCCATTACACCCATTTATTGCCATTGGCCCCTTCGCTAAATGGGGCATAGATTTCATGCATTGTAATCCTACCTCGACCCGGGGGCATAGTTACGTCATTGTATCCGTGGACTACTTTACAAAGTGGGCCGAGGCAATGCCTACATACATGAACGACGGCAAGGCCGCTGCACTCTTCATGTTCAATCATGTTATAGTGTGGTTTGGAGTTCCTCAAGCGATAGTTAGAGACCATGGTTCTCACTTTATGAACCACATGGTTGACGAGTTGAGCGATAGATTGGGTTTCCTCCATGAAAACTCAACACCATACTACCCACAATCAAATGGATAGGTTGAGGCCATTAACAAGGTCTTGAAAACTATGGTCCAATGAATGGTAGGTACGCATAAGTCCAACTGGCATAATATGCTCTTCTCCGCACTTTGGGCTTATAGGACTTCTGTTAAAACTGCCACTAGATTCACTCCTTTCCAACTTGTGTATGGATTGGAGGCGGTCCTTCCTATCGAGTGCGAGATTCCGTCACTCAATCTCACCATCGAGCTTCTCCCACACATTACTTTTGAGGAAGAACTTTTCCTCTACCTAGCTAAGCTCGATTAGACTCACCAAGATGCCACTCTTGCCAACGAGGATCATAAGAAACGCATCAAAGCGCAGTACGACAAGTCAGTAGAACCCCGCGCTTATAGCGAGGGAGATTTGGTCCTTACATACGACCAAAAACATGATAAGTTGGGGGCAGGAAAGTTTGAGTTCATGTGGAATGGACCTTACATAGTGAAACACATCTTAGAGAAGGGAGCTTATGAGCTTGAAGACTATGACGGGATATCTTTGGGTGAGCCCCACAACGGGCTCTACCTAAAGAGGTACTATGCTTGAGTCTTTCATGCATGATTACTTTTGTATATACTGTACATGGCATGTGTGTGTTTTCTGTGTGGTGTGACACTTTGTTTCATTGTGTGTCTAGGTCTTGTTTTGTTTCTTATACCATGTTCTGTCTGCGTACAGACGGCACCAGTCGGCATACCCGCAACCTTGCTTCAGCAGCCTGGGTTCTTTATTCACCTACGGGCAAGCTCATCAACTCAGAGGGAATGTGTCTAGGTTTCGCGACCAACAATGTTGCAGAATATGAAGCAGTCGTTGGAACCCTAACTGACGTTGTTTCTTTGGGTATGGACCACATTGTCATCCATTTGGATTCTCAACTAGTAGTCTCTCATCTTAAGTGAGTCTACACCATCCGTGATTCCACTTTACTCCATCTCTATAGATGATTCTGTATTTTGGAAAGGTCCTTCGAGTCCATTCAGTACCTGCACATTCCACGATACATTAACACAATTGATGATTCCATGGCCAACTTCATCTTAGATTGGTACATTGTACACACATAAGCATATTCATGAACTGTTAAAAGTAGACATAACATGTAAATAATTCATTTTATAAGCAAACATATAAACAAGACCACATCATTCATCCATTTGAAACACATAATGTATAAATCGCTGGAATGTCTATATATATATAATCTCAAAAATTAGTGCTGGTATAAAAGTCTGAAGCACGATGGCTTTCAATGAGTCTCTACAAAATATGAAGCCTACTAGCTTTCAGTAAGTACAAAAAATCTGAGGCCTTTAAGCTCTTAGTACACACACAGTAACAACATAAGGCCTATCGCTTGGCCCGTACAGCCCTGGGTGGTCTAACAGCTCTAGCCTGCTGAGTATGGAAATAGTCAACTGCTCTCGCAACCCTGTGAAGTAGTGCATTGAAGCACGCAGTGTCTCCAACCGTGTACACCTAGATGGGCTGTGGCACCTCATCTACCATCAGCTCGGGAATGTCTAGTGTCAACCCACTCAGGTTGGCATAGACTCCATCCATCTCTGCGATGGAAGCGTGCACTGTTAGACCCACGACTGCTCCCTCTCCTCTCTCTCTCCTAGCCAGAAGAGAGACTCCCACTAGTCATACAGGTCCCATGTCTGCACACAGATTTTGTTACTTGTCAGCACTATAAAAAAAAAATCATAAATGCACAAAACTTTAAAAAGTACAAGGGTTATTTGTTCTTACCAAGGTCTCCCCATGCTGCTCCCTCTAGCAGCGGCAAGTCCAAGTCATCTCTGAAGTCCATACTACTGTACGGGAATTCCTCCACCATCAGTAACTGGCCCTCCAGCAACGTGAAAAACTCAGGACTGTATCCAATAATGGGACCCCCACCATGTTGGTCCATCACGTCAGTCCAACTAGCCATGTGTGGATCCCTGAGATCCCTGTCCTCCAGTGGTACCTGAGGATGCAAAAGGGGAAGCCGTTCCAGTAAGAACGAGATAACTATCGAACCATACCCAAACTGTTTGAGCTCTCCTCGCTGACACTTGGTCAGCTGAACTCGCATGTTTACAAGGAGTCCCTCGCACCAGTTAAAGATCTTCAGAGACATACAGTCCTCCGCATAGAGCATCTAAGCCCTGGTGGCTAGGTGAGGAGCTTGGCTCCCCGCCATCCTCGTAATGGTGAACAATATAGTGCGCAATGGACGTTCCTGTACTTCTTTGATGGGAATCTTCCCACTAGAAGCAACGGTGTTGGGACTACAGTGCTGTAGGATCATGTCACCCACAGTGCGATCACAATCCAGTCAGGAAGTAGATGTCCTTGACATCTATAGTAAGCACGTGCTCACCGATCATGAAGTATTGTTGGGCCGCATCCCAACATTGGAGCATACGGGTCAATAGTGGGATTTGGGCCCTCATGCCCTGGATCTCAAAGAACTTGAGGAGCCCACAGTTCCTCAACGCTTCCACACATTGTGGATCATTTGCAGCATGTATGTCATCTACCTCATGCTCCCATTTGCACTATTCCAACACCATTTTGGATGCTTGGAACCTACCAAAAGGAGAGTTTTAACATTGTTAGAACTTGCTTCAACTACCAAAAGTTCCTTTTTTGATCTTGGCTTGAGTTTGGGGATGGACGTTTCCATCATCACACCCTATTTTTGCAAATAGTGCGACATCGTCGCAGTCCAGTTATGCGACCCTTGCGATGACCCAGTCTTGTCGCAGTTCCCGAAAAGGAAGACTGTGACGAGTCGAGGACGCAATGGCCCTTCCCAAACCAAGCCAAAACCCAAAAAAAAGAATGAAATTAAAAAATGTAAACTGCTACAATTATGTTGGATGAATTTTAGGGTTACTTGCTTCGGACAGTGGGTGAAATGGCTACTCATAGCTCCCAAAATCAGCGAGTGAAGTTTTGGCTCCAATTGGCACTTCTCCTCCCAAATTTGGCAAATAGAACAATGGTGACTATGTTTGGTTTTTGTTTCTATTTATAAACAAAATGGAATATTCCTTTTTCAAATATTTGATGCCTTTATGCTATTTGCTGTAGTTTGGATCAATTTTATCATATTTGAATGCTTGGTTGACTATTTGACCTAGTTTTTGAGTGTGCAGGAGTTGTTAAAGTGTCTTTTCATGCCATTTTCGCATTGGAACGGTCATCTTAGGTATGAACACCCCTTGTGTATTTTTTCATTTATCTTTTCATTCATTAGACTGTAATTATTTAATGATTATGAGCTTACTCTTTGTTCTTTCTCGTGCTCTTGAAACTATGAGAATATGTTACCGAGTTATGATTTATCACTTTTCTGGGCTCGTTAAACTCCCACGGAAAAGGACCCCCCCTGGAGTCTATCTTTAAGCTCTTTTCAGGCTCTCGAAATACAAAAAAGATTGCCAAGCGAACTTGTCGTGTTCACACTTGTAGAAGTATTTGAATGGTCGTCTTCCTGGTGATAATTTACCCCTTTTTCAGACTAGGGGGCACTACTTACGAAAAAGGTATACTCCAGCCAATCATGACTGGAAGAGTCGTCTCCCGCGTTGTTTCACCTTTTTTCGGGCGATGAGGCTAACTTTACGAAAAAGGACTGATGGAGTCTTCTTTAGTTCTTTTTAGACTCTCTAAACATGAAATGATGATCGAGTTTACCTTCTATGGACTCGTTAAATTTTCACATTGAAGGGCCTGCCATGGGACGAACCCCTCCTATCCCAGGTTCAGAAAATATTTGGGATTGGACTCATCTATGAGATGAGCTATACCAAGCATCTAGTTACCCTCATCAAGCTCGTTAAAAGAAACATGAGGCACTCATCAATCATGATGGGAAAAAATAAAAGCTTTTGTATTACACCTTTATCTGTGGTAGTACGTAGTCGTTCTTGAACATGGCACTCATTTGCATTTGCATACTGTACTTGGATCATCTGATTGTCCTCTAGTTCCGCTTACTTCCTGAGTCTCGTTACTCCTTTGATTCATTTAAAGAAAGCTTCCATCATCAGTTGCATTAGGAGTTAGTGTCATACTCGTCATGTCAATACTGCCAAGTCATGCCATGCCCATGTTCAAGAATACTCTCACTATTCATTTCTCTGCAGTCCATATTCCTTCAATCATGTCGGTCTACTCTGACTCAGTCTCACATGTTACTGTACCATCCGATTCACTCTACGCATATTTTGTCGTGTTTTGTGTCGATGATGGGGGAATCATCATGGCCCTCCTTCGATGGATTCATCCTTGTCGACTTCAACACGTCATCCGATGATTGAGTCTAGAAACCAACCAAGTACCTTGGCCCTACATGCCTCAATGGTAGGTTACCTCGCTTTCGACATGAGTTTACATCATTAACTCTTGATCAAAAGATTTCATCTTGCGTTCGACTTCAAATCATCTATTCACGCTTGGTGATATGTACTATGATACGTTGGGGATCATTGACATTAATGGTGATTTCCCTCGCACTTGTTAATGGTATACATCAATGACTAGTAATCAAAGTGGTTTCTACCATGTTCAATGCCGAGACATTTGTAATCACATGGATAGATTCATATCATTGCGGGTTTAGCTTGAAGACCCTGGGGAGTCATGTTTTACCTAGGTTGCGATGGAGTTTGTATTGAGTCATATTACACAGATCCACATTTGTATTAGTCGTGGCTGTGTTATCATCTCATCATGGATCTATGCTTGTGTCTAGTAGCCATGATTGTCTTCAGTTGGTCATTACTACTATGGATCTGCAATGTATTGGTCGGCAACCATGTTGTACATCATATGATATTGTTAGTTCAAAGTTAGTTGTACTGCAGTATCGTCCTTCGTCCAACAAGTCCATTTGCCATTCTTTCTGTCAAAGCATTTCACCTGTCCAATTTTTAAACAGCTTCATGCTTTGGCGGGCATTTCGTTACACCTAAAATCTTGCCATCATCAGATTCAGTGTATACATCCCTGGAGCTCCATTGGCTAATTCATTTACCTGGAAGGGACAACATTGCATTTATGCTGAGTTTTGAGATGTCATCACAGGCTGTACTCATGTAACCTGCGACGTCGCACCTTGCTCCATTATAGGGTGTCACAAAGTCAGTTAATGGGAAAAAATAGCTTCTTCGAGCTCATTCTCGAAGCCTGCTGACTTGGATCCCTGACTTGTTGGGGGAGCTGGCCTTTGGTTCCTAGACTCTTGGAAGGATCCCCTATCTCTTTCCTACCATATCTCAACCTACCCTATCCATATCCTATCCACTTAGTCCTATATAAGTGAAGCTCTACCCCTCTCCAAAGGGAGGAAGTCTATAGTGTCTACATGTTGGTGAAATCATCCTTGAGAGATTTCTACTCATCCATTGAGAGACTCAAGCTTCCTTAGGAGGATATGGCAGGATTGGATGGAGAAGGGTTGCAGCGTTAAGCCTTGGTTGTAGTCTATTCTTTACTATGTATTTCCCGATTTACAGTAATACAAATGCTTTCAACCAATATTGTTTATATGTGATGATATTGAGTAGTTTACCTGCTTAACTGTTTACTTAGATCTCTTATTATATATATGATTTTTACTCGTTTGTGTTTTTCTTTGTGTCTTAACAGGTCTTGTAGCTGAGATCTGACGATCGCGAGACATGGAGCAACATTCAGGAGAAAGGATTGCAAAGTTAAAGGTAAGACATCTAGTACTTGATCCTTAAGTAGATCTAGGAAAGTCACTTGTAGTCTGTTCTATTTTTTTGTCATGTCCCCTCCCTAGTGACCATGATCACCACTTGGATCCTCCTATCCCTAGGGGTCTAAGTTCATAATTAATTGAGTATTTAATTCATGGGGATGATTTTTTAGGCAAGTACACCCTAGGAAATAATTGATTATTAAGTTATTTAATTAATTATGGAAGCTGGAATTAATGTTGAGAAGTATTTTGGTATTTTTATTATTTAAATGATAATAAATGTTGCCAAATTGGATAATGAAGGCTAGAAGGTCGAATTGGTGGTAAGTGGATAACCTTGCCCAAGTGGAGAAAATTTCAGAAAGGAAAGAAAGTCAGAATGGAAATAGAAACTGACAAAAGCTGGAAAAAGTTGGCAAAAGTATAAAAGTGGAAAGTAAAGGAAGTGGAAAGAATCAAGAAAAGCATTCAGAATAGAATTAGCAACATCCAGAAAAGCAGCTAGGGCGCACTTGCCAATTCTGACTAAAGGAGGTTGAGGAAAGAAAGTGGAGAAAGCTCAGAAGTTGCCAATCTGAGAGAGAATGTGCCCTACCTCTCCCACACGTGTGGTCTGGCTTTCCAAGCAAGCTATCTCATCTATTTAAGCATGTCTCCAACTTCATAAGAGGACTTTTGTCATTTGCAATTTTGGTTTGACAGCTCTGAGCCTCTCTAGTTGAGTGATGTGCCTCAACGAGTTTGCTTGGGTGATGTGCCCCAAGACTTTGTGAGTTATCTAAGAGTGTTATGCAGGTCCAGAATATTTTATTGCATCCAATAACATTCATATCAGTCCAGCCATGAATATTTATAGTTATCTTGAAGAGGAGGACAATTCTACAGTTGATTAGCAACTAGATTTCAAGGAAAATAACTAGAATGAGGAGCTAGTTCTCAGGAATTGCACCCAGGATCTCCATGAAGTTCAGTATGCCATGATTTACAGAATATCATAGATTTATATGTTCATAGATCAGCTTCATATATGATCCTCACTCTCTTCTTACATTCTTCTCCCATTCACAGCTAAATCTAGAGGAGCTTTCCCTGAAGGAGAGAGTTGGCTCAGTGAATGCGCCCCAATCAAGTCCAGAAGTTCAGTATGAAGCCAAATATAGTCATATGACTTGTAGGTGACCTGATCATAACTCCGGATCAGATCCACAATAATATTCTAATTCTTCTCTCCATTCTCCCACTATTGTAATGAAAATCTAGCCTGTGAGGCATGTACTTTGGAAGGCAATCTAATAATGAGAAAGAAAGTGTTTTGAACCTATATTTTGAATTATATGTTTTGAATGTCATTTATAAGAGCTTTATTTAATATCAGAACAGAGTATATGAAGTTTTGGAGCAGTTTGATGAATTACAATGCAAGACTAGCTACTTGGGTGCTTTTTCTAGACTAGTTTCACTTATTTCTTTGTAAAATGAAATCTGTGCATCCATTTGACCTCCCGTCTTTTGCATTAGGTTAATAACATGATATTTTAACCACATCAGTCCACAAAATCAGAATTTAAATGCTCTTATCCTTTTTTTGTAAAGATAAGAAAATTACTAGCTCAACAATCCCGGTAGAGCCCAGAAACCCCAATTCTTCCCATATTTTCACAAGTCTGCAAAATTACCTCACTGAACTTATCCAGCATATATGTGACTGATATAAAATCTATTATTAACTCCCAGTGACCCCTCCCTGTCCTGTATGCATATGTTAGACACCCAGGGAGCCTCGAAGTAGGCATAGACTTGTTCTATGCTGAAAAGTGAATGGTGTTGGTATCTTGTGCATAAGGAAATATGATTTGACCTCTGTGACCTAATGCTGCACCTAATCCCATATATTTTCCAAAATTAAACTTTCATCCCACCACCCTTAGTATTTATCCCAGTACACCTCACTTACTCTTTACACGGTTCGAAGAAATTGGCAGAAAATTTGACTAGTAGAGTTTAAAGAAAATTGGAGTTGAGTTAATATTCTGGTTAAATTGTTCCAAGGATATTACATTGTTCTAGACTCACTTTGAGCTAGGGAGATCCGGCTTGCGTCCGCTCAATTGGATTGTCCATCAAACAACACTTGAAGATTCTTTTCCGGAAAAGAAGCCTTGTCAGCGGCTACAGCTAATAGAAAGACATCAAATATCATATTTTGATAAATTTTGGAAATTGTACAAATTTTGACTAAAATAGAATGTAATAGTTAGTTTACAGTTTACTATCTTTAGTAATGAAGTATTTAGTTTTTTCCTCGAGAGGCTTTCAATGTATAAAAGACCAATTTTGACAATGTGAAAGGGGTTGGAACCCAAAAGAGATAGACATTTTGTATCAAGATTTTCTAGTGTTAATAAAGGCGGTCGAGCAGAGTTGAACAGATTTTGAAGAGCAAAGATTCTCATGTTATTGATTTGCAGTCTGTAATTTTCCTCTTCTCATGTTATTTGTTATTCTAGTGATTATCTTTCCATTATGTTTTCTTTCATGCTTTGATGAGAGTTTGTTTTAAATCAGAATTTCATGTAACTATGCTCTGGTTTAATTGGATCAAAGTATTCAAATTTTTACTCTAAAGTCAATGTTTGATTCATCTATGATCGGTGCCTAAAGGCGGCCGAGCAGAGTTGAACAGATTTTGAAGAGCAAAGATGCCCATGTTATTGATTTGTAGTCTATAATTTTCCTCTTCTCATGTTATTTGTTATTCCAGTGATTATCTTTCCACTATGTTTTCTTTCATGCTTTGATGAGAGTTTGTTTTAAATCAGAATTTCATGTAACTATGCTCTAGTTTAATTGGATCAAAGTATTCAAATTTTTACTCTAAATTCAATGTTGGATTCATCTATGATTGGTTCTTGATATTGATGGATTGTCATCCATTCTTCAAATACCACCTTCCAAACAAGAACTTGACTGTTAAAAGATAACTACCTTGCCTTTGCAAAAATACTCATTGTTTAAAAACCTGTTGTTTCTTAAATATTCATATTTGAGTCCATGCCTAATGGTATCTATGTGTTTCAACCTCTTACAATTTTTAAAATATAATCATTCTAAAACATTTATGGCCATTGTATTCACTTGTTGAGAGATCCCTCTCTAGTAGGAAAAAGGTCAATTTTCCTCCTAAAGAGTAGTTTGAAATAGTTACCTTATAACTATCCTTCTACAACCAAAGGAAAAATTTTGAGTGCTAACATTTTGGCACTGTTGCCAGGGAGCGAAGGTTCATATTTTCCCTGAGAAGAACGACATTTTAGATCAGATTTCTGTGGGAAATTTTTTTTGATATATGTTATTGGTTGTGTTTTTCCTTAGCGACTTCAGTTTTAAAAGGCATCTCCAAAAAAGAAATTGTGGCTTCCAGAAAAATCCATACGAGGAGTAATCCATATTCCAAATCATTTCAAGTGGTAGAAAGTACTGAAAAGCTTCTGAGAAGGAATAGAGGAAAATATCAAGAAGCTACTTCTCAATCAGAAAATTTGTTTCCTTCTTTTCAAGAAGAATTATTGAATATTGAAGATATTGATTTAAGATTTAAAAATTGAATAATCTTTATTTAGATCTAAGTCTGATTCATATTTAAAAGAATCAGTTATTGATCAAAATAGATTCCATTCATATCTACTACACTCTATTTGGTATGATTTATAAAAATATGGAGGAATTGAGTTAAAATAACAAAAAATTCAAAATTCGCCACCACAAACTCATAATATTGTTCAGAACCCCCCAATAGTCATGGCTGCTAGTTTTTCCCCACTTGCTTTACCTACTATCTTACATGATCTTCCTCAGAATTATGCTCAAAGAATTGCATTGTTTGATGGAGAAGGAAATATATACAGCACAACAACATATTGATAGGTTTAATGATTTCATTGATCATGAAGAAGTAGATTATGATGATGCAAAAATGAGATTGTTGGCTCAAATTTTATCTGGAGAAGTTAAAAAATGGTTTAGAACCCTTGCTGCAAGATCTATCCCTTCATATGATGATTTTGTAAACCATTTGCTTCAAAGATGGGAAGATTAAAAGAACCATTTACAAATTTTAACACAGTATAATAATTTGAAAAAAGGGAATTGTGAGTATCTTCAAGAATTTTCTAGAAGGTTTATGAGGGTCTATAATTCAATCCCTACTGATGTTAAACCTCCAGTAGGGGCTTCCAAGTTACATTATGAAGATGATTTTGATGGTGATTTTTCTTGTATGCTAAGAGAAAGAAAGTCAGCCACCTTACCAGATATGTTGAAAGATGCGGTGGAAGTGGAGGCAAATTTAATGGCATCTGGAAAAATGAAACAGAAAATAGAAACAGATAGGATAAAAAGTACGGAATAAAACCAAGCTTCAATGTCTTCCTCCACTGATGTTAAATTTGATACTATGATGAATACCATGGAAAGAATCCTAGACATATTAGATTTTAGAAAACAAATCTCAAAATAGAGAGCAACAAGAGCCACAAATTAGAAATACAAATTTCAGAAGACAAATTCCTCCACAGATAAGACACAGAGACCAGAGAGGTCAAAGAGATCAGATAAATCAGAGAAATGTAGAAGATCAGCAAGTGAGACCCCCATTTCCCAAAAATTTTGTTGATGAGGAGGAAGAAATTAGATAGTTGGAGAGTGAAATACATCACTTTGATGACCATGATTCTGAAATTTATTTGACTAAAGTGGAACATGATATGTTTTCTCAAGAAGGGGAGTGTAATGATTTTGAGTTAGAAACAAAACAATATCAAATTGGTTATCAAATCACTGTAAATGATCTTCAAAGAAAAATTAGCCTTAGAAACAGATATGTAGTTGTCTATAAACAAAAAAGTCATATTGATCAACCTTCAACCAGTCAACATTAGAAAGAAAAAAAAAAGGAATATGTAGTGAAAAAAATGCCAGAAATTAGAAGAGATTTGATCAAATAAAATGAAAAAATGCTTTAATCCTTCAATTTACAGAGTGAGATTTCAAAGATCATAATTGACATCCATTTCAATAAGTTACTAAAAAATGGTGAATACAAAGAACAAATTGCAAAAATGGTTAGAAATGAAGAACAAATGGAACTAGATACATTAGAATTGAATGATGATGCTTTGACTATTTTATTTGGTCCCATAGTAGAAGATGGTAGTTCAAAAGATGGTCCTCCTTTCTATGTAAGTTTGAATGCCCATGATATGATACTCCATAATGCAATGCTTGATTCAAGAGCTTCACACAACCTAATGCCAAAGGTTGTGGTGGATAGTTTGGGTTTGGAAATAATGAGACCATACAAAGATTTATTCTCTTTTGATTCAAGAAAGGTCAGATATTTGGGGTTGATTAAAGATTTGGTGGTCACCTTGGCTCAAATTCCAGTTAAAAGCATTATCATGGATGTAGTGGTTGCATATATCCCTCCGAAATTTGGTATGTTGTTATCTAGGTCTTGGGCTTCGAAACTAAAAGGAACCTTGCAGATGGATATGTCTTTTGCTACAATCCCACTCTTTGGAGAACATATAAAATTATATAGAGAAAAGAGACTTGCATATGTGGTAAGAAGTAAAGATGAACTTGATAATCATCCTATTTATGCAGTAGATATTGATTTAGGATCTTCTATTTTGTACAATGATTTTCAGTTTGAAGAGGAAAAATGTCTTGATAAATAAAAGGAAGACAATAACTTGATTGTAGAACCGGAGACACTTAGACAAAAAAAAAGAGCAGAAGGAGTTTGGACTATGCATTTTGATAGGTCCATAAGTAGAGAGGGTGCTGGAGCAGGTGTATGGATAATATCCCCAGATCAAGAGTTCTTAGTTTATTCTTTTAAATTGACCTTTGAATGTACAAATAACGTTGCAAAATATGAAGCTTTGATCTTGGGACTGAATGTATTAAAATATTTGAAAGCAAAGAGGATTGATGTGTTTGGAGATTCTGAATTGGTGATCAATCGGGTGAATGGAAGCTACCAAACAAAACATCCAAGGATAAGGGCATACATAAATGAGCTTTTGGATTTGCTTGGAAAATTTTTTGATGAACATAAAATGGTGGTAATACCTAGGATTAAAAATTCAATTGCAGATTCTTTGGCTACTACTGCTGTTGCTTTTAAGGTTCCCACTTTTTTGAACAAAAAATATGAGATCAAAGTTGTAAATAGGCCCTCCATTCCTGATAATTCGAAATATTGGCAAGTTTTTCAAGATGATTTGCAGATTAATATATTTTTAGAAATGACATGAATTTACTAATACAACCATTGATAATGAAGATCATAATATGGAGAAAACCATTAACAAAGAATAATTTTCAGATGAGCAAGAAAAGTTCAAAGGGGAAATTGGAGGAAAACAAATTATTCAGCTAAAAAAAATGTTATTCCAAAAGGCCTTATACCTTTGGAAAGATTGTTTGACAAGAATGATGTAGCTAAAAATCCAAAGGTGGAACCCCAAGAAGTTGAAATTAAACACTGCAATAATGGGACAGAGGAGAAATCCAAAATAGTGAAAATCTTGAAAAGTTTACCACTAGAAGAAGAAAAAAGGTATATTTAGTTGATGAAATAATTTTCAGATGTATTTGAATGGAGCTATGAATATTTGAAAGAATATGACACTTCCATAATGTAAGGCCTCCTTAAAGAATTTTTTTCCTTTTTCTTTTTTCTTTGTTTGTTGTTACTCCTAGTTCTGTATTTAAGGAACATATAATTATATTGATCTTCTTAACTGTCATCAGTCATTCCACAAGATAAAATGCGATTAAGGTTTGATCTTAGATTAAAAGACATAGTAATTTCACATATTAGTCTCTATCATCCCTTGGTTTCTCCATAATAAAATATATAAAATATCAATTGTATACTTATGATTATATTTTGACATACTGGGGTAAATCCCTAGATGATACCTCACATGATATGATAACTAAGTCAAACATGAATTCCGAAAGTATTGATTATATGTAGTATATTTGTGCATTTCAATTACATAATACAAGAAATCGATCTCATTATTTTATTAATTTCAAGTATAATGCCCAAGTAATATATATTGACTGCCTATCTTATTTTTACTCATTTCAAATTATAAAATAAACAAATTGATCTAACGTATTTATTCATTTCAAATATAATGCCGCATCTAAATTCAAACATAATACCTAAGTAATATATATTGATTGCATATCTTATCTTTACTTCATTGAGATTATAAAATAAATAAATTGGTCTAGCATATTTATTTATTTCAAATACAATGCCACATCCACATTCAAGCATAATACCCATGAAATATACATTGACGTCATATATTATTTTTTCTTATTTCAGAATTATAAAATGAACAATCAGATCTAGCATATTTATTCATTTCAAATATAATGCCACAACCAATTAAACAACTATATCAATTATTAAAAATAAATTAAACAACTATATCAATCATTGGGGAACTATGAATGTTTAAGAATAAAAACGATATGAACTTTCTGAGAACTAAGGTCTCAACATTCTGACTGGAGATTGTTGTAGGTCATTTCCTGTTCTAGACGAATGCACCTGCTAACTGTATTAAAAAGGGACGTTGAATATTGTTCTCATCTTAATCCACAAGACAATTTAAACGCCAGCTGTCAAGTACAGGACCACTAAATCACGATATGGAGTTTGATGGGGAATCAAATTCATCCGATGCCCAGTCTACCATTCTATCGTAGGAAGTAGCTAGTAATTTCTATGTTTTGACTCCAAAATTGTCTGTTTATACTGGTGGTTCGGATTCAGATTAAACCTGTCCTCCTAGATTCATAGAATGAATTCATACCCACACTGCGGATCTACCTTGCAAATATGATAACTATTTTGAGATTAGAATCACGCACTAAAAGTTCCAGGCTATCGAAACATGATCGTCAGTTACAACGGTAAGTTAATTCCAAGGTGGGGCTACCTCCATCCTAAAGATTCGTGCGCAATAAAAGATGGTGGAATGCATAGATCCAATCTGTAATCTGATAGATGGGAGCAAGGGAGTATTTATTGTTCCATTAATTAGAGAAGTAAAGGTTCTGAGCGGATCTGTTTACTGAAGAAGCAATGTGCAATCCTATTCCATTTACTGGGGAAGTGATACTTATGTCAGGTTGAATGGAGGGCATCACATGGGTCCGATCATACAGAGATCGCACTGGTTTTACTCCGAGGAATCATACGAGTTTCATCTACGTAAAAAGTATAAAGGGAGCAGACCTGAAACCAAGCGAACAGTAGATCGTGAGCTGGGAAATGAGGGAGTGGTTCTACTCTGCCGGAAAAGGAAATGGTCGGAGATCTAAATTGAAATGGAAACCTCGCAGATCCACTCTGCTTTTACAAGAGAAGGGGAAACATGCCAATCTATGACTGATATGGGGAAAAACTCGCAGTATAAATCTGCTTGGCCAAGAATGAAACGAAACGCACATATCATTGTTCGGAATGGAGAAAACTCGTAGATCAATGGTAAATTTAGGTTTGAGTATAAGGAATGCATAAGGCACATAACCAAAAATAATATTAATCCAAGGTTCAGGTCAACGTCAAGATCGCATGTCGATCAATAACTTATGTATATCGAAATGACACAGTGATTTCCAGGATCGGTTAAAATTTATGCAGATATAAACTATTGATATATAAAAATGAATCTTAGATCTAGATCAACGCCAAAGATTGTATATCGATACTTGGCTTATATATTTATATATATGAATGCCATTGAATTTTCAAGATACAGTTCCAAAATATATATATATATATATATATAAATGGTACAGAATTAAAGATTTATGCAGACGAGAGGTGTAACCTTAATCCTAAAGAAAGCTTAATCTACCAAACGATGGAAGTTTTCCTTAATGATACATATCTTTCTAAACACTATAATTCATCCGGTAAAGGGTAATTCCCATCACAAATATAACCAGCAACTACTCATTTTTTACATAAGTACATCTAGTAAATAAAAAAAATAGCTAACATTGGATTTAAAAATTGAACCTCCCGAGATGTTGCTCCATCCGCTGACGTAGTACCTTGCTGTGTTTCCATCAATCCACTCCAATATTCAAGATTTACCGAAGACCCCTCGGTTGAACTCCCTACCATATTGGGAGTAGTCTTCTTCTTCCCGAACCCCCGAGCAAATTGGGTCGTAAGAACATACAAGCCTTGGCTTTCCGCAGGGATCTCCCAATCCCCAGACAAGCTATCAACCGAACCCCAAGGAATCACACTCAACATAAATCTCTGTTATGGTGTCCATCCAACACTAGGGAGCAAGAGACTCTCTCCTTCTCCTCCGTTCCTTTTATAACCAAAAACTTGCATGGCATGTTACTTTCCATGCAAAAGTAATATTTAATTTAATATTTATTCTTATGCAACAAGTGTCAGTCTAGCATGAGTGTCCACCTAAATCCCTTAATTATCTCTTTGTTGTCTTCCTAGTCAAATTTTCCAATACCTAAATCAGTGGGATGTAGCTGGAGTGGTCTCTACGTGATTTTATTCAATTTTTGCTCCATAATTTATTTATTGGATATTATTTCTCATGCATAATTATTCTAGTAAAATGGACACATATCTATTCCAAATTTTTCTCTTTCTCTAAAACCTCAAAAAATGAAATATTCTTTTATTAGATTTTTCTAAAATTCTATATGCGATTTTTAATCATATGTGCATAATTGTTTTAAATTGTAAAAGTGTGAGTAATAATATTTTTCCATTTGTGTCTAGGAACCCCTTCAACGAGTCCCACTAACAATCTTCTTTTATTCTTGTGGGGAGTACCGTGTAGCGATCGGGGAATCATTACCGCGATCTCTCGACTACAATTACTTGGGGACGAATGGCAGCTGAGGGATAAGGTTCTCCTTATCACTTGCTCCTCAACTCATCGTACGTGACCAAGTCATTGTGGCCTCGCTCATATGGCACACGCTTCCCCAGGTGAGTTGAAATGGTTTTCGACCCGTGTGTGGAGTGCTAATTCAGGGTCGACAGTCCGTCGTCGTACCCTTATGTATCTTTCTTGTTCTTACAACCCCTATTCTTCCATTGTAAGTCAGTCGGTAAATCGTTTCATCTTCTACTGCACACACTCAAAGCGCACATTAGTAGCGTTGCACCATAAAGTTATGTCATCATACATCATATTCTTCATTCAATCTCATCTAAGTCAATATCTTTCATTCACATCTATGGAATTCAAAGCATCATTCATTGCATTTATGGGAAACATCCCCATAATCTCTCACTCAGTCGAGCATATCTATCATTCAATCGTTTTCAATCATTTTCATTTCATAATATTTCAGTTAATCGAGTATATCTATCATTCAATCATTTTCATTTCATAATCTTTCAACCAGTCGAACATATCTACCATTCAATCATTTTCATTTCATAATATTCAGTGCATAATCCATGATTCATGCTTTTTTATTTAACCGGGTCACTTTAAATCAGTTCCCTCAATAGTCTAATCAGTCAATGTACTGAGGAAGGCGTTGCATACACCCCCTCTTATTAAAACTTCGTCCCAAAGTTCAAAATAAAAATGGAAAGTTTTGATGCATTTCAGTTGCGTCTTCCCAGGTTGGAGAAATGGGGTTGTAACTATCCCCCTGAAATTTAACCTGGTCAATCACACGATGCCTAAGTTGTCGTGTTGGATGGTCCAACATGTTGATGTATTTGTAAATTCGGAAGATATTCTTCTATGTACTACACTTGTACTTTATTATATTCATGATGGAGATGTATTATTCCTCCAATCATAAGTGTCGTCATTTGTATTTGTAAGTGTCGCAAGTATTATTTGATGGGTTATTAGACCACCTTGGTGGGGTCGGCCCTACATGTGTCATGTGGATGGGTTATTAGGCTTCCTTGGGAAGTCGGCCCAACTAGAGTTAAAGGCAGGTTAAGTTGTGTATAAATAGAGAGTGAGTGTCTCTCAGTCTATTCATTCAGTCACTCATCCAATTCGCATAGTTGAGAGAGAGGAGTGCGCACAAGTGGAGGAGGAGTAGCTGTTGGATTTATCTATATTTTGGGGATTGATCTTTGTGATCTTTGTATTGGAGCTTATTCTATCTCTGAGAAAGTTGCGGGGTTTTTCACCTTCTTGGTTTTCCCCAGTGAAATGCTTTGTGTCCATTGTCTCTTATGATTGTTATGCTGTGCCTTTTATTCTCTTAGTGATCCTAGATAATGTTTGAATGAAATTATCAAAAAATTAACATGGTATTAGAGTCGTGCTAAGAAGAAGACACCGTGTAGCTGCGGAAGCTAGGGCTTCTTAATCTTTGGGTTTCTCTCCTCGAATCATCAAAGGCAGGAGGCTAGGCTGACTTTCCTTGCAAGGGCGCTTCTTTCTGTTGAGACAGAATTCAATTCTGAGCACTTTCATTTTTTGGCTCGCCACTCCTGCGGGAAATTAGGGTTTTAGAGAAAGTTGAAATTTTTGGAATCCGAGACCACGGCTGGATGCTCCTCAAGAAAATCAAAGTTTAGAGACCAAGATTGAATTTTTTGGTTGGCCACAACCCCAGGCATCATCAAACCCTAGTTCGGGATTTTGATCGGAAAGGTGGAAATTTAGGGTTTGTGCAAAAGTTGAAATTTTTGGAATCTGTGACCACAACTGGATGCTCCTCAGAAAAATCAAAGTTTAGAGCACAAGATCAAACTTTTTGGCTGGACAGAACCTCGGGCATTATCAAACCCTAGTTCGGGATTTTGACGAGAAAACCAGAAAACTAGAAATTACAGATCTCAATGTTTCAAAGGCAATTTTGAGGGGTCAAATTTTGCAGATTTCAAAATTCAAGTATACCAGCTTGATCAGCTCAGCAAGGCGCATCTTTCCATCCATTTAGAAGTTTGGAATTCAAAGTTTGAATTTTTAGGGTTTCTTTAACAAACCCTAATCTAACTCGAGATCCAGTTTTCAGCACATCGAGTGGTAAGACCTAAATCTTTTATTTCCATTTGAGTTTCTCATTAAGATGTCTCACCACACCAATCTTGAGGATAAGCTTGAAGGAGCTGACAACTTCCGAGCATCGAAGTATAGGATTGGGTTAATCCTAGAAGAGAATGATTTGGACACATACATAAAAGAAGAGGTTCCAGTTCGAGAGGGAGATGAGGCTAAGGCCTTACACAAGAAGAACTTGGTCAAAGCCAAGAGAATCATTGTTGATTATATAAAATACCATCTCATACCCCATGTTTCTTCTCTAAAGAAACCTAAATAGATGTTTGACTCCTCGACCAAGTTGTTTGAAGGAAAGAATATAAATCGGAAGATGACTCTACGGAATCAATTGAAAGGGGTAAAGTTCCAGACTGGAGCGACCATCCAATCCTACTTTACTAAGGTCTCTCAAATCAAAGAACAACTTGAAGTAGTGGATGAAGTAGTGGAGAATGGAGAAATTGTCATGACCACATTGAATGGCCTACCTAGGTCATGGGACTCCTTCATCCAAGGTATCAGTGTAAGAAGGAAGTTGATCTCCTTTAGTAGACTATGGGAGGAATGTTCACAAGAAGAAGCTAAGCTTGTGGCCCGAGAAGAAAATATGGGAAATGAAAATCAAGCTCTCATAGCACACACCAAGAAAGGTAAGCCCAAGAGGGAGCAATCTTTTCACAAGAGATCTTCACACCACCATATTCAAAGAGATAAGAAAGATTTGAGATGCTTCACTTGTAATGAGAAGGGAAACTTTGCCTCAGAATGTCCCAAGAACAAAAGGAACTCCAACAACAACAACAACAACAAGAGCAACAAGAAGAGATATCATACTCATGTTATTGAGGATGATGAACCTCCCAGGAAGAAGAATAAGGTAGAAACTAAAGACTCTTCAAGTGATGATGAATATGTTCTAATCTTTGTTATCACAGGCACTGTTACACATGGGTTTAATGATTGGTTTGTTGATAGTGGGGCTTCTAAACATATGACGGGATTCAAAGAATCTCTTATAGACCTATCTGAACATGAGTCACCTCACAAGGTGAAACTTGGGGATGACTATCAATACCCTATAAAAGGAAGTGGTGAATCCTCCTACAAGTTAGACTCTGGGAAGTCTTTAAATATGCAAGATGTTCTATATGTACCTGGACTCAAGAAGAAGCTTCTCTCCATATCATCTTTGGATGAAAAAGGGATGAGATTTGCATTTGTGGATGACCAAGTACTTATGTGGCCAAAAGGTAAGACCATAGACAATGCAGTAGTGATTGGAGAGCAAGAAGGAGGATTGTACAAATTGAAGGGACAACTTGAACATGCCATGGTGCATGAATCCATGGAACCAAGTGAACTTTGGCATAGAAGGCTTGCTCATGTACACTATAGGGCACTACCAATTGCAAGCAAATCAGTAGAAGGTCTTCCTTAAATCCAGTCAAATAATGAAGGTGTTTGCAAAGGATGTGCAAAAAGAAAGAACACAAAGAAGGCATTTCCAAGCAGTGAAAGCAAGGCAAAAGGAATCTTGGAAATTATTCACTCCGATGTATGCAGTCCAATGTCATCCAGTGGGTATGTATATTATGTTTCTTTCATTGATGATTTCTCTAGGAATACTTGGATCTATTTCTTGAAGAACAAAGATGAAGTATTCAGCAAATTCAAGGAATTCAAAGCCTTGATAGAAAACCACACTGAAAAGAAGATCAAGACCTTTATATCCGACAATGGTGGAGAATTCACTTCAGTAGACTTCAAGAAGCTACTGTAGATTTGGACTCCGAAAGCCAAATAATCTATGGATGAACCTCTCATACATTTTTTCAGCGTTTGTTAAGGTGCACACTATCAGAGACTCCAGTGATTTTTGCAAGGAAGCAAAGATTGAGAGGGAGTCCACCCAACAAACAAACAAAGATAAGTATTCGAACTGTCATTTCTTGTATATCTAATTTTTTAAATAATATTGTTCAATGATGTATATACTTATGTTCCTAGACTCGTCTCTATTAGGCCTTCCATTGAAAGGTATCCTTCTAAAATTCTTATTCCCGTAGAGATGTTAGGTTGCATGAGAGGATTGACTTGCTCGTTCAGCACTCATAAAGTTCTTACTCTGAAGTATCTTTCTCGGCAGCTCTTCCTCAGCTATGAGAGATTTCTGGACCGCATCATGCAAAGTGGAAGGTGTCAAAATGCGAACCTTGTCTCGGATAACTAGGTTTAATCCATAGACAAACTTATTGACCTTTCATTTCTATGTAGATAAATGAGGTGCATACCTAAGTAACTCCATATAACAGATCTCGTACTAATGTACTGTCCGCAGTCCTTGCTTCAATGCATGGAAATCATTTAACTGACATTCGATGAATTCGTCAGATAAGTAGTGCTGACGAAAATGTTCATCAAATAATTCCCAAGATATTTCTTCAAGTTTCAGACCTAACTGAGGTCACAAGGTATTCCACCAAAGGAGGGCTTCCCCTTTAAGTTGCAGTATCACCATCCGTACCATCATATTGGATGTGTAGTCCCTCAATGAAAAACACATGACCATGTTTTCCAGCCATGCTTCAGCTGCGGTTCCCTCAGTGGAACCCCAAAACTCATGAAATTTCACCTTTTCTAACTCTCAGTCTATGTTAACCGAAGGTGGTGTCTGTGGCACAGCAGTAACTTGAGAACTGACGTTCTCGCGGTCAAGTCGCATCATCAACACTTCTGCCATTCTGTGATAGTTCCTCATCATCGTCATAACCTCTCCCGCAGGTAGGTTAATGGTTTCTTCGACTCTCGAAGGCGTATCCACAGGGGTCATTGGGGTTGACGAATGTGCAACTCATCCTCATCCCCTTCCGGCTCTTCCCCTGTGAGTCCTTCGATCCATGACGAAGTCTATCTCAGATAGTAAAATAAATTTTATTAGCCAACAAAACATCATGAAATGTTTAATGTGGAATTGTCTAGATCTAAACTAAGTTCGACCTTGATCTGATACCAAATGTAGAGTCCGTCTAATAATGTAGATTTTTTATTTTTTAATAAAAAAAATACATCGCAAACTCTAATTCATGCGTGATCATACTTTACAATAGTGCATCCTCTAAATTTTAATAGACAAGATAGTAAACCATTTAAAACCACTATTCCATAAGTAAATAAATTTCCACTTAATACTTCAAGATATTGAACCCCTAACTTTTCACATTCTAAAAGTAAGAGGAAGAAAGCCTTCACCCACAATCCTCCAATAATTTGTATACACCATATTTTCAACATTACTAAATTAAATTAGAGAGAGAACTTTAATAATGTCTTTTCGATCTAAACATAATTATAGGTATTTATAAACTTTTATGGATAATCACCTAAGCAAAGCTATTTGCAACATATTTAGACATTACTAAATTAATTACCAAAATGATCTAGAAGAATTTAATGGTAACTAATTCATCTAAAACATAATTGTATATATTTATAAACTTTTAAACGTAAGCATTCAATAAAGATTCAATAATTTCTAACACAACATATCCTAAACATTACTAAGGAATTCCAATAGCATTTTCTTTATGGAATTGTAGTAAATTTAATTCTTGAAAACAAGGGCTCCTAAATAACTTACTAACTCAACTTAACTAATTGAAAAGCTGTACCAAACAATAGTCTAACTGAAATAAATGCATGATATTTACGCCGATAGCCGTATTCTTTCAACTTTTAGGGGTGGCTCTGGGGTGGGTGATTTATTGCATATTTAATATTCAATGGTTAGATTTTAAAGATAGAAGAATATGCTTCGTCTGGTGCATTGATGAAGCACTCAGATTTGCTGTGTTAACTCACGGGCAACTTTAAATTCAAACGACACATATTGTTTAAATTAAATTATTTGCAAATGCCAAGTGCCCACTCCGCCTGCCACTTCCCACTGCTGGAATTAAACCGCTCACCTCCACTCCACGCTGTACCCCCGGTCGACACCATGGTGGAATTAAATTGCTCACCTCCACTCGGCGCTGTAACGCTCAGATGGAAATAGCATGCAGAAGAGCGAGCCATATTAATATTAAACCGCTCACCTGCAGCACCGCAGAATCCACCCCAGAGGATCGTGCAGAAGAGCGAGCGTGCAGAGCCAGCCAGCGACCGGACCGAGCTTGCAAAAAGAAGCAACAGCCACATGCAAAAATAGGTACGGATCGGACCGAGAGACCGAACCCTACCTCTGATAACTGTCAAACTTCTAATGCATATAATAATCTTTGCTGGGTTCTGATTTTTTCACAGGCGCTGTAGAACAAATTTGCCTTTATTCTTACCTTTGTTTGCGTTCGATTTAACAATTTTCTGATCATTCTGCTCCTGACTAATCCGAACCCTATGAAAATGGTATTTGTGTTGGGGTTTTCGAGCGCTTATTTTTTTTGAATGCCCATTACCTAGCACACGTTTAGAATATTCAATTCAGAAAAATAAATTACTTACAGTGCAAGACGATTTAATAGACTGTATGTAATCACAGCCCCAGATGTTAGGCTGAGGATTGGGAGTTCTTTGAATAAAACCGGTTTGCACATCTACAGCTGGAGGCGATAAAGCACGGGCCTTCAACAGAAATACTTTCTTCTTAAAACCACCCAATCTTCCACTGTTGTGGACTCGAAATGGCTGAGGCATATCGCGAACTAGGTTAGACTCACGGTTCTCCGTGAGATGAACGGCATCCCAAAAGATATATTTTGATGCATCAGAGCATGTCAATGGATTTCTCCTGCTGCATGTATATGAAACCTCTATTAGACCAGTTCCGCAGCAAGCTTTCCTTGTATGTTCGAATCCTGCAGGTATTTCAAAATAAGAAAACATAAATCACTTCTACCATATAAATCTAATATATGTATGACTTTTGGCAATGCATATTTAAATTACCGTATTTAGCAGGATTTTGAACCATATCAATCAACGGACTGTATGTATCTGAATAAACAATTTTGAGGCCTGGAAGTTACGCCCTCAAGAAATCAAGCATTTTCTGAAGTTTTATATTGTAGCTAATTGCATTCTGATTTTGATCCTCTAAGCAATTTCGTTCCTTTTTATATAGGTTTCTGATTGTTCTCTCTATAGGCAGGCACCCCAATGGAGGAATGCCAGAAACCACTATTCTGCGTGCCCCATAATTGTAGATCTCCTGTCACAATAAGTTTTTTCAGATATATTAAATGTATCAAGAAAAGCTAACATGTGTCCCATGCATGCCTTTTGCTAGATTATCATTAGAGATTTTCATATCATAACGTTAACTTAAAATTAGGCCTAGAAAGTGTAAATTTATCTCAACCCTAAATTTAATTTAAGCTAGATGAATCTAACTGATAGATATAATGTTACAGGAGAGGAGAGGAGAGGAAATAAGTGATATACCTCAAGAAAATTGGAACTGATCTGTAGAAGGTGATCCTGGAATTGTGAAACATTATATTGCAATTGTGTGTATGGATTGATATAATTATTAATTTTATGACCGGATCATTGATATTAAATGATTGGATCATTGTTATGTTAAGATATATTGGGATCACTGTGATTGAAATATGGTATCATATGGTATCCATGTTTCTCCTACATTAGACTTATAAGATTAAAATCAAAGCTATTTGATAAAGAAAATTATGTACGGTAGGTTACGTAGTGTTAAGAACAATTCGTTTTGATGGTTTCTTTAAAAATAATTGTTTTTGGTGAATACAAATAAAAAATCCATTAAATAACATGTGATTGTTATTGGATTAATATCTGCGACTGTAATTTGAAACCTTTAGGGCAACCCACCATATGAGAATTCGAGCCTTCCTGCGTCGAGTATTCGCATAACGAAACAAAATATACATTGAATATGACTTTGCTACTGGGTGCTTTAATCCTGATCATGTCGAGTAATCATCCTGATCTCTATGTACTATGTGGCTTCAAATCGCTAGCATTCTGGATCCTAAAAGTTGTCCATTAATACAATGAATATATTTATATACCACAGGTTTGCTACGACTTCCTCGAGTCTTTTGTGGAGAGCGACAAGCGAGCACAGCGCAAGAATCTTTGACAAAGCCAACTTGATCGCTTTCATCGCACCGAACTGAAGATTAATTGTAGGGATTAAAGCAGAAATTAAATAAAGTAGTCAACAGAAGTTTTCAGAGACAAATATTCAATAGAATAAATAAACATTGAATTGTGCCTGAGCAACAAATCGACTCAGTCATTTGTCTCTTAGATTCATGCATAGATTCATGCATGTTGTATTACTAAAAGCTACATTCGAGAACCTTGTTTAATCATTCAGGCAAAACTGATTCACAATATTATATAACTGATTCGTAATCTTATTGAAGTTTATTATGTTCAGGGTCAATATTATGGCTTCAGTCTCCTCTTTACGCTCATCTTAATAAAACTCAACACTGGTCTTAAACATAATAGATATGCGAGTTTGGTCAAGCCTCTGATGATGCCTCTGTAAACATGTGCGGAAGATAATCACTTGGTCATGATCTGAAAATCCGAATTAAACTAGACCATCTATTACCAGTTCAGTTTTATGATAAGATCATCTATTACCAGTTCAGTTTTATGATAAGATGTACGTGATTGTTAGCCAGCTAACCAATACTTTATTAAGCTAAACAATTATCACCACTTTGAATATTATATATGTTTACTTTATTAAGCTAAACAATTATCACCACTTTGAATATGTTTACTGATTTGAATATTATATATGTCTTTTTGTATTGTTGGGAAATTGGGGTAATTTTATATATGATTTTTTGTTGATTGGCTACTTGGTTATATTCTGAGTTTTTAGAATTGAATTAGGCAGAAAAAAGTTTGCTTTTACAATTTGAAATCACAGTAAGAGAAATTAGGAAAATAATTAGCTCAAATTCTTACAATTTCTAAAGTAGATCAATTGCCCCCATTGTGTGATTTTTAGTATAATTTGTTAAGTTTTTGTTAATTTGCTGAAAGTATATAGAAATCTTAATTATTAAGATTTCTTGTAAAATATTGGTTCATTCACTATTATTTATTGGTAAATAATAAATTTAAGAATTTTTTTGAATTAAAGTAGATGGTATTTATTTTTATGTTTTGTAAATATTGTTTACTGATTTGAATTTGAGTCTGAGTTTATTGGCAGATTCTGGATATTGGTAGATTGGCCATACAGGGAGATTGGGTACATTGCTCTTCAAGAAGAGCTTTGGGAAGATTGGGTAGATTACTCTTCAAGAAGAGCTTTTATTTCAAGGTAATGTTCATATCAAGATTTTTTGAATAGTTTTATACATTGCCATATTGATTGCTTTCGATGTTTAGAAATATGATTCTAAATAAGTCAAATATTTGTTTTGGCCAATTTATTGTTCTGTATGATTTTTTTTCTTGAAACCTTCTTGTTTCTTGTTTATGTGCATTTCATTTTGTTTCTGTGCATTTCATTTCGTAGTTTGGTATTGGGTTGTGTAATTAGGATATTATGGCGCTAGATTTTTTTGAGTGAAATCTTTATTCAGAAAATTAAGAAATTAAAATTTTGATTTCCATACTTAGATTTTTAAATTTAGAATTTGATTAACAAATTTAAACTAATTATTCATATGAATATGAACTTAGTTCGTAGATTAATTATCCTAATATTTTTATGTAAGTTTGCAATCTTCAACAGCATTATTAAGGTAGCCCAAAGAACAGCCATTATTAAGGTAGTACAAAGATGATGATATTTGAGATTAAACATTATTAAAGTAGATGGTATTTATTTTTGTATTTTGTAAATATTGTTTTAGAATTTTAGGATAGGGTTGGCGTTGGATTTTCTAATTACATTTGAGATTTTTATGGTATAAATATGTTTATGGATTTGAATTTGAGTCTGAGTTTATTGGCAAATTCTGGATATTGGTAGATTGGCCATACAGGGAGATTGGGTACATTGCTCTTCAAGAAGAGCTTTGGGAAGATTGGGTAGATTACTCTTCAAGAAGATCTTTTATTTGAAGGTAATGTTCATATCAAGATTTTTTGAGTAGTTTTATACATTGCCATATTGATTGCTTTTGATGTTTAGAATTATGATTCTAAATAAGTCTATTTCTATGCCTCTAGAAGATTCTCACAAACAAAATGTAGATTAGGTTTAAGTTTCCACTAAACAATTTAACTGAATTATATATATATTGGGAGAGACATTGGGCAGATTGGGTAGATTAACATTAGGTGATAGCATTTACCTCCTTGAAACACATATATGTAAAGAATTGTAATTACTTTAAGTTTCCACAAAACAATTTAACCCAATTCTATATATGTTGGCAGATTCGAGATATTGCCCGATTGGATATTGGGTGCATTACTCTTCAAGAAAAGCTTTTATTTCAAGAAGAGCTTTGGGCATATTTGGTAGATTACTCTTCAAAAAGAGTTTTTAATTCAAGGTAATGTTCATATCAAGATTTTTTGAATAGTTTTATACATTGCCATATTGATTGCTTTTGATGTTTAGAATTATGATTCTTAATAAGTCTATTTCTATGCCTGTAGAACATTCTCAAAAACAAAATGTAGATTACGTTTAAGTTTCCACTAAACAATTTAATTCAATTATATATATATTGGGCAGGGACATTGGGCAGATTGGGTAGATTACTCTTCAAGAAGAGCTTTTGTTTCAAGATAATGTTCATATTAGGTTATGTTTGGTTAATATTAATATTGAGATTAGGTTGATGTACAATATTAATATTAATATTAATATTTACATTTAAACAATGGTACCTTACATTAATATTAATATTAATATTGATTGGCTTTAATCATTAATATTAGATTTACATGAACTTTAGGTTATAGGTATTAGGTTAATATCACCATTGATATTAATATAAGATTATCATTAATATTATGACAAGTTAAGATTATGATAGTCTTAATATTACCATTAATATTAAGATTATTATTAATATTTATATTAATATTAGGTTATATTTGGTTAATATTAATATTTACATTACGTTGATGTAATATTTACATTACGTTATATTTGGTTAATATTAATATTTACATTACGTTGAATAATAATACTAAACATTGGGTTGAACATTAATAATAGACATTGATATTAAATACTGAAGCTCAAATTAGTACTAAACATCAATACCTTAAACAATAATACATTTTATTAAGTAATAAACAATAATACATGTCATGATAAACTATTACATTATAAACAATAATACATTGAACATTATAAACATTATGACATAAACATTTATACATTTTTAAACCTAATATTTAAACATTTATACATTATTAAAACTAATATTTAAACCTAATAAACCTAATATTTAAACCTATTGTCTATTAATAGATACACATCTGTATGCGTTAATATGGCTTTATATATACACATTAATATTATATACAGTAACAATACATATGGCTTAATATATACAACTTGCTAGATACACATTAATAGATAGACATTAACATTAATATTAAACATTAAATTTATATGTTAGTATTAATAAATTTTAGGTTTAAATATTAGGTTTACATATTAAATTTCAATATTAGGTTTACATATTAAGCTTCAATATCCTAAACCATATATTTGATAATTTAACATATTTTTATATTAGGTTTAAGATTAGGTTAAACATCTCGTTAACATCTATGTAACTTTTTATAAAATACATAAGTGCATTGTAAACATATATAAAGTTTAACATTAGGAAAAATACATTGAGTAATAAACATTAGGATAGCCATTAAATAATACACATTACAATAATCGGTAAACATTATCAACATTAGGATAACCATTAAATAATAAACATTACGATAATCATTAAATAATAAACATTACGCTAACCATTAAATAATAAACATTAGGATAACCATTAAATAATAAACATTACGATAATCGTTAAACATTATCAACTTTAGGATAACCATTAAATAATAAACATTACGATAATCATTAAATAATAAACATTTGGGTAACCATTAAATATTAAACATTAGGATAACCATTAAATAATAAACATTGCGATAATCGGTAAACATTATCAACATTAGGATAACCATTAAATAATAAACATTACGATAATCATTAAATAATAAACATTTGGGTAACCATTAAATATTAAACATTAGGATAACCATTAAATAATAAACATTACGATAATCGGTAAACATTATCAACATTAGGATAACCATTAAATGATAAACATTACGATAATCGGTAAACATTATCAACATTGGGACATAAACATTCATACAAATTTCTTTTCTAAATACATTTTTTCTGTATTTTGTTATATACAATTACTGCTTCGAAATATTCAATATATAGCTATTATTGACTTTTTATGTATTTGTTGGTTTTTCCTAATCTGTAGTACAATGGATACTGCAATGGATCCTTCTACGTGGAGCTTTCTACCGGTTGAGATACTTCAAATGATATTTTTATGGCTTCCACTGTCTACATTATTTCGCTTCAAATCAATATCTAAGATGTGGAATGAAACTATATGCAACAATCTTGTTGGGAGGTGGCACATGAAACATAGGGAAGAGATTGGTTTCTTCATTGAGGAATGCAATCTATATCGAGCTGAAGCTATGTGTCCGTACATTAATAAAAAAGGTGTAATATCACGTCTTTGTATCCCATTCCCAAGCACATTATATACCCTTGAAGGTTCATGTGGTTGCCTTCTTCTGTTATCTATCCCTGATCCAAATCCTGTTTGTAAACAATATTTTGTATTGAACCCTTTCACCAAAGTATGCACCTTTATAGGATCTATTGAAATTGGAGATTGGGGCTTCTTCACCATCTTCAGAAACATTGGTGAAGCAAAATATGATTGGATACACATAAAACATGCTTTTGAGAGATAGGGGTCAAAATATAGTATGTGCAGCAGTATTAACAGGACCTGGAAAGATATAGACTTATCTAATGCTGAGCCCATACCTCCTAGGGATGGCATATTTTATAAGGGAAAAATATACTGGTTGCATGTTGAGATGTTTATATCTGATGGAAGCCCAAGAATAAAAAACAAGCTATATTCCCTTGATATAGAGAAAAATAAGTGGGTTATCCATTTTGTCTATCGTGAATTTGGTAAGGGATCTATGTGTCTCGCGCTTCATCAAAATCGATTATTGTGGATTGTACATCATCGTTTCACTCTTGTGTGGTCTTGTGATATAATGCCCGATTTTGAACATGGTGTGCGGCCTCCTACACGGTCGAATGAATATTGGGAAGATGGTTGTGGAATGAGCTGGACACTCCTCAAAGACCTCACTACAGATATAAATAAGAAGTGCAATGGATATCTTCCATTCCGTTCGATTGGGAACATTGTACTTATGTGCAACTTTGCCCAGATACCTTTGTTGTATTATGATTTGACAAGTCAAATGACAACACTTGTTGGAGTTGATGACTTGACAATGTCTGAACAAAATCGTATTTCCATGCCCGAAGACCATACTTGTAGTGACTTCATTCTTGATGGGAATTTTTTCCCGCTGATCCCAGGCATTGACTCTGCATATGACATTCCCCTTCGCGATTGATCTATGTTTGATTTATGTGGCTGTTCTTCACTTATTCAATACTTATTAATGGGAGCATATTTTTGTCTGTAATTAAATTATTGTTTACTGATGAGACAATAAATATATGGTTGCAGATTTTTTATTAATTTAATTTTGTGTAAATGATAAGGTCTGTTGACATTATAACATTTAATATGTATTACAAAATTTTCATATTTAAATTGCAATATATTTACATGAACATATTGACATTACAACATTTAAAATATTTATTGTTTCCATTGATGATTTCTGGTTTTTTTTGTGGTAGGCAGTTCGGTTCTTCGATATGGATCCATTTATTTGGTCTAAGCTTCCCTCTGAAATAATAGAGATGGTATTGCAATGGATTCCTTTCTCCATCTTGGTTCAGTTTAGACTTGTTTCTAAGCATTGGGATGTTCTTCTCCGGAACCCTTCTTTTCTATCGACATGCAATCGGTTCTCAGAGATTAAATTTTGATTTCTGGTTCCCGTGTTCAACTATGGAGAAAATCCGTTCAATGTTGCCTACCTAAGTGAAAATGGTTGCATATCTCGTATCATTCTTCCATTTATAAAATCAAGATACGAAATTGAGTGCACAGTTGGATCCATGATTTTGTTTTCTTCACTGACTGGATGCCCATTTTCAAAAACATATTTTGTTGTCAATCCATTTACAAGGGAATTTAAGAAACTAGGATCTATATGGGTTGGTGATGGAGGTTTCTTCACCTTGGTGGAAAAAATAGGTTCTCAAAAATATGAATGGATTGTTCTAAAACATATTTCTCATAGAGTTCCATCTAAGTTTTACATGTGTAGCAGCCTTGACACTTGCTGGAGGAGGACAAATATTCCTTACGGTGGCGTTACACCGCCTAAGCATGCAGTGTTCCACGAAAATAAATTCTATTGGTTGTATATAGACACGGAATATGAAGAGTACCCTAAATATGGATACACTATCTATTGGCTGGATGTATTTCAAAATGATTGGGGTTTTTCGTTTGTTCCGATCACTGACATACAATGTATGTCACTTGCGACATACAACAATCAACTTATCTGCATTCTCTTTAATGGTTCAACATCAGTTTGGACTATTCAAGAAGTAGAAAATTTTCAATTCGGTCAACCATGTTCTCAATGGACAGAGGACAATTTTGAGGACGATTGGGGATTCAGATGGAACCTGTTGCGTCACATTTCTATGGATATAAATAGCAAATGCTTTGGCTATCTTCCATTGCAAACAGTGAATGGGGTAGTTCTTTTTGGAAAGAATGCTCAACTTCCCTTCCTATTATATCATCTGACAAGTTACCTCTGTATCCCAATAAGTATTTATAATGTAGCAATGCTAGAGATTTTTGGCTCTCCCTTCCCATTGCTTGACAACTTCAATGATTTCATTGAAAATGGAAGTATTTTTCCGCTTGTTCCGAACACAGATTCTATTGAGCAAATTCCACCATTGAGTGAAGATATCATAACTTAGGATGGTAGACCACATTCAAGTGGTCAACTATTTTTTACATGTAATAACCATTTATACACATTTTGTTTTATGGAATAAAATATATTCTCCATTCACTGTGTGCTTGCCAATATGTTTGTTCTATTATCCCAATTTTCTGATATGGATCTATATTTTCAAAACACATTTTTAAATGTGTTTCCGATGCCTTTTCATCTATGCTTTTCTTTAACATGTGTCTAATTGGATTTCTACAAATTAGTATCAAATACATTCATATAGTTTTATTCTATGGTCATCTTCACATTATCGTATAATATTTGTTCCTCTCTTGATATGTAGAAATGTCATCTGAAGGGACAAGTAAACGTAATAGGAAACACACTCTGTCTCCAGCGTCACGTGAAAGAGCAAATGAACGTCAGCATTTATGGTATCATCAAAATAAAGACGCAATAAATGAACGACGAAGGGCTCAATATCGTAGAAGTAGGGATGGTGTTACAATTGAAAATGAATTTCCCGATAGCCGTAAGTATCGGAGTTTAGCTCATATAATGCAAATAACATTTCCTATTCATATTCTTCCACAGTCTCCTAACAACAATATTTTTCTCCGTGAAACATCTCGTGTTCTGGAAGATGATCGTTCACATAATGTAGATACAAACCATATTTCTCACTCTTCCATCGGTGCAAATGATGCATGTGAGCATGTACATGTGTTGCAAAACATGCACACTGAACATATTGATGTTCCTCAGCAAATACCTCCATCTCCAGTTGTGGGTGATAGCAATATGCTTGGAGATACAAATGGTATTTTTCAAGCTCGAGATGAACATGTTGTTCTCCAACGAACTGAATCAGCTATCCCTCATACTATTTCGCTTGGAACGACAAAGGTATTAAACACAACATCCATATCGAATATTATTGAAATAGTTGATAATTGTTAACAATTTACTAGAAAATTGTGCCTTTCTTGATTTATCATTGCAAGCAGCGAACTATTCAATGTAATCCAGTTAATGAGGGAGTGCAATCTCATCGAACAATGAATGTTCGAAGTGAACCAGGACCATCTTATTACCGTCCTCCACTGCAACCTCGAGATGAACATGTTGTTCTCCAACGAACTACATCGGTTATCCCTCATATTATTTCACTCGGAACGACAAAGGTATTAAACACAACATCCATATTCAATATTGTTGAAATACTTGATCATTCTTAATGATTTGCTAAAATTTCTTACCTTTTTCTAATTTACCCTTGCAAGCAGGGAACTGTTGAATGTAATTCAGTTAATGACGGAGTGCAATCTCATCGAGCAATGAATGTTCCAAGTGAACCAGGACCATCATATTACTGTCCTCCACTGCAACCTGGACCCTCGAATTGGCAAGAAAATGTAAATTTTATATCGACAATATTTCATATTTTTTTTACGTCTCTACTTATTATTATGTACACTTTTAATTTTTCCATTCATGACTCTTATTGTATTGCGTTTCTAGGAGACCATACAATGCAATCAACTTCGAGAAATTCCATCCACAAGTTTTAGAAAAAGAAATTTTCATACTTCTGCAACCATTCCTCCTCCGCATGCCACTCTGCCTAGATTTCGTACGCATGGAGATAATGAACATGTTCTCCATCGTTTTGATAGCAACATGATCGCAGTTCATAAAAAATTTTGACATAGGATTGATGTCTTGTCTACTGTGACAATGTGCTATGTTTGTCGTGAATCTTATCCCGGAATACAAGTTAGCAGACAATCTGATGGTCCTATTTGTAAAAGGTGTAAGGGTGAACGAGGTTCCCATCGTTTCTCTCATTGGAATAACATGGATCCGGGTGAACAACCTCATGTTCTAAGAGTACTTACCCAAGTAGAAGAAATGTTAATAGCACGAGTTAATCCAATATTGCAAGTGACACATGCTCGTGGTGGGAAATATAAATATAGTGGCCACACTATTAGCTTTCCACAAGATATTTCAACTATTGCAAAAAGGCTTCCATGACGTGTTGAAGACCTTGACATCATAATTGTGAGGAGACATAATGCAAAAGGTAACTATTATGACTGTTATGTGAAAAAATCACGTGTGATGGATGCATTGCAGTACAAAATTGCAATGGAAAAATGCTATAGGGATGTTGAAATCGACATGGAATCAGTTGCTTCTCTTCCTGAAAGACCAACTGATGTGTCCGACAGGCTTCGATTTGTTGATAGTGAAATTGAAGAAATTGCCAATAATGATGAGGACATTCAAGGGTTCGACACTGTTCATTTACACTCTCATCCTTCTTCATTTGTTGTTCGACAACTAAATGCACGAACAGAAGTTGAGGAAATAAGAGCGTTTGTTGAAAATGATAATTCAAGACCTCCACATCCATTAGACTGGCCAGATATTGGTTTGTCTCCAGTTAATGAATACAACACAGAGGGTTTATTTGACATGGCATTCCCTACTTTGTACCCAAATGGTGATGCTGATTGGTTGCATCCACGGGTTTGCGACATTCGCCTCCATGAATATGCATTGCATCTACTCAAATACTTTGATCAAAGATTTGGAAGCCATCCACGCTTCCGTTATTTCTTGCTAAACATGATTATGCGTCATCGTAGCCAAGCAACTGCTGCAGTATTTGTACATAAGAATATAGATGACAATGCACCTATAACAATTCATGACTTGCGTCAAAAACTAAATGATTTGCCAAACAATAAGTTGGTTGAGCATCTCATGCGTTTTGGTTCTACCCTCAGAGGTACAAGGTCGTATTGGACAAAGTGTCGTTCTGAACTCACTGATATGATCACTCAGTTGGGTTGTCCAACATTGTTTTTTACTTTGAGTGCGGCTGACACAAAGTGGCCTGACTTACATAATTTGATGCCAAGAAACACACACTCGACTTCCTTAAATGAACACCATAGAAGAATTCAGAATGTTATCCAGTACCCCCATATTGTGGCAATGTTTATGCACCAAAGGTTTACTATCTTTCGCGAAGAAGTCATCCAAAAACATATTGGAGCAAAAGATTTCTGGTACAGGTCTGTTTTGTTACTTTTATCTTATATAGATCGCCTTGAAATTAAATGCACCATTTCAAATATATTTACTTTATATTTTCTTTGTTTAGGTATGAATGGCAACATAGAGGCTCGGCGCATGTGCATGGTTTCCTATGGCTAGAAGGGGCACCTAACATGGATTTGTTAGATTGGTCGAACCCATCTGCTGTGGATGATGCGAAGATTTTCTTCGATAGATATGTAACTGCATGGAATCCACGTGATGCTCACCAAAGGAACATATTCGTTCCTCGAAGCATAAATGATGATCCTTGCTTGTTGAACACGAGACAAATTTTCTCCTCCAATCCTTCAGATGATTACGAACACTTATTGAATCGTGTCCAACGACATACAAAGTGCAGTTTAGATTCTTGTTTGAGAAAAAAGGGGTCTATACTCACCTGTCGCTACAATGCCCCATGGGAGGTTCGCAATGAATCTAGATTATTCATAGATGAGAAAGGTCGAAAAAAATATGAGCCTGCACGTAATGATGATAGGGCTAATGTTCATAATGTTGATCTTCTTGCAGTGTGGCGTGCTAATGTTGATTGTCAACCTGTGCTTTGTACTCATGCTGTAATGAACTATATTGGTAAATATGCTTCGAAGTCAGAAAAGAGATCTGAAAGTTATCAAGACATGTTGACAAGAATTACAGATTCATCTGTCTCTGAAGATCCAGTTTTGTGTGCATATAGAAGATTCCTTGCTGAGACGATTGTTGAGCGTGACATTGGAGCTCAAGAAACATGCCATATGTTGCTAAAGCTACCTCTTCTGATTTGTAGTCGAAAGTTTTTTTCCCTACCTGTTGGTAAGAAGGTATTCCAGAAAATTTCTACAAATGGTCTTCAGTGTTCATCTCAGAACACATTTGTTCATATATATCAACAACGGCCAAATTTTCTTGAACATTTGTCGATGATAGAAACAACAAGATCTTGGTCCTTTGATGCCCAACGTAAGAATGATCAGTGGAAACCTAGGGATGTGCATGCCATTGTTCGAGTTTGGCCAAGATTTTACTCCACTCCCAGTGAGGATTCAGATGAGTTTGAAACCTTCTGCTTCACTGAGTTACTTTTGTATAAGCCGTTCCGCAACATCTCCACAGATATAGGTGCTTCAACTGAAATGGTCATTGAAAATTGGAGGAATTTTCGATATCGAGCATGGCATGTTAATCGGCACCCTTTTCCATCTGATCATGTTGAAGAAGAAGAAGAGGATTCCCATGGGCAAGCAGTCAATGATGATGATGAATTTGAAGGATGGCAGATTTTATCTCGAGTGGTTCCTCCAAACAATGTCGAGGCTTCTGACCTTCAAACTCTTGGCAGAAGGGACTTTGATTTGTCTTTTAATTGGGAGGAAATAACAACTTCAAATCCTATTGCAGAAGAGGTCGTGGAATTTATAAGGAATGCTCAATCAAGGGGTATTGTTGGTGACCGTTATGATAATACATTTGCCTCTCCCTCTTCCCTCTCAGCAAAACAAAGACTTGCTTTTGACATAATTTTACGGCATTCAGTTGAATATGGAAATTGTGAACCTCTCCAAATGATTATTCAAGGAACTGCTGGCACTGGAAAGTCTTACCTTATTCATTGTATTTCTCATGCTCTTTCTGCTTCGACATCTACTGGAAAAAGTCCATTGCTTTTGCTTGCCCCAATAGGAGTAGCTGCTTTTAATATTCATGCAAAGACAATACACTCAGCTTTAAAAATCCCTATCAAAGATATGAAAGCACTGCAAGGCCAATCTCTAGCAATATTTCAAGAAGAAATGAGGGATATTCGTTACATTTTGATTGATGAAATGAGCTTCATAGGATCAAGGTTTATCATGCAAATAGATTCTCGATTGCGAGAAGCATTTCCTGAGAATAAATCTATTCCTTTTGGTGGCAGATCGATCATTCTTGTTGGTGACATTTGTCAATTGCCTCCTGTCAAAGATAAGCCTTTGTATGCAGGTAATACAGCGGGGAAAGTTTTGTGGAAAAGATTCAATATTGTTGTCACTTTGGATACAGTATTTCGACAGAAAGGTGATGATCCTAGACAAACATCTTTTCGGAGACTGTTAACTAACATAAGAAATGCAGAACCGCTTCTTGATGATTGGGATCTTCTTATGTCGCGGTTTGATTCCAAGTTAGATCCAACAGAAAGGAGTTTATTTGATTCAGAAATTCATTTGTTTGCAACAAATAATTTGGTCACCCTACATAATAGGATCATGTTGAAATATTTAAATTCTCCAATTGCACGATGTGTTGCTGAGCATACAAGGCGCAAGGAAATTGATGTTGCCGACAATGACCAATTAGACCGTGAAGTCCTCTTATGCCTAGGTCAGCGTGTCATGTTGACATGTAACTTGTGGGTTGAAGCTGGATTAGTGAATGGTGCACTAGGTTGCATTCAAAACATTTTCTATATGCCTGGCACAAAACCTCCTCTCCTTCCAATGTACACTACTGTTCTTTTCGATAAGTACATTGGTGCTCCATTTGATATAAATAATCCAAAAGTTGTACCAATAACACCTGTTATTAGAGGAAATCGTAAGCAAATTCCACTGAAGATGGCATGGGCCCTTACTATTCACAAATCACAGGGTTTGACTTTAGAACGAGCCACAATTGATATTGGGAGCACAGAGAGGCAAGGCCTGACCTTCACAGCCATATCAAGAGTTAGATCAATAGATGGCTTGCGCATATCACCGCCTTTCTCTTTTGAGCGTTATTTGAAGATGAAAAATGGTGCATTTGTAACGATAAGGAAGAAAGAAGAGCAGCGCTTGAACTCATTGTCATTGTGACATCCTTTAAATAAATTTTCATTCATCGTTTCAAGTTACTATTCCTATTTTTATCTTTTCATATCTTTTGTAATACCTTTGTTTCCTCTGTTTTTGCCTAACTGTTACTTTAATGAAATGTACATCTTATTTCATATTCAATGTTTTTTTACATATCTTCATTTTGCACATTATTGATGCCAGATCCTCTAAAGTTATATTTACTCTAAAATTATATTTACATATCTGTATTGTTGTATTTGCTTGTTTGTAAGTTATGAAACTTGAATGATTCATCATATTAAACATGTTGAATGTTTACATATCAGTATTGTTGTAGTTGCTTATTTGTAGGTTATGAAACTTGGATGATTCATTCATATTAAACATGTTGAATGCTTGTTTGTAGAAATTTTTTACTTTGTTAAATATACTATAACCCAAAAAAATATGTTTACCTGTACAGTTATGGAAAATGCATATGTTTCGAAATTTTCCTCTACTTTAGATGAAATAAAGCAGCAGCAAAGCTTCATCATGTACTTTAAATACAAGATCAGTAGGAAAAATGGATTTGAATGCCATCTATTTGATGATCTCCTTCTCTTCTTATCAAAGATGAAGGAAATACTTGAAAATTTCCTACATCTTTGTCAAAGAGAGGCAGTTCGAAAGATTCGTAGAGAATGGATGCAACGACAAAGGGGCCGTTCTGTTAGCATTGATGTTAACTGGTGTTGCATTTGTCATAGATCAGGTTGTGATTTTGATTATCGTGAAAGATTTAGAAGATACAGGTATGTTTACATTTATTTCTTCTATTATCATTTATGATTGCTTTATCCATTTTCAGTTCATTATAAAAAGTACAATTAATGAATAATATTTTCATACTACATTGGTTTCTTCATGCAGAGTCATTGAAAATGGATCTTTGTCTAAATTTCGTTGGGCTTCTGATGAGATAAGGAAACACATGGAATTTATTCAATATTTACATAATTCTGTCGCAGACGTGATTGCATCTAGATGTCACCTTTTCAATTATACACTTCATTTCTTTTCTACGCTCAGGGCATCACTTTTCCAAATTGAACATATTTGTCATAACCATGGGGTTGATGTTAATTGGTTTTGTATATGTCATGGATGTTGCAATTAAATATGTCTCAGAGTTTTCGTGTATATTAATTTTGACAGTGATGATTTTATATTTGAAATAAGGATGTTAACTTGTTTCAAAGTCTGAATTTTAATTTCAAATTTTTAACTTCTCTTCTTAGACATGTTTTATAATTCCAAATAACGAATTTTTTAATAGACTTTGTAATAGTTATGTGTTGGTTGATGTGGGATTGCCTCAGTACAGATTTGTTATACTTGAAATATGGTGATGTTAAACTCAATGCAATATTAAATTTTGCATTTTATCTTTAATTTAAAAATATTCAATTTCAATAACACGGAAAAAAAATAAAAATAAAATAAAATTAAATTAAATTAAAATAAAAATAAAAAAATAAAAATAAAAATAAAAATAAAAATAAATAAAATAAAATAAAATAATAATAATAATAATAATAATAATAATAATTTAAATACTTTTACTAATTTATGCAAGATACATTTTTTAATATATTTTAAGTAAGGTCTATTATAAAATAAAATCAAAAGTAAATTGGTTTTACTGCATTCATTCTTTACTTTAAAATTGCCCCTATGACACAATCAAGCAGTATTACATGACAATAATATTTAAGTTCTCCATATACATTAGCAACTATTTCATACTACTATTTCACCATTCATTATATGTACCTTAAAATTTTCAATTTCAATAATGCAGAAAATAAATATTCTATTTCTTTAAAATAATTTTACTAATTTATACACAATACATTTTTAAATCTATTTTAAATAAGGCATATTATAAAATACACTGAAAAGAAAATTGGTTTGATTGTATTCATTATTTACATTACAATATTCCCAATGACACTATCGAACTCAAACAAAATCGACATTATTATGATTGGAATGTAATAATGGTATTACATGACATTACACTCAACTCATTCAATCTATTTTATTTAACATGAAAATATGACATAATATAAAACTGTTCGATATACATTACTAAAGTGATAAATATATATAAGCCAATCATTTGTTTCGTACTATAAAAGCCAATCATTTGTGTCATTAGATGTACCTTTAATTTTCAATTTCAATAATGCAGGAATTAAATAATCTGTTTCTTTAAAATTATTTTACTATTTTATACATAATATTTTTTAAATAAATTTTAAATAACTTATATTGTAACATACAATCAAAAGTTGGATGGTTTACCTGTATTCATTCATTACTTCAAAATTCTCCCAATGGCGCTATCGAGCTGAAACAAAACCTGTAATATTATGATTGGAATATCATAATGGTATTACATGACATTACATTAAAGTGCTCCATATACATTAATAAAGTGATAAAGCAATATGGAAAGCCTTTTATACTACTATTTGAATATACATGTCTTGTAATCAATGTTGTCATTCACATTCTTTCATCTACTTACTTTTTCATTATATGTACCTTAATGAAGAAAATAAATATTCTATTTCTTTTAGTATGTCTTCTACCACAGACCATTTATTGATTGATCGGGACATTGGGTCCATGGCACAGGATTTTGTCACAGGTGTTATAATGTTATGAAGGAAGAAGTAAATTTTTTTGCTCTTGCAGTTTTGTATATAGAAATAGAACATTATGTAAACAGCATTTCCAGTTTTAAATGACATCGATGAAGTATATACTTTACGTTTTGTAAAAGATGTTATTACTCACACAGTGAGAACATCGTAGTTTTTTTGGGCACAATACAGGGTGATGGTTACTGCAGCATTACACTCCACTCTAGATGAGTGAGCTGATCAATGTAATTTCGTACTCCATGGATGAAATGAAATTACGCTTTTTTTCGGGGAAAAAAAAAATTCCTATTTCTTTCAAATATTTTTACTATTTCATACATATTGGTTTTACTGTATTCATTCATTACTTTAAAATTGTCCCAATGACACTATCGAGCTCAAACAAAACCTGCAATATTATGATTGGAATGTTATAATGGTACTGTGTGACATTACGCTCACCTTATTCAATCTATTTTATTTAACATGCAAATATGACATAATATTAAAGTGCTCCATATACATTACTAGAGTGATCAAGCAACATAGCAATTATTTGATACTATTATTTCACCATACATGTATTTTAATACACCAGGCAATATTATGATTGGAATGTCATAATAGTATTACATGACATTACACTCAACTCGTTCAATATATTTTATTTAACATGAAAATATGACATAATATTAAAATGTTCGATATACATTGCTAAAGTGATAATTCTATACAAGCCAATTATTTGTTTCATACTACTATTTCAACATTCATGTATTTTAATGTATGCAAGTTTCTTTCTTGTACTTGGTTTTTCATTATTTGTACCTTCAATTTTCAATTTCAATAATGTAGAAATTGAATAATCTGTTTCTTTAAAATTATTTTACTATTTTATACATAATATTTTTTTTTAATATATTTTAAAGTTATTCAGTTTGAGTGTATTTATTCTTTACTTCAACATTGTCCCAATGGCATTATCGAGCTCAAACAAAACCTGCAATATTATGATTGGAATGTGATAATGGTATTGCATGACATTACATTAAAGTGCTCTATATACATTACTAAAGTGATAAAGCAATATGGCAATTATTTGATACTACTATTTAAATATACATGTCTTTTAATCAACGTTGTCATTCTTCAACTTACTTTTTCATTGTAAGTGCCTTAACATTTTCAATTCAAGTAATGCAACAAAAAAAAATCTATCTCTTTAAAATTATTTTATTAATTCATACATAGTACAATTTTAAATGTATTTTAAACAAAACCTGTAATATTATGATTGGAATGTCATAATGGTATTACATGGCATTACACTCAACTCATTCAATCTATTTTATTTAACATGAAAATATGACATAATATTAAAATGTTCGATATACATTATTAAAGTGATAAAGCAACATAGCAATTATTTGTTTGATACTACTATTTCAACATTCATGTATTTCAATCTATGCAAGTTTCTTTCTTTGAATAATTTGTTTCTTTAATAATTCACATTCTGTTTCTTTCTTTAAATAATCCGTTTCTTTAAAATTATTTTACTATTTTATAGATAATATTTTTTTAAATTGTCCCAATGGCACTATCGAGCTCAAACAAAACCTGCAATATTATGGTTGGAATGTGATAATGGTTTTGCATGCATTACATTAAAGTGCTCCATATACATTACTCAAGTGATAAAGCAACATGGCAAAACATTTAAGTGCTCTGATGTTGTCATTCTTCAACTTAATTTTTCATTATAGGTAACTTAATATTTCACATGATCCAAAACCTTTTACTAAAATTCAAATAGAAAAATACAAAGGTCTCGTTTGTAGATTGTCATATAAAATTGCAAACAACCTATCTCAGATAAAAAAAATTCTCTCTCCTTTTTATAATGTCAATGATTTTTTCGA